>CM068837.1:6102117-6702117 GCA_028554795.2 Sinohyriopsis cumingii | reverse complement strand
GACATTGACCCCGTTCAGCAAATATTTCTCTTGCAACCACATGTCAAAATGCAAACGATCCATCAGTTCTAAACTCTTCTTATCTGAGATTTTGCTTTCTCTTTGCTCAAAGCCGGGATTGGTTCCATCCAATGCGTCGAACTTGGTCGCTTCGTCAGGTTCCCACAGCAGACAGGCATTGAGATGAGTATCCTTGGCATCTATTCCGTACGTCAAGAGATTTTCCAGGTAGGCACGGTAAGGGTACGTATCCATGCTGCTGCTGACCAGTTTGTTATTCAAGTACAAGTCCACTGAGCTGAACAAGGAATGCATGAAATTGTTGACGGGAGCCATATTCTCAGTGTCCTCTACTCCACCATCATCCTTATCTAGAACTTTGACTTTCAAGTACAAGTAAGTGCTATTCAGATCGATGTAATCTTCGGGCTGTCCTTTGATTTCAAACTCGATGGGAGCGGAATCGGTCAATGAGGAGATGGGGTGAAATTCCACCCACTGGGATTCTTGCATCGTCATCATGGTTGGGGCATGGCAAACAGATCCAGTTCCGTCTTGGAACAAGCGCAAGACTCTCGGTGCATCATTTTGTTCTGTTCTTTCTCAATAATCGAAAACGTCTAAGTCTCGAACGGTTCTTCTTTTCTTGGCCTTTATAGCTTGAAGTCTGGTGAAAGGGTATTTTCTTCGTCGTCTCTTTCTGCCTTGTCCTTGCTGAATGCCTGACTCGGTAGCGTGCAGGGCATTTATAGGTGTGTCTCGTCGACCTAAAATGTCTTTACCCGTTTGCAGCAAGACATTTTTGCCTGCCCTCATGAAGGCTTCTTTAGGGTTTTGTTTGTCGATGATGACATTTTGGAGAAATTCTTTGCCTTGCGTCAGTGCCGCATCTTTCAAGGCGTGCAATCCGCGTGTCACCATCGGTTTCAACACTGGGGCCACCGAACGAAAGGCCGATTTTAACATATCTCCTAAACCGTGTCCTCGCTGTCGTGCAACCCCTCGGTACACTGGATACATGACTTACGAGTCGCGAGAGAACCGTTTTCGAAAATGGAGTTTCACCGTCACTTTTCCTTTGGTGAATGGAATATTTTGTCCCAAATCTCCTTTTATAGTAATGTTGACCGTGTCCAAATACGACTTGCTGACCGGTAAATAGTGAGGATGGACAAATTCGAGGTGGACGTGGTAAGTGTTTCCACCTTCCTCGTCAGCGTTCGCGGCAGAATCCACTTTGAAAGGAATGACACGCAGTAACGGTACGGAGGTGTGTCCCACC
Organism: Sinohyriopsis cumingii; assembly: GCA_028554795.2. Classification (NCBI taxonomy): domain Eukaryota; kingdom Metazoa; phylum Mollusca; class Bivalvia; order Unionida; family Unionidae; genus Sinohyriopsis; species Sinohyriopsis cumingii. Next base: position 6,700,835 of record CM068837.1, on the reverse strand, counting down.
ACGTTGTATTCCACCACATCGGAATACACGAACATCAAATTCAGTCCTTGGTTCAGTTCTACTGGGGTACGAAATAACTTGCTAAAAGACTCGTTGTCGTAAACGATGGGTAATTCGTTGTTATTGAGTATGGTCGTTCTCATGTTCATGTCTCCGCCCAACATGTCAAACAATTCAGGACAAAATAAAATGGACATGATTTTACTCCGCTCAAATTTCATCGAGAAGCGACGAGCTACTTTGTGGTACTCCATGGTGACACTTTTGTTGTTGACATGCTCCAAAGCTTTCCCAAACACGCCATTAAACTTGGCAGATATGGTGTTGACCAAATGTTGACCACTGAAATAATAGCCTGGGAGAATGGACAAGTGGTAGGTCCACTTTTGAGTTTTCTCATTATAGGTTTTATTGTCATAGTTGGCTGTCTTATTCAACTCCTGTTGCAATTGCTCGTCATGAACTTCCACATGAAAAAAATTTTGATTGGAAAGGACATTGAGGACTTGGGTCATGTGAATCATTTCTACTAAAGCCACTTCCCAATGGGCCTCGTGATCTAAGGGGATGCCCTGAGGTAATTTGGCCGTGTAACAACACAACGTGTTGTGGGGAAACACCTCCATGGAACTGTCACTGGGTAAGATTAAGTAAAATTGGTTTTGGTGACTCATAATTCCAGAGTTCTGTGGCTGTCCGAGGGGTTACTGGACGTCAGAGGCGTGTCTCCGCCCAAAATGGGGTTCTGATTGTTGTTGTTGGAGTGGTGACTGACACTGGCACTGGACACAAGGTTCCCGTTCGAGGAGAATTTCAGAGAGGGATTGGGAAGCAGGTAACCGATGCAACTGCTCAATAAAATGGTCCACAATTGTTTGTCTCCTTGTTGCAAACTCAAATTGGCGATGGCTGCCCCGATGACACAATACAGATTTGGCAGAAAAAGACGATTTGCGTTTTAGGCACACGTTCTCCGCACCACACCCACAAGGGTTGTTTTTGTAAATCTTGCACAGAAGAACTAGGTGAAGAAGGAGTGGTCGACGTAGCTGCGTTTGCTGTGTGAAAGGGCATGATGGTCACTTCTTTTTATAGTCGATGACTTGCGAAGCGTCGATCCAAGAATCAAAACTGGGTGGATATCCTTTCCAAAGTACTTTGACTTCTTTGACACGTCGTTTGCCCACTTTACGGGTTCTGCGTTCGAGAATGCTTTCGATGTCGTACACGTCGTCTTCTTTTTTGGTGACACGTTGTAACTCGGGCAAATAAAACGTTCCTTTGAGCACTTCTCCGTTCATGTCTTCCAATTTATAGACGGTAGGATGACGGCCATGCACTCGTCCAGTGACGCGAAACAATTCGGTCGTCCAGTTAGGTAAGTAACCTTTGTCGAAAGTGCGTTTGGTTTTGCCAATGCGCACCCAATCTCCTACGGCCAACACTCCACTTTTCTTGGGGACAGCCCTCGTCGGGGACGTACCAAACAGGCGCTCAAACACCAAAACTTCGTTCTCGGGAGTCACGTCTTGCGGGGCACGTCCGATGCTTCGATGGTAAAATTGGTTGTACGCTTGCACCAGGTGCGGTAAGATGTCGATGTACTTCAGAGTGTGGTGATGCGTAAAATATTTCCACATGCGTTCTTTCAAAGTGCGTTGAAAACGTTCCACGATGCTGGCTTTGGTTTCGGGATTCTCGGTGGTAAAAAAATGAATGTCACGTTTCTTTAATTCTTTTTGGAAAGCTTGGTTCAGAAATTCGGTGCCTTTGTCCGTTTGCCATCGAAGAGGGTGACGACCGCTTTGTTTCAACACCCGTTGCAGGGCTCGCACTAACTCGCTGCTCGATTTGGAAGTCAAGGGCACGACCCAGGCAAATTTGGAAAAGACGTCGATGACACAAAACAAATATTTGTAGCCACGATTGTAGCTGGCCAAATGAGAGACATCGGCTAAATCGGCTTGCCATTGATGAGCGATGCCTTCCACTCGGGTGCGACTTCTGGTAAACTTGCGTCGAATGGGTTTGTGTAAAGTGTAGGTAGCTTGTTCTTGTAACCATCGTTGCACTTGAGGTAAACGGAGACTTTTCAATCGAGTTTTGGCAGCACGATACAATTTTTGAACTCCTGCGTAACCTGCAGGATGGGAGGGATCGTAGTAAATGCTAGTTAAGACTTTTTCCATTTTTGGTAGGTTTGTGTGTTAATAAGGCACCCACTCTTGGAAGATGCTACTCTTTTTCTCTTGGGGTATTTTCTTGGATTGCAATGCTTTGCGTGTGCGACCGGCAATAGGTGTTGAAGAGGAGGATGTCTGAGCGGGGGATATCGGTTCTTGTTTCACTTCTGTCTTCACTTTCTTTTTCTCTTGTGATGAAGAAGGGGTGGCCATCATCTTTTTAATCCATCCAATTCTGGAGGTAGGTGGTGTTGTTAACTTGCGTCCTTTTTCTGGTGGAGTTTGTAACCCTTCTTCTTCTTCTTTTCCTTTTTCTGTCTTGGTCACTGGTACTGGTGGTACTGGTACTGGTACTGGTGATGGTGCTGGACTTTTCATCAAGGTCTTAAAATCTTTCAGAGTGGGTAAAGCTGTTTCGTCTAAAGCTTTCTGGTGAAAGAGTTGCAGTCGTTGCAAGAGTTGACCGTACTTTTGCGATTTTTCTGTTTCGGACAAATCTTGGCGATCCATCAAGGACTGCAATTCGTGTTGTAACTGGGACATCTCGCTCAAATTGGGATTGGGAGGTAGATGCGGGGTGCGTTGTTCTTGCCAACGATGGTATTCCATCCATCGTTTGTAAGGCACTAAAGCTAGTTTTCGTCCTTCCATGGGGTTGTCAGGGGTTGATTCTGAGATCTTGGGTCTCCAGAGGGCCTTTTTATCTTGCTCCCACCAGTCCTCCCAACATGGTTCCCAAGACTCCTTTCAGTATGGGGCCTAACAAGAGAGGTAAAATACCTCCACGTTGTACCAACATCTTCTTTTTTTGACGAATGGGAATTTTCTTTCGAACCATTTGGCGAAGAACGTGACGATGTTTGCCTAAGCATTGTTTCTGGTGTTTGGACAAAGGGATCGTGCCTTTCAAAACGTTCAAACAACATTCGCACACGGTATCGATGACCTCTTTGGAGGCCGATTGAATGAGTTTTTTTTCGTAGAGGTGGAGAAGCTTTGGACAGGACAGATAACATGTCCCCATGTTTGACTAAACGTGGTGGTAGTCCTTTCCTTTTCTTTCCTTGGGGTTTTCTGGAGGGTGACATCTTTGAGTCTTCAGGAGCACCAAAAAACACTGATACCCCGACTTGGTCACAGGCCTTTTTTATACTGGAACGCGTCGCCACTGATTGTCTTTACGTCGTATTAGTTTGAGGACAGGCATGACACGTCGTGCAGGGGTACGCAACGGACTAAATCGAGCCAGTTCTTGCTTGGACAAATCCAGTAAACTTTGTAACATGTCCGATCTTTCATGGACTTTGATTTTGGGAGAAGGTACTTTGTGAGCAGCAGCCACTGCCGCTAAATTGGAGGGTCCTGCCACTGGGGAAGTTCTTTTTGGGGTCATCACCGGAGAAGTTCTTGGTGTAATCAACGTCTCCAAGTACTCTTCAGTTCTTGGTGTCATCAACGGAGAAGTGGATGAACGTGAGGATGCCGGAAACGCAGTCACTGCCGTGGCAGATCGTGGTTTGCGAGTGTAAGGTTACGTCCTGGCCGAAGTGCCTCTCTTGCGACTAGTTTTCTTCTGTGGGCTTTTCTTTTTCTGGGGACTTTTTCTCTGTTTCTTTTTCTGGGGGCTTCTTTTCTTTTTCCGGGGTGGTGGTGTCTGATCAGAGGAGGGTCCCGCCACTGGAGAAGTTCTTCTTGGGGACCTGGTCTTTTTCTTTTTCTTCTTGGGGCTTCGTTGGACTTTTCTTGGGGGGATAACTTTGGGGGCATTAGGATCCCATCTTAAGAGAGAGCGAATGATGACCCCTCCTAGAGTACCGCTCCCTCCAGGTTTCAAAATGATTTGTTTTTTGGTTTGAGTGTCGATGCGGGGATCGGCCAGTTGGACCAAAGCGACTTTGTTTCGATCGAAAAAGCGTTTGGTTTGATGAGGAATCTGAATGATTCCTTGGAGTAATTGACGTGCCGTCACCGTGAACCATCGTAAGACTTCTTTGAGACTACCTTCTAAGACACATGTTTTGGGTAATGTTCTAACCAGTTCTATAGTAGGGGGTAGTAAGGTCACACAAGTGTCCTCCCGAAAGGGTCTTTCAGGCCTGTCCACGACAGTCCCGTCCTGGGTGGCGGGTTCTTCTGGCACCGTCACTAACACGGGTTGAAAAGTAACTTTTTTCCTTGAACAACTCTCGTGCATACTGGGCCACTTCTTGGGTCCAAGCCTCAAAACCCCATTCTTTCCAGGCACGGACATCTGTACAATGGGGATGTAAGTCACAAGCTACACACACATCGTCATACACGTCTTGGGTAGCTAAAAGTTGACGAATCTTTTTTTCCTGTTGAGGTCGAGAAGTATCCAGATGAAAACGCAAGGCTTTGAGCAAAAGGAGTTTTTCGTGACCATTTAAGACCATTGAGGTGGTAAGTACTGATCGTAAAGAGTCCACAAAGAATCGGCTGGTAAACGAAATCCCAGAAAACAAGTCACTAAGACACACACCACTTGTCGTCCCAAATTGAATGGATACAGTTCTTGTAATAATCGATGGTAATGATCCACGGTTTGAATATGGTCGTTGAGTTCCTTCCACGGAATCTGTTCAATAACATGTGACATAATCCGTGGCATGGCAGCCTAATTTTATAGTCTCTTTGTTTCGGAAGCAATACAGCTCTCGGTAAATCCTTTCTCTCAACTCCTCAGGCAAGCCCAAAATGTTCTCTTGTAAAGTATCCATAAGTATATACACTGTTTTTGGAATCCTTGGGTGGTGGCCAATAGCCTCGTTTAACTTTGTGCCTGATGTAATATCCACTCATAATCAGTCTTCTTGTACTTTGGAACAGAGCATAATTTAAAAACGGATGAATCACTTTGAGTTTGCGTTTCACTTGTATTTTGATCAGTTCTCGGTAAATGCGTACTCTCAACTCCACAGGCAAAGCACGAATGTTCTCTAGCAAAGTATCCATGAATAGGTCATACTAAATCCTCTTTGGTCTGACACAAGAAATGTACTCTTTGCACAAACATGGTTTTACTTCAGTGTCGAATTTAAATCGTTTAGTCACTAATCTACACATTACAATTCGTTCAGAAGTTTCCTCTTTCACCTAGTTGACATTGTGTTCAAGATGTTGGTAATTCGTTAACTCTTCCTCTGGAATTCGATGTAGTAAGTTTACAATGATGTAGTAGATAGAATCGTCCATAACAAACCAATCCTTTTTAAAACCAGGGGATCGTTGATCAATGTCTGTCCAATGGAACACTTTCAATTGAATCAATCCTTGTATAGCCTTCAGGTACCAGTGGATCAAACACCGGTGACGTAACGGATGCAATTGTTCTTTACGTTTCACTTGTATTTTGACCAGCTCTCGGTAAATGCGTTCTCTCAACTCCACAGGCAAAGCACGAATGTTCTCTTGTAAAGTATCCATGAACAGATTATGGTAAGTTACTTCAATGTCTCGGTCCCACTAAGGGTAAGTAATGACAATTCGGTGACCATCGAGCATGTTCTACGTAGGCCGAATCTTGCGGTTCCCAGTGGTGAAGTGACACACCGCAACTGAAGCACTTGACTTTATCTCCTTCGCCCAAGTAGAAAAATCCGGCTCTGGCTAATTCTTCTGGGGTCGGTCCTCCCAGATACTTAGGAAATTCTCCTTTGAACGATTGAAGACGATTTTCAAAGTCGCAGTATTCCGACAAACGCACAGGAAACGAATATTCGTCTTTCACAGGTTCGTTTCGATGAGGGTTGAGTGACATGGGCAGGAGTTTGCTCAGGGCTGGATGACATCCGTAGGGGGGTAGACGTGAAGGTGAACATTCCTCTTTAAAACGAAACCCAGTAAAATGTCCAAGAGGACGAGCGGCATCACTTTCGCATCCCTCAGGTTTGACACGCACAGCATCCCTTTCCATGATAGGGGTCGTGACACTAAATTTCCCATGATGCTTTACGGCATCGCTCAGGTCACAACGTACAGCATCGTACCCATCGCAAGGCTCACAATCGCATTCCACTTCAGAAGCCTCACACTTGAATTGTGCCTTTCTAAACAACTTGTTCTGTGTTTCTCTGAAAGTATTCATCTTGTTCGCTTGGTCTTGGTAGTCCCAATGAACTACCGATCTTGACCATAGCCCCCTTTTTATACTAGTCGCAATGCACTCTCCAGCTTGTACATCTTTCCTTTTTTATGTTTTTTATGTCTTGTTCAGGAAGATACCGTCTCTAAGGTACAGTCAACATTGTACCGTAGTGTGATGGGTGGAAAGGCCATAGAAAGGTAAGGGCAGTGCGGAGACCATCGAGTATGTTCCAGAATAGCTGAATCTTTATAGATACATAGATCCATTCGTAACTTCAGTCCGCAAGCGAAACACTGTACCTCGTATCCCAATCCTGACTCAGGTCCCAAGTAGACAAATCCTGTTTTAGCTAAAACATGCGAAGAAGGTAATCCTTCCCTATCCGTAGGCCATTTCTGAAACGTGTCCAATCGACGGGCACAATCACAATAGTCAGGTAAGAAGACCGGAAAATGGTAGGGTTTGAACTTGGAGTTCTCATCGGGTTTCTCACTCGATTCTTGCTGTGGCGAAGTCATCTTTCTGGTGGGCGACTATCCTCTTACAACCAATGTTTTATACCAACGTGTCCATACGGTAAGGTGAAATGATTGGGAAGTCGAACTCGCTTCTGGTACACGATTTGATAGACTTTTTCCAAGGGCCGACTGACGATGTGGTGAGTGAGTAAACGTACAATCTTGTTCGGTTGATAGGTGGTCACTTTAAAGTTTCCATCCTCTCCCGATTGCAAGGCTTCTTTCAATACCCCAAAGTTGACCACTCGACTGGTACGATGATTCAGAGTCAGTCCTTTCACTTTGCACGTCGTGTGCACTTCTCCTTGTTTGTCACGGTATTCGTAGCCGTAATTTTTGGGACCGCCACTGACGAAACTTAGAATCTTGTCGTCGGGATGCTCGTCTGTCCAGGCTCCTAAACGGTCTGTCAGGGTGATGTTGAATCGGGTGATGGATGTAAATGCAACTGTTTGTGTCAAAGTACAGGACGCGTTCCCCTAACAGTTCTAAAGCTTCGTACAATTTTAAGCGAGCATGGGCTGTCACGTAAGCCGCAATGATGACATTTCCAAAGGGGTCGTCATGTACAAAGTCCAGATCTTCTTCGTAATTGACCAAGATCAAATCCTCTCGAACGACGTCCACGTGTTTCATGTATTTGGTTTTGTCGTGAATCATCTGGAAGTAGCGGGAAGGTTCTGTCAAATATTCCGTCTTGGGTAAACACGGGCGTTGTGCCATTTTACCCCACAAGCAATTTAACATCACTTTGGCAAACGACCGTCTGCCTTCGTTTTTCTCGATGTGGTCTAAAGTGATGCCTTCTTATTCATAGTATTTCTCTTTGCATTGTATTTTGTCTTCGGGAGTGTGACACCAGGAAGGATAGCCGCTGGCTTCTTGCTTCAGTTTCAAAAAGGCATCCACGTAGTCAGCGAAAATGCCTTTCTGACTGGGATCACCCTTGTGGTACTGTTGTGTCTTGGGAAAGTGGCAAATTTCGTACACTTCTAACAGTTCGTATCCCATGTCCAAAGCTTTGAACAATTCTACGCTGACCCAGGTTCCCGTCAAGGCACGTTCTTCCTGGCTGTGCTGACAAGGTTGGTCTTGGTTGCACGTTTCGGCACAAGTACGGCACAAGGGAAACATCAGTTTGCCTTGACAATGGTGAGGTAAGACGGGATGGTATAGGTTCGTGGGAGGCAAAACTTTACACTTGATCAAGCCTTCGTATTGTCGAATGTTTTTCAGGTCGATGTGTTCCGTTAATAATTGCGGGTGCCCTACAGGAAAGCGACAATATTTGCACACGTAGGGATACAGCGAACACACGTCCAAGTATTTGATTTCTTCTCCTTTCTCTTCGTCGGCTTGGTACAGCAAACAGGTGGCATTGGTCCTTCCTCCGTACAAACTATCCCTCGGGTTCATCGGGTCCATGAACTGGTAACTTTCCACGAGGCGTTTAAACTCGGGATCGGTTTTCATACGGTGATCGTATTCGTGTTCCCACATTTCCACCACTTGGTATCCTTGCTGTTCTAACTTTAGGCGTCGCTGACAAGTGTCCTGGTACAGGTCTTCCATGGTCCGTTGTAAAAACTGATTTTTAGTGTCACGGTCAGGGTAACAGACGGGACATCCGTGAAATAAGCAACCATTAAACTCGTACACGATCTTGGGGTTTTCTAAGTCCTAGCCATCGACCGAATACGTTCCGATGGTCTTTTCACCCCCTCCGTTGCGGGCATGCTGAATCCACTTGTCTTCCTTGTCGCACAAGTAATGTAACCAACGTAGGGCTTTGACCGAGTATTGACGCTTGACAAAGTGGGTCGTTTGAGGACTGATGACAGCCACGGTGTTTTCAGGCATGAATCGTTGTCGATACACTAAGGAACACGCTTTGGCAATGGTGCAAGCTTCTTTCAAAGGATCGTCCCCTCCGTGTTCCATGAACAGTTCTCGAAATTTTCCACAGCAACTTCGTAAAATGTCCACGTCGGAACGACAATACTTTAGCATTTCTTCCTGAAAGTCGAAAGGGTCCGAGGCGTGAGCCTGGTACCAAGCGTAGAAAGCTTCTCGTTGTTCGGTACGCATGTTGTCGGGGTCGTAATAGTGAGCCTCAGGCAAATGGGGTAGAACGGCGTGTTGATTGGCTTCCGTATTGAAAAAGTGAGGAAATTACCCTTTAGTCATTTCTGTCATTCCAAACGTTTTAGGCATTCGACTCAAAGGCATAGCCAAGTAACTCATCGAATCTTTAAACTGCACTTGTCCCACTTGCATGAAAATTATTTTGGCTCCGTTCAAAGTCACTTTAGGACGCTCGGTGCCTTGTTCCGTATAGTATCTGAGAAGAAACTGTCCATCGTATCCGGAGAAATTGTGAGCCATCACCGTGGCATGACGATGACAATCTCCGTAACGTTCGATGTCCTCTTTGCTCCATGTCTTGTCGATGGGGTCTAAGACCCATTGGGCAAAATCGGCTAACGTGTTCGGTCCCCGAAAGATTTGTTCACGCCCTCCGGGAATCTTGCTGCAGTGAGGGCAATGACTGAAGATAGGTTCTTGAATGCACTTCTCGCACGCTCGATGAGCCACGCAGAAATTAGGGATGTGAATGCCGGTCTCTTGCATGCATTCGAAATCGAAAAAGATGAAATTGCCTTTCTTCTTGTGACCGTCCTCTATCTCTGGTGGGGGTTGGTATTTTTGCACGTAGCATTGGTGTTCCAAGTCCACGATGTGGTGACAAATGTGACATTTTTTCTTTCCTGAACATACGTGTGCCTTGGCATTATTGGTACATAGGCCTGGTCCAAAGGTAGGACACGATCTCAGCAGTTGACAAGCACATTTCTGCTGTGAACCTTGTGTTTTCAAATGTTGTTGGTAACAGGTAGGGCTGACAAACGTGCGCAGACAAGTTGAACAAGGCACTGGTTCTTCGCTCAGACAGGGTGGAGAGGCCAAACATCCTGGACATTTCGTTCCACAATGCTTGTGTTGCTCTCGATTGTTATAACCATAATCACATTTCTCACAATAATAACCGTATCCCAGGAATCCGGTGATGGTGGTAATGGTATCGAAATGGTCATCGTGATAATAAACAAGAATGTATTTTCCGTCCTTAAAATCTTGGCCTCGAAACAACAGAGGTCCGCGCATTTCTTGAGGGTGCACTTTCAAGGTGTAGCGTGGAGCTAGGACATCTTGCAATTTTTGCATCTCAGGAATGCCACAGGGTGTGTCTTTGGACAGGCCAGTTTGTTGCAACAGGAGTTCTGCTTCGTTTCGTTGTTTGGCTCGATAGGAACGTTGAATAGTGTTCCAGGTTCTTTTCCATTCTACCGTGTCGTTCTTGTTGGCATAGGTTCGTCCCACCACGATGGCACGGGCTAAACACATCTGGTCATGAGTGTTGTTAATTCGGACAAGACTCTTTTTGGTGTTGCGAAGGTCGTCCACCAATAACATCTTTTTGCGTCCGGTCCCTTGAGGAGGAGAGACGTAGGTCATGTCCAGTGTGGCTTTACCATCGGTGATGTCAAACTGATCATTAGATTGTTGTACGTGTTGAATCTTGTCCATGACTTTGGAAGCGGTCAATTCTGCAGGGGTGCTAAACTCGATCCAAACAGGGGATTTCAAACCGTCGTGTTGTATGGAAAGTCTCAAGCGATCGTCTTCTTTGGGTTGACATTGTCGCTTGAGTGCAGTGAGCAAAGAATCCCACACCCCAGTGATAAACACTTCTGCTTTCTCTAACGGCACTTCAGCCTTGAAATCTTTAAACTTCACCGTGTATTTGTAAGCCGTGGTTCTAAATTTTCTAGAGGACCGCTTTTCCGTCTCTCGAATGGAATAGTATTTTTCAGGGTTGACTAAGGGTGGTGAACTTGGTTCAGAGGTTTCAAATTCTGGTTCACTCATGTCCTCTTCAAAATCACTGGCATTAATTTGTGCCAAGATTTCAGCCCTGGTACGAGGCGATAGATCACGTTTCTGCCTCTTACTTCTTTCTTCTTCTTTCTTCTCGAATGAATTAGATCGTTTCATCTTGAAAGCAAAAAGTCAAATGACTCAAGTTCAAACACCATGAACTACTTTATAGTCATAGCATACCAGCGTATATAAAAGGGTGTGTGTCTTGTCGTTTCACTATTCATTTCACTCTCAAGCCGAGCACAACGATGGAAGAGACTAACCAAATCGAACGTTTCGTCAGAGCTTTGCGAGGGGTCATTAGAAAATTCTCTTCAGACCAGCCTACAGACTACTCTCCTTCCTTTCGAGATAAAAGTCAAGATACTTGCTATATCTGTCAGAAGAAAGGGCATTGGTCTTCAGAGTGTCCAGACCGTCAAAAAAGAACAAAAACAGGGACTAAAAAAGACAAAAGTCATGATACCTGTTATTACTGCAAAGAAAAAGGACATTGGTCTCCAGATTGCCCAAAAAAGAAACAAGAGGAGTCAGAAGAAAAGAGGTATTCTTCAGAAGAAGAGAGGGATTCTTCGGAAGAAGAGAGGGATTTTTCAGAGGAACAAAGCAGACAGGTGAAGAAAAAGAAACAGGAGAAGAAAAGAAGGGAAGAAAGCGAGGAGGAAGAAGAGGAAAAGAGTTTGACGGTGAAGAAATTTAAAAAACAGAGAGACTAAACAAGGAGAAAGAAGAAGTCAATGAACTTTTTATTAAAGTGTTGTGCTGTGAATTGTGAATTGGATTGTAAATATTCATAAAAGAATAAATTAATGATATAAGATAAGTGTCTTTGAGTTATGATTTTAAAATAAGAACGTACACTCACGCACTCATACAAAGACACGTACTATACGGGGTAAAATGGGGTTGTTTTTTTTTTTTTTTTTTTTGAGTGATTGGCAAATTGAAAGGCTATCTCTTTTCGAGAAATGTGGGTGGCCCTGAAAAGGGCCTTTTTATTTAGGTGCAGGGGTGAGTTCAAGCAATCAACTTTAACTGCCTTAAGCCTTTGCCACGGCCAAGGCCTACTTCTGGACTGCGTAATGTTGATGATGATGATTGGGTTGAAATCACTAAGGGTGGTACGGTAGGCTTAGTCACAGGGTTAACGTGTTTAGCTCGGGAAGGTCGTATTCTCTTCGGTCGTAATAAAGAAGTCTGATACATTTGTTTCAGAATTCTTAACTCCGCTAAAATGTCCAACAGTACCGTGACCGTTTGATTTTCACCCTCTTGTTTCTTTGCTGCTACTTCTTGTTGTTGCTTTTTTTTCTTACCTCTTCTTCTTGCTGCTGTTGCTGTAGGAGAAAAGCTTGTTCCGCTTCCTTTTGTCGTTGTATAAATTTCTCCAATTCTTCTTTCTGTCTCTGTCTAAAATTCTCCACTTGCGGCAATGAAGAAGGTAACGAAGGTTCCGGAACAAATTCTTGCGAGGAGAGAAAATCCACAAAATCCCAATTCACCTCTTCTGAAAGTAAGTCCGAGTTCCCTTGGACGGTCTCCCCTGCTGGTGCACCCCAATGGATCGTTTTCTGAGTTTCCGTCATGTTGAATCACTGTCGCATACATTGACTGTACACAAGCGCTAGCGAATCTATATAGACCACGTGACGTCACAGACTACTCTCTTCGGATTGGATGCGGGCTGACTGAATTTTGTAACGCGTGTTCGGATTGGTGAATGAACTCATTCCGTCCGTTTCAATCCTTCCTCTACCTGTTCTCGTCGCTTCAAGATGTGGACCGATGTGCAATCTTCTACGCTTGTGTCTTCCATGATGTTCAGGACGGACATGCTCATGTATGTCCGATCCAAGTGGACCGTTGTCCACAGGACAAACACCAGTCTGTGGATACGTAGGATCTACGTAGAAAGACAAGGATGCCTCAAAAGAGTGCTGATTTACGGACCAACAGTGAGACGCAGCCTAAGGACAAGAAGAAGACCAATGCGGTGCCCTTTATGTTAATGGATACATTAACATAAACCCAAAGACCCTTTTCAGGGCCAGCCATATTTCTCGAAAAGAGAATGACTTTTCAATTGCCTACCCTTTTTTTAAAAAATTTAAAAAAAAAAAAAAATCCCATATTCAATTCCCCTTGTCCCTAAACAAACCCAAGCTCTATTCCCCATGTTAAATTCCCCTTGTACGTATATTGACCCACGATTTATTCCCATGTTAAATTCCCCTTGTACGTATATTGACCCACGATTTATTCCCATGTTAAATTCCCTTGTACGTATATTGACCCACGATTTTTCGTCATGTTAAATTCCACTTGTATGTATATTGACCCGGGGGGGGGGGGGTCTGTAATGCTAATTCCCATTGTACGTCTAGTATCCCACTTAACTACTCTGGTCGATAGGAGGAAACGTTGAGCTTTTAATCGTTTCAATTAAACATGAATGTTTTGGCAATTGTAAACCGAGTACACGTTTATAAATGTTGGTAAACTTTGCAGCCTTTGGCTGTGGAAACATTGAGAACCTTCACACGGTAGAAAAGGCGAATGACAGCAGCAAATATAAAACTTTTGGGGTTTTAACATGCACTCTAACTACAGAGTATATAACAGGAAACAAATAGAATATTGATACACAAGGACGAGAATACCGAGTGAGACAGCAATACTAGTATCACATCTTGCAGGCCAAGAACAATAGATTGTAATGGATTACTGTGTCCTGGCTATATAATTTAGAAAGCTCCGATAAAAGCAAACACATATCATATCAATTAATGTCATGTCACACAAACCAGGAGACATCTTAAAAAGGCTAGATGAAGCATAACTCAAAACAGATCTTCTACAGAAAACTGCGCTTCTTGGAAAGCAAGTATAAATAAGGAATTGAAAGGGATCAAATACTAATCCGTTTGTTAAATTTGCTAGTATTAATGAGGAATAAAAAGGGATCGAGATATTCTTCTGTTCTTGAGATACATTTCCATAAATTGCTTAAAAGCAAATGTATTAACAAAATCTAATTGGCATACATTACGTCTTTTACGATTGATTTAGATGACGGCACAATGCTTCTGTAGCGGATGCCAATAGATATGGTAACTGAATGGCAGCGATGAATTAGCACAATAATTTTAAAGCTGACGAAATTTTCACTTATCTTTCATTAGAGTGTCGGTTTAAAATGCTTAAGCGTTATTTCAGGACAGAACAAAACAAAATTTTCATTAATTAAAGTAAATCTTCGGTCACACATATACGGCATATGAGAATACTACAACTACTACAGCATTATAAGACGACGTCACTAACACATGCTATGCAAATCACATCATAGGTTAACATTTACAATCACATCAATAAAACATAAATGTATCATTGCAGTGTTCGAATACATTGACTCTCCTGGAGTGTACAAAAGCTGAATGAGAGAATAAATGTCATTGTGAAGTTTGGAAAATTTTCTCTTCTATAGATAAGACAATTTTGTTTATATTATTTTCATCGTCACATTAACTAACTGGGCAACATTTTTGAGACGTTTACGGTTATTGGTGGCCCACAAGATTTTTGATGGTTCGCAGTTAAAACGAAAATGGGTTTAGAAACATACCCATTTCTGTGAAAATTGAGACCAATGAACAAATAATGATATTCTTCTCCGATGTCATTTTTATCACAATGATTATATTGTCTTTCTTTAAACGGTGTATTGTCCCAGGACGGGTTTCAGCGGCGAGGCTGCTATTGTAGTTCTTGAATTGGCATTAAAAATTACTTACAGTATGGTGAATGACATTCTAAAGTGATAAATGATCTATCAACTCCAATAGTATCGAATATTTTGAACGAGTTCCAAAGATATTCCGAATGATGGTCACTAATGTACTGATGTATGAACAGTACAGAAGAATCACTATAATATACTCCCAAAATGTATTACAATTAATTCACAGTATTTCCGATGCCGCTATAAATCCAAATGACTTTGTATTTCCGTTAGAACTATTATTCCAATTAATCTGAATAATTCGAGCACTGTAATTCCAACCTATTAAATAAAACAAATTAATTTCTACCAATGCAGCTGAATGATTTCTATAGTTACATTATTTGCATTAATAAAATACGTGTAGCGTAATGTATTGTATAATTAATCTTTGATGCACATTTTATCATTACGGTAATTTTAAGTGTCAACTTTTCTGATCTCAATTTTTAATCTTAATCTATACAATGAGATGAGCAGAAAACATAACGGTATTATGTTCTGGGCTAAAATCACACAGTTCTACTCCCAGTCCCCATATATAGGAAGTGTTGAAAAGGAGAGTTTACTGGCAATGATAACATGTCGGCCTTTCATAATATTCGGTAATCACTTTAAATGTGAAGTTTTGTTGAAGAAAATCTAACAAGTTAAGACTATTGAAATCTGTCTCCATTCTTCAGATTGCACAACATGCGCTTGTGGATTGCCTTCTCAAAAGTGGCATGTAGCATGACGTTTTAGTTGATTGTAAAGAAAACGGCAAAGATGATCATCGAACATCTAGCAATAAAATAATATTTTTGGACCCTTTTGTGGATTCTTTGTCCTTCAGTGCATGGTGTGAAATGCATGGTGAATTTAATTCTCATTTTGTTTTTAAATAATTAGTAGTATGCAGCACTAATAAAATGGAAAATTAAACCATTTCGATCTCACTTATCTACAGAAACTGTATGTACCAACTGATTACCTGTACGTGTTGGTTTTCCCTGTTATCCTCGTGTGAAGGCATCTGGGGGAGATAATTAAAAGTTTCGTCTTATAGAAAGAGTCTATGAATTGGCGTGATTAAGAAGACAACCAGACTGATACTTGTAAATAAAATAATATGCACCTATCATTTCCATCAAGTCCATAAATAACCTCAGAAGCAGTTCTATTAATATTCATACAATTTGATGGATTAAGGGGTTCGCCTCTGGCGGAGTTCATCATGTGTATGCTATGGAAATGTTCTAACTCGGTCGTGTGTGCAATTGTAAATTACAGTGTGCAATGGCGGCGCATTACATGAGGTTCCTTCTCGACTAGATAGAAACGATCGACGATGCTCCAATTGTATTTTATATGTGATTATACAAAATTTGAGCAAATCTGCCCCTGATTTTTCCAACACAACTTAGTAAGGATATAGTTCGAAAATCAGAAGGATTTCTTTTCGTACCTTTTGTATAGAATGGTAAAACAATAGATCGTTCCGTATTGCTAGATAAATATTATCAGATATGTCTTTTCAATTCTGCAAATAATCTCTCTTATACATCCAACCGTTGCGTTCAAAAGTTGTAAAAGATCCACAATACAAATTCGAGGGAGGGGTGACTGTGGGAGTAGGTTAAGCAGTTTTATGTACGCTTATAAAGACCTCTCCAAGTAATCCACGAAATAATCAAGAATAAATAACTCTCACCATTAGAAGAAACGATTATAGGATCTCGTAGGAGTTAGAGAGTATATTGTTTTAATCGTATTCGTTCAGATAATTACATTCTCTGGGTTCTTAAGAGCTAAAATATCTCATATTCTTCATATTTACATCAAGCAAGGTTTAGTTTCATCCAATCAGTATATTAATATATTTACTTCGTTTATATGCCTGCTTATCCCTTTCATCGGATCAACGACATATGTTGTTTACTTTTGGCAAGCGCAGCATGATTAATGTGGAAACATACAGATGACCCGCTGATCAGATATGTAATACAATAACTACTCACCAGATCATATGGCACCAATTAATTAATTCGTTTTCTCTACGGTCTAATAACAAAATGTGCCCTTAATGTTTGTAGAGACGTGTAATTTTGCCTGCACCTAAACCTTTCTAAAGTAATACTTCACGCTCGATATAAATATCTTATTTTACACACAGGAGTTTCCGTTGTGCCTACATTAGTTCAAAGTACCCTTTCAGGAAAATCAAACAAAATACAGTCATGAATAAGACTGACGTGGCGCAATAAAATTTGTATACAGTATCTTCAACAACTTACGTAACTATAAATTACGCTATAAATCTTTGTAAAGAAATACATTATGTCATTCATTCGGTCGACAGCGAACACAGCAACAAGTAGCACCCATCAGCAAGAATGACACTAGCGATGGAAATGATACCCACTGAAGCTATGAATGCATTGAAAGGCCTAGGTCTTTCTGTAGCATCAGGGTGGAGCTTGAGAGTTCAGGATAAAAGAACTACCTTACTCCTGATATGGAACAAAACCAACAGGAAGATATAATGGCGTAAACAAAACTACTTGTGAGCAACCATCTACTGTCCCCAAAGCAAACACAAGAGCCGAACAGCAGTTGGAAATGTCCGTTAAACCACCACCACCACCAAAGACAATACAAATGATACAACCTACTCAACTACACGAAGGGGTCACGGCTGTGCAAGATAAACGGACTGCAACACCAAAACAACTAGAAGAGGTGACTAGAAGAAAACTGACTTTACCTCCATCACCGCCACTACCATCACCACCACCACCTTCATCATCACTGCAAACTTTATCCACATCAAATCAGCTGGAATCTGCATTAACTTTACCAAGCATGCCGGCAGGACCGAGTGCGTATAAACATGACCTGTACCAGGCAAATAGACATGTCGCCTGGTGATATTCGGAAGACTATGGTTTGAAAAATATGTGGCGCAAACCTTTATGGACGAATTGAGCACCCTCATACTCTGCAAATGGGAAGAATCTCCGAAGAACGTCACCAGACCCAGTAAATCCAAAATTAAAAAGGTAGTGGCTAAATTCAAAAAGAGAGGGGAAATACTACAGGAATGTCCAGTCAACAGATGACCCGCAACTTTAATGAGAATACATCATGGACTGGACGTGCCGTCAATTAGCTTCCCACTAATAATGCAAGACTGGATACTGATGGATATGATAGAACCTGGCCCTCCATCAGAGTATATGGCAGTGGGTAGACTTAACTAAAATAGTCCTTTTAAGGGCTACCAAATTGTTTGTCATCATGAGGTTTTCATTTTGGAATTAAGAAGACATCTTTAGATAACAACTCTGTCTTAAACCTAATTTGATAATTTCCATACAGCCATCAAACTTTTACATACTGTACATTTTGTTTTATTCATATGCGTGATACCAAATGTATTGAGTCATTTTGACTTACACCGGTTGGTATTATTTAAATTTAGAGGACAAGGTACACTCTGTACATAAAATGTCAACTCTTATCATTTATAGGAAAACTATTTTAACTCAGTTGATTTGGCTTATTGCATAGGTGGCTTACACGTTATTGGGATTCTATATCGTCCATTAGTAACAGCTGGACTTAATTTGAAATAAGGACGGGCTGGCGTTTCTGGGAGTACACGACATCCATGTCCTGCTTGCCGAGTTCATTTACCTTCCTTGCCGCTCTCAGACATCGTACATTGAGGGAGATGTGGAACCATTTTCACCCGTCAAATAACCAGGTTTCCTAATGTGATGTCATCGCTGCCGACCAATCGTATTGGACGTTTACATACTGCTTGGGTTGACACCTGGTGCGTTCAATCGCAACTGAATACAACCTTCCTTATCATGAGTGCGTGTTGGGTTCATTCCCACTCATGGCGGCCCTATATTCAGGTCGTTAGTAACTAATTAGACCCACGATCTGATGGTCAAATGAATCAGTGACCTTTGAACCCACAAATGCCTGGGGGATGAAGCACCAATTCCATCCCCCAGGAGTAATTAAACATCCAGCATTGCTGGATGTAAGCGTCGTACATGCCCAGTAAGGCGTAGACGACGTAAAGTTAAATAATCAACTAATCATTATAAAGAAACACGAAAATAAAATATTGAACTGAACGTGTGCTCTTAAGAATACTAGATCAAATTGACAATGTTCTCATTTTTGTTTCAAACGTCGACATGCTAAAACACTATCGTATTCATAACATTTTGTTTAATTTTGAAGTGACGGAAAATTTTAGTATCTTTATTTTATTATTGAATGGTCGAGATCTGTTCATCTTGTAACTAGAATAATACCGTTATTAACTGTAATGAAACCAAGAAGTGAACATGTTATGAGGTAGATATTACATTCGGACAACCACTGACGTATATTTCTATAGATAAATTATAGGAATCGTATTGATCACATACTGTATCTATTTATGCTGGTCAAACAAAGTACAAAAGAGACCCATTAAGGTACATATGTCACAAATACTGTTTGTATGGTTACTGACACTCTCTCTGACATACTTGACTGCCTGTAATGTTTCCGCTCTTTTATGTATCTTGCTTGTGCTCGTTTGTATGTTTCTTTTTCATGTGAAATGTTACTCTAGTATTTCCTTTATTCGAAAAAAAAAAATTATAACAATTATGTTACTTTTCAATGCGTATTTAGTGTTTTCATTTGACAATTGGCAATTATCATCTGATCAGGTAACTCCCAGGTGCACATAATAAAGCTTCAACATGGCTGACAGTCTACTAATCTTTCTAAGCGAATGTTTGTTTTCCCACAACAGATAAGTTTCACTTCATTTAATCTGACACATGCTGCCGCCATATTGTGCCATGTAAACACAAGTAGTTCCAAACTGTGTTCTCAAAGGCTCCAAATTAGATCTAATGTTTCTTTTCGATTTTACGGATAAGGCCGGGGATGTTCCGATTACTTTTATACCATGTCCTCCCTGCAAATAAATAAAGTTGAGACTAGAAGGACGAAGGGAAGGACCAACAAATCCTTTATTTGTCCGTCAAAGACACAATTATCTATATCATGTAATTATGCATTGTTAATGTTCTGTAATGGACTATGTCAACCTGCGCATTAACCGGTCTACCAATAAATTAGTAATTGTTCCATTATGGTTGGATATAATTTGATCTTTCAATACTAAGCTATACATTTTGCGATCCCTGTCGACAACATCCCAGGATGATTTATCATTTGTATCATCAAGTTGTGACATGTCTCCAATCGTGATATGCATCACTCTTGCAATAATAGTTGAACGAACAATTAAGTTGAAGTTGATTCTAATTCATTATCGTTTTCTCCCTCATATGTTTGATAATCAATACAATCATCAATTGTTGTGTTCCTTTATCAAGAGACCGCATCTGTATATTAATGGTTGTCACTTATACCATGTGTATTAATTGTTTGCTCTCATGCCATCTGTGTTCAATGATTCGCTCACGCATGATCATATTCTAGTGGTGTCAGACTTTAATCTTTTCTGGTAAAATCAGATACGCAGCTTCTTAGAACATTATTCCAAGTCTATTTACATATTTAAATAATAGCATTTAGAAAATGTTGTTTTGTTCTTCTCCTCTATTTAATTTGGACAATATCCGAACTGTTAAGTTCATTTCTAGGCATAAACATTCCAATTTACAAGCATTTCTTCTCACTCCATTGTTTTCAGAGAATTCAAACAGTTACCTATATATTCATTTAATTGTTCAAATTACGTACTATTCTTGACAAAGCTTATATTTGCCATCCATTTATTTACCATTTTACCTTATTGCTCTATATGTTTTAAATGCTGTTAACTTCCGGAGAGTTTCACCTCAAAAATAATTTAAATGCTAAAGAACTACAGTGTTTTACCAACACAGTACTTTTTAGAAAGATACTTGCAAAAGCGTTCGCAGCCTATGTATTAAATGTTTTTGTCTCTAATAGTATATATTTGCAAAGTAAAGAAAAGACATCCCCAAAAACTGAACATAATTGATGACCTTATATTTGTTGAAGTGTTGTCCTTCCTTTGAATATTGCTCATAATCATGTCAATTTTACGCCCCAAACGTTGGTTATACACATATATAGATATATGTGTTCATACGTTGCAAGGTATGGCATGGCCTGAAGAATGTATGTGGTATATAGCTGGACCGTTGTAGCACGGCTGAATGTGATCATCTGATGTATTATACTCTGGTTTTCATGCAGCCACAAGCGGTTTTGATGCTGCGTCTAATCTCTGCTTCGCTGCTAACCGGGCTGTGGTTTACGCAGTAGAGACACGCATCTGATCCTCGTGCTTCTTTGGTGCTCTTGCTGGTGATAGCTTCTGGAGTGGTCGTTTGGATTTTGGATTTACCCTAATTGATGTAAGGCCAAAAGCTTTTCCATCCTTCATCCTTCTGCACGATGTCCAGGCTAATTAGAAAGATCTACAGCAAATCAGATCTAGTGAAAATCACACTTTAGGACATCCTTGGTGATTCGTTGATTTCCATGCTGAATATAATCAATATGTTAGACGTTTTAATGCAATCATTGATTCAAGTTTCTGGTGTAAGATCATTCAGTTCATACAGTCAATTGAAATTAATGGTTTTCACTCTGGTTTGGAAGGTATATACTAAGGTCTTTATATGCATATAAAGTAGGGTAGTGATATGGTTATTACAGCAGTCTCGCTAAATAGCTTTACATTTGCAATATCTCAGAATACCCCTTTTCCAGGCATCAGAAATGTCGCCCGTCTCTACACATAAGGAAACCTCTTGGCTATCCACGCTATGTATCCCTAGCATTCCGCTTTTAGCAATTCGCTCGTGATGCCAGTTTCCAGCTGCTTTATCAGCTGTCAATGTTTTAACTGCAACAGGTACCATGACCTCGTTGGTTGTTCAACTTCTTGGCATCCGTCCGTCTACGGGAGACGATGGCATAGCTCCAAAGTACGCTTTTGCTTATCCTTCTATTTAGCTCTCTTTTCAGCTTGTTTTATTCTTCTCTTTTCCTCTGCGTTTTGAACTCCCTGCCTGACAGCTAGACGCCAGCTGGAACGGTTGTTTGCACAGCTCTCCCAGTCGTTGACATTGATGTTTGCTGTCTTCATATCCTTCTTGCAAACATCTTTGTAGCGCAGATGTGGTCGTCCGGTTGGTCGTGCACCTTCTGCTAACTCCCCATATAACAGGTCCTTGGGAATGCGACCTGGGTCCATTCTCTTGACATGGCCGGAGAACATGCTGTTCATGTTGGCGCGTTCTAGAACCTCTGTGTTGGGTACTTTGTCCTGCCACTGGATGTGCAGAATGCGCCCCAGACATCTCAGGTGGAAGCTGTTGAGTTTCCTCTCGTGTCTTGCATAGGTGGTCCATGTTTCGCTGCTGTAGAGAAGTGAGCTGAGCACGCAGGCTTGGCAGACACGCAGTTTGGTCTTTTCTGTGAGGTTGGGGTTGTTCCAGACCCTCTGGTTAAGTCCGGCCATCACTGCTGCTGCCTTGGCAATCCTGCTGCCCACCTCAGAATCAACGGAGAGTGAGCTGGAGTTGTTAGACCCGAGGTATGTGAAGTTCTCGACAACTTCCAAATTGTACCCATCGATGGAGACAGAGGGAGGGGAGTCTGTGTCCTGTGCCATGACATTCGTTTTCTTCAAACTGATGGTCAGTCCAAATTCCTTACATGCATGGGAGAGACGGCATACCAGCTGCTGAAGTCTATCTTCCGTGTGTGATGTCAAGGCTGCATCGTCGGCAAAGAGCAATTCACGGATGAGTACCTCTGTGAGTTTAGTCTTAGCACGGAGACGGGCGATGTTGAACAGCTTGCCGTCAGCCCTGGTATGGATGTACACTCCCTCGCTGCAGTCCTTGAATGCGTACATGGAGAAACATGGAGAAGAAGATGGCAAAGAGCGTCGGTGCAAGGACACAGCCTTGGTTGACTCCGCTAATGACTGGGAATGCTTCAGATGTTGCGCCATTGAAGCACACTGTGCTGTGTATGTTCTCGTGGAACGACATAATGACAGCAAGCAGACGTAGGTTCAGCCGATCTTCTGCAGGAGTCTGAAGAGTCCACTCCGACTAACCATGTCAAACGCCTTCGTCAGGTCTATGAAGGCAATGTAGAGGGGCATCTGCTGCTCGCGACACTTCTCCTGCAGCTGACGTAGAGAGAAGATCATGTCTACAGTTGACTTGCCCGCTCGGAATCCACACTGGGACTCTGGGTAAACGCGGTAGGCTAGGATCTACAAGCGCGCCAAGGCAACACGGGCGAAAGTCTTTCCGACGATGCTGAGGAAGGAGATGCCCCGATAGTTGTTGCAGTCGCTACGGTCTCCTTTGTTTTTGTACAAAGTGACGATGTTGGCGTCACGCATGTCCTGTGGGATGTATCCCTGTTCCCAGCAAAGGCAGAGGAGTGTGTGTAGGGGCTGAAGCAGTGCTGGTTTTCCGCTCATGAGGACTTCAGGTGGAATGCCGTCGCTTCCAGGAGCCTTCCCACAGGCAAGGCAATCGATGGCTTTTCCGAGCTCTTCCAGGGTGGGCTGTGTGTCTAGCTCCTCCATGACAGGCAGGTCTGGAATGGCGTCCAGGGCAGTTCCAGTGACATTGTTTTGGGTTGCATATAGTTCGAGATAGTGCTCGACCCATCGCTGCAGTTGTTTCCCCTGGTCTGTGATGACTTCACCCGTCTTGGACTTGAGAGGGGCGGTCTTGTAGCTGGGGGGGGGCCTGTCGCCTTTTTGATACCCTCATACATTCCTCTTGTATCCCCGGTGTCAGCAGCTGTCTGTATACTGTTGCAAAGGTTCAGCCAGTAGGTGTTGGCACAGCGGCGGGCTGTCTTCTGGGCGTTATTCCTTGCAATCCTGAGGGCTTGTAGTGTTCTGAGGCTAGGTGCAGCCTTGTATGCCAGGAGGCCTTTCCTCTTTGCCTCAGTCACGGGCTCCATCTCCTCCCAGTTTGCCTCATACCAGTCGACATTCTTTCGCTCCCTCTTCCCGTTAGCTGTGATGGCTGAATTGTACACAGGGTCACAGATATGGGACCACTTGGAGTCAATGGTGTCATCAGGTGTCACTTTGGTGAGGGCTTCCTTCAGTTTGCTGATGAACTGCTGTGTTCTCTCTGGGTTACTTGCGCAGCAGGTGTTGATGCGTGGGTGACCCTTCTTCTTGGCGTGGTGCAGCTTCTTGGGTAATATTCGCACCTTGCTGGCCACGAGGGAATGGTCCGTGTCACAATCGGCACTGTGGTAGCTGCGGGTAAGGAGGACACTGGCCAGTTCTGCACGCCTGGTGATAACGAGGTCTAGCTGGTGCCAGTGGCGTGAACGTGGGTGTCTCAACGACACCTGGTGGATCTCCTTGCATTTGAAGAAAGTGTTGGTCACACATAGACTGTGGGAGCAGCACATTTCCAGCAGTCGCTGACCATTCTCGTTGATCTTGCCCCTTCCGTAAAAGCCGAGACAGGTGGACCAGGCCTCATGGTCAGCTCCCACTCTAGCATTGAAGTCTCCTAGTAAGTAAAGGCTTTCATTGTTGGGGATACTGGATATTGCCTGATCCAGAGCCTCATAAAACTTGTCTTTCTCCTCGTAGGTGGAGCAGAGGGTTGGGACGTGCACACTGAAGATGTTGACCGGGCCTAAGGATGTTGACAACCGGAGGGCAAGGATTCTCTCAGTACCTAATGATAGAGGTTCAATGAAGTCGATTAGCGTGTTCTTGACGGCAAAGCCTACACCATGCTGCCTAGGTTCATCCAAGGGCTTCGCCTGCCAAAAGAATGTATAATTGGCTTCCATGATGGTGCCGCTGTCAGCCAGTCGGGTCTCCTGGAGGCAGGCAATGTCGATGTTCAGTCGGGAGAGTTCTCTGTCAATGACGGCAGTCTTCCGTGCATCGTCGATCTGCTGTAGGTCAGTGGTCAATCCAGGACACATGGTCCTGATGTTCCAGGTTGCAAAACGAAGAGTTGGAGTCTTTTTATTTCTTCTTTTAGTCTTTCCTGGTGAAGAGTTTTGTGGCCCACTTGTCGAGATGGTTCTCTAAGCTTCACGCACCCAGTGAAGCAGGCAGGCCATGGCGGTCAGCACCTTACTGACTGGGGGCTGACAAGCTTGAGGCGGGCGGTAGCTGTCCAGTGAGACTTGATGATCTCTCCCACCGTCAGAAGTAACCCCTGGCGCCAAGCTCTACGCCAATCGAGTTTTGACTTAGAACCGGTAAACTGCTACTTCTTGTGTTGTGCCGACGCCGTATGACGACGCTGGAGTATCCTCTCCAGTGGAGCTATGAAGCCTGGGCAGGGTGGTATGGAGAATCAGCTGTTGCCCATGCAGCAGATGCCCCCTCTCCACGCAGCTGGTGTGCCCAAGGGAACGACGAATGTCGATACAGCTTGGCACCAACGGCGTCGCAGGAGTTGCCGGAATGACGTTGAAGTCAATGTCATACCGCCTTAGGGACTCCATCTCCGGATTTTCTGTCGGGGTTTACTCCCTTAGCCTTTCCCATGAGTGGGTATAGCCACAAGGCAGCAGAGGTTTGGAATCGGAGTTTTCCTTCTCCTAGATGAGCTACCATCCAAGGTTTACGAGTCCCATCTACCCGAAGCAACTGGTTTTAAGGCGCCAGTGGGCCGCCTTCACCCCTTCTCATGTTAGTAGAAAACATGGTCTGCCGGGCTTCAAATCTAAGCCACTCGCGAAGGCCAGGAGCTGGATTTTAGTTGACAGAGGCAGTAAGAGACGCAGGCTGTATGGGGCATTTTGGAGGATTGGGGCGCTTGTCTCCCACTCCCACCCCGGGCAATGTCAACCTTAGACCACAGTTCAACAAGGACAGCATATGCTGATTCAATTAGATTGGCAGCGTGGTCAAACTCATGGGTTGTGGTGGGTCGGCCTTTTTAGCAACCGGCTGTGGTGTTCTCTCCATTGTTGTAGCATCTGCCTTCTCTCGCATTGAATCTTACCCGAAAACCTCAAATAGATCTGTATGATGATCCGAAAAAGGATTTGCATATGCCCCAGCCCATTCGTTAAGGACTCCTTTGCCTCTTTAGCTATGTTACGAGCTTACATTTGCTTGTTCATTGCTTTTTTCAGATTGATCAGAGATTGCGATAGGCTGTTTAATCACCGTGGAGTCTAGCAGATCTTCTGAACCTAAAGACATCCAAAGTTTTGTTTGAAGTCCAGCTTATCGTGACACTCTTTTCTTGACCCAGATGTTGTCTGGTGGTGTAGTTCATTGTATCATGGAAACATTGCCACGATTGTCCCTCGTTCTCGGAGTGCAATACAATGCGGTTTCAAATGTTAACTGCGTTCGTACAGCTTCGTAGTAAGGCTTTTGCGCATTACGTGTCGCTGAACTTAAGTTGGGTCGACATATCAGCAAAGACGGGTCGGTGGTCAGACAAATTCAAACAAGCGGAAGACATGGCAGTTTGAGACTGACATCTACTTGCCGTTTTCAATGGTGTGATTAATTTAATTTCTTTGAATTATCCTTTGTTGAAATACATGCATTACGATGGATGTCTGTTTGCCTGAACCCCCGGAGACACCTATACATAGCTTATTTGCAGCACATAAGCAGTATATTGGTGTGCCATGCGATGATCAATCTCCATGCGGTCAAACTACATGCAATGAAGGTGAACGTGTAGAACCGGTAAGTACATTCAAGTCCCCGATGCATACAACAAGGATCTTTCGTCTTATCATTCGCATCATGACCATCAGAACGCGATCTAAATTGTACATTGCCACCTAAGGGGCTTCGTTAGTTGGAGCATACACCATGATCACCATCATGATGTCATATCATTGCTTTAAAAGCGGCCGACACATTGACGTCGTTGATTGGCTGCCATATAAACAGAGCCTTATCTTCTTTCAACGAGTGAGCTGAAGCACCTCTATCACATCTCAGCTGGTCATTCTCTCTTGCTGACCACACAAAATTTATACTTTCCTGCGGACATTTCACTTCATGCTGATCCATTATTGTGGTGCTAATACATTCAAGTCCCGGTTCCATTAAGTAAATATGTTTTCTTTATTGAATCGGTAATAAATAATGTTCTTTGTGTCGCCTTTCTCGAACAAGGTATTCGTACATGTCCAACGCGCTTGGCCATTATCTCTAACTTGCTGCACATTGCTTTTTCATTATTATATCCTGTAAAATATTTATTTGTCAAAACCCAAAGGGATAACACGAAGATCTGGTGCATTTAGAAAGATATATATGCATCAGGTCAACAACGTGTTGTACAATGGAGCGGTCGTTTATTTTTTTATCCTATATGGCTCATTCGTTTAGATGTCATTTGTATACCTATACTATAACAAGATAGACCTGAACGAATGCTTTGATCGAATGAAAACACAACACAATGTGATGAAAGATGAACATTTAGAAATCGAATTAATATATAATTCAAATAATCCTATGTTACATCATGTAATGAAAGTGAGATTCAACTGATCTCATGTAATTAAAATAAAGATTCAAATAATCTTATGTAATCAAAATGACTCAATTGTACTCAGCTGAAACAACAACCAGCTGAAACAAACATCACTCAGTCATTTGTATAGCCGTGTGATTCATAAATATTTTTAAAACTTGCAAATGTGTCCACTGACAAACCACACAGCTCACCCGAATTATTGGGTTGGCCCACACTTGTAGTGGCCGTACACATCCTTCATGGGTTCACCATGCGCACAAGTTTACAAACTAGCGGTTTCCTCTTCGTATGGGCTTGATGGTTACATCATCTTCCATATCGACACTCAGAATGCCAGACAGATACTATGGATACCCGCACGCACATACGCACCTACAGCACACAGTTCTTAATTGGGTTGGCACACTTGTATTAACCACGCCAACCCTTCATTGATCCACCATGCACACATACATACGTACAGACAGCCCTAAACAGATACAGACAGCCCTAAACAGCTTCAGACAGCCGTTAAAAGCTTCAGAAAGCACTTAGCAGCTTCAGACAGCCCTAACAGCTACAATAAAACCAAACTGATCATAATAATAGCTTCAGAATTAAAATCTATGGATACATGCTACTAAATTAAACTCTAATAGCAAAAGTTCACAACGTTTCAAATCTGCATAATAGTATAGGCATCATTTCACGATACGACGTTAAAAGCTGAATACGAGTCACATATCAAATAAAATACTCTATGGCTGGAGAACACAACTGGAGAACGTTCACTCCTTGACAAGATCCATAGACCAGTGTGTCAGTTAGAAATGAAACTTGCCTTAAATCCACAGGAGAGTGAGTGTTTGTCAGGGTAAAATACCCGTGCATACCGTGCATTTAGTAACTCTCGCCACAAGCGATCTACAAAGAGATGCATGCTACTTCAGTTGCTTCAATTATTCACCCTAGGTAACATTGTATGCATGTACAACGAAAATGATAATATCGTTTTATAGCAAAGACAAATTATTTCTTGACGTATTCTGTGACATATGCATAGTAATTACTACTTGCTCTGTACCATTATCCCTTGCTGAGAATATAAATTAATTGTGCTTGTCATTAAAACCACCCAAATGTCTTTGACATCAACATGTTTCGCAGAGTTGAGAATTCTCAATTTAGTGTTAAGGCTCGTATCAAAATAGATTTTTATTCACCCAATATGAGACTTGTATTCACGAAAACGTTGACAAATCCCCCCAACACCCACACACACACAATTTGGATTAAAACCTTCCTGTTCCAGTTAGATTTGGTACCTAAAGTAAAACTTGTCAGTGAAATTTTTCTCAATGTGAGCAATCAAAATAATAGGGCCATCATGAGTGTTTGTAAATAAGAGAAATTGTTTTGCTATATCCATTCAAACTGTAGATATTTTGATACAGTGTATCAACTGCTGCACCATTAATATTATCAGCTGGGACAATCTAACACTTGGTGTTTTTGGACCTTATTCCGTAACTCCCTAATGATGGCGGGGCGGCAATGTTGACCAGTAACTAGATGGTGGTGGTAGGCAGCCAGATTGTGTTGTTGTGCTTCATCCATAGCAAGCAGTACTCTCAGCAGTATTACTTGAACCTCCACTTTTCCTAATATCAGTAGAGCAATGAGCATCTTTCAGACCGAGTTAATAAGAACCACTCTAATTTCCAGTACTACTGGGAACAACTAAGTACTATATTCCCTGCTGTCGAATGTCTCCATCAGATCTGTACACTTTGTCAAATGACTTTCATCAGCCTCATCACACCATCAACACAATCAACTCAATGGCTGCCAGATTTTCCTAGACTATAACCAAATCACTACATCTTGACGAAGAGACATCAAGACAATTTCTAGTAAACCCAATTTATTTCCGAGATCCACACGCATTATCCAACTCTCTGGTTCACTGAGGATTCCCCTCTGCTATGAGGTGTTACTGGTTTCTGTTTCTGATAATGTTGGTAAGTTTTTTGGCCTGTTGATTACTGTTCTTTTCTTCTTTCTCTGCCTCTTCAAGTTGTCCCCTAGCTCTTGCAGGACCCTCTCGTACCTCCATATATAGTGGCCGTGTATTTGTGAAATCTGGCATGCTTACAGGATGTGCTCTAGGCTACATCTTGTATCATGTAGAGGACACGCAGGATTCTCAATGAGGCCCATCTCTCAAAGTCTGTTGGAGATGGCAAACTATCATATACAAATCTCAGGTGAAACTGGATCTAGAGAGTCTCATGATTTTAAACATAAGACAATATAATCTTTCTCTTTAGCGGACACTTTTCCGCCATTTTCCATAACTCGTTCTGGAGTATTGACCCTCTCGTAGCTCGATCAGCTTCCTTTCCGCGCTGCGTGTGTCCATCTCTCAAGACTTGTCTTCCAGAGTAGGTTGTTCCCACTATGTCCACTAACATCGAGTTCCTGGACATCCGAGCCTTTAATTTCATACCAACCCATGATACGGTATTTTTCAGTAAACTTAATACCTATCTTATCTGGATATGTGAGTCAGACATTACTTATGGTTATCTATGAATACTCCCGTGAGTTATTACATATATCACTGATATTGTTTTTGGATATCCCGCTTGATTATTAGGTTCATGCCTTTGACAAATATTATATCAGAGATGGTACACCCTGTGATGATCCCATTTCCCGCGCAATCCATGAACTGAAAAACATCTCTGCTGTAAATTGTAGCTGGATGGGGTTGTAATGCTCCCTGATTAACTTTGGTTGCCTCTCTGGTGCATGACAATGATCCAGAGCTAATTCAATCAGCCTCTGGAATATTGAACCATAGAATTGTTAAATTGACATACTGAATCCTAGTTTATATAATTAGTTTATATATGGCATTTCTGCATTCAATACACGCAGGAAAAAAAAACACCAATGGACCACTCCTTTCTGCACTAATGTATTAATATCCTTGGTTATTCTCTTTGTCAAAATCAACCATAGTCATTGGCATGGTCTGGTCATAGAATTGTTAAATCGCCATAATGAATTCTGGTTTCTCTAATTAGTTGATTTATGGCACTTCTGCATTCAATATACGTTGAAAAACATCCGTCCTTGCACGATTCCTTTCAACTCTGATGTATTAATATCCTTGGTTATTCTCTTTGTCAAATTCATAAGGACTACCTTTCTTTATACGCTAGCGATATCGTCCAGAACGAAAATATCTTTGGAGACATTCTCCTTTGATACCAAAGAAGCCCTCAGCATTGCGCTACCAAACTTGGATCCTTCATTTCCTCCATATCAATCGCCTCATTTCCTAAAGATTTATAAGCAACGTATGGCACATTGCATTACATCTTGACCAAAACTTCTGCCATATGTTATTTGCTCTATTTGTCATTTAATGGGTCTGGGGGTCGCTGAATCGGATCTTGTTTTATGGACACCACACTTCTCCTTTCTGATGGCATAAGTGTTTCTAGAAAGGGATTGTATCGTCCTGCCGACATTGCCGTGAAGAGCAACATTTAAGATGTTCTCCAAATCATCAAACCCATCCTAGGTCCTCTTACTGTCAAACTTTAACCATTCAAATCCCTAATAATTCATCTCCTTTCAAAATCAAATGAGTAAAACACTTAGATGAGTTAAAAAGGAAGATAGGAAGAAGGTACCTGGGTCCTCAATGACAATGTAGCACAGCTCAGGGTGACTATAAAGCTGTAGACACTAATTCGTTTGGCTTCAAAGAATTCAATGGTCTCTCTTTAGTTCAGACACAAATGTCCTTATTCTGCCACTTTG
This sequence comes from Sinohyriopsis cumingii, assembly GCA_028554795.2. Taxonomy (NCBI): domain Eukaryota; kingdom Metazoa; phylum Mollusca; class Bivalvia; order Unionida; family Unionidae; genus Sinohyriopsis; species Sinohyriopsis cumingii. The sequence goes on along the minus strand of CM068837.1, from coordinate 6,669,951 downwards.
CCACTCTGCCTGAGACAAATCTGTTACATAGAGATCCTCAAAACTTAGGTGCGATCCCTGGCTGATATGCTTCATTTTAATCAGAGCTAGACACCGCACATTGTAACTCGTCTCTCACAGTCTTGCACTGCAAAACATTCACTGAAGTATCTTCAGACCCTTTGCGTTCCTGCAGTTTCACACAATGGCATCTAGCATACAATACCATACCTGTCTGTTGAACAAGCCATTTTGTTACCACTAAATCCATCATCTTGTCTGTTATTATTTGTCCATGTATTTTCACTTAATAGTATCATGCATCCCTCTAATGGATATAGAGATAGCATTTTCCGTTATGTTTGGTTATATTTGAAACTTATAATAATAACTTTTATATATCTTGATTTATGCCAGAGGAATCAAAGGTGACCGAATTCATTGGATAATTTATTATCAGGTCATCATGTGTAAATGGTACAAATGAATGCCTATAGTCATGAACACGTTTCATCCTTTTATTCCATTTTCCTCTAAGTCTAGGCCATTTTGGGGTTCGTACATACAGGCAAGCCGATAAGTGCAGTAGCTACTGGACCTCTGTTCAATCCTCATTTGTGAATCAAATATTATCTTCTAACCTGAAGGCCTGTATGATAATATTTTTAATGAATATGAATATCAGCATTTTCTTAGTTGTGACTAAGGTGCAATAATTGCTCCCCCTCATCCATCACTCAATTCCACTTCTTAAAGATGGATACTACAGCTTTACATCCAATTATATCCAAGATTTAAAGTCTCCGTCCGGATTTCTGAAGTAAGAGTTGTGCAATAAACCAAACGTATGAAAATACTTCATATTTATATATAGTTACATAGATACAGTAGTGTCCTCACCAGAAACTCTAGCTCTGGGTGACTGATCAAAATGATAAAACCATTGTTTACATTTCAATCTAACTCCCGATTTATATAATGGTCACAGACACCACTATACTTGGATTGGCATGATTATAATACCTACCAATTCCTTGGAAAAGGGCATGGCTAACATGCTTCAAAAAGTTATGATCAATATAATTCAAAATGTATGTTGCAGCTTCATGAAGAGTTACATGTTCTGGCAATTTAGATAATACTGGAAATGAAACAACATACATGTACTTGCATTAAGTACAGTACTTTCATATACATGTATTGGAATGTCACTGGCTCTTTTGGGAAATAAATGAATCATGTCAGGCTGTTTATATATATATGTATATATATATAAATATATATATATATATATATATATATATATATATATATATATATATATATATATATATATATATATATATATATATATATATATATATATATATATGTGTGTGTGTGTGTGTGTGTGTGTGTGTGTGTGTGTGTGCGTGTGTGTGTATAGCTGTAAACAAATGGTGCAAAAGATCTATTTCATGATAAAGTATGGACAAGCGTATGCAAATAAGGTCAGAAACAAATCAAATTTTAAACTCTGATGACTCACCTTCAAGATTAACAATTACCTCACATATCATCATAATGTCTTTTCAATGCATAATATTGTCCTAACAGCCAGAACAAACCATTTTTTTTCTTCTTTGAGGACACTTGATTACAACACAAATACAAGCACAAGCAATATCTCTAAGAAACGTAATGAGGTATGTGAGAAAGCTTGCCGGTTCCTTCTCGTGGGTCGGTGGTTCTTTTGGGGGTTTTCCCGGGTTCTTCCTCCACTATTTATACTGGCCGCCATGTATAACCTATCTTGTGCTCAAAAATGGTGTTAAACCCTAAAACAACAACAACACCGAACTTTCACCAACAGTGTATGGACCAGAAATTTTAAACCTCACACTTTTTATTGATTTAGTTTGCATCAAATGAACTCAAAACGTAAGACAATATATGATGAGCAATATGACCTGGCTAGGCAGTAAATAATTCTCAGCTGTGTCAAGGAAAATTAGAGTAGGCACATAACTGATTGTGATGAACACCACTTGCACAAGAATTTTATTTCTACCATAAAACGTTACAGTGTTTAACTTCAAACAGTTTTCTCTAATATGATGGAAAACCCCACAAGCATTTATAATTCTACAACGGTATCTGAACTCTAAAATGTAGATTTTAAGTGTATAACAGTTTTCTTTATTACATGTCTAATGAAAAACACTTCATAAGAGATTTTATTTATACAGCTGTTAAATCTACTATGTGTAATCAGAATAATTAACTCCAGAAAGACTTCCCAGTGGAAAAAATTAATACAATAATTTGTATTTCTACACCGTTTTCTCTATTGCAACGGGTGAAAAACAAACACAAAATGTATATTTCTACAACACTGATTTCTAGACTAACACTTGATGTTTTTCGACCTTATTCCGTAATGGAAAGCTACAATAGTTACCTCCAAACAAGTTTCCTCAACTGCAGTGGGTGAAAACCAAACACAAGAATTTATACTTCTACAAAACTGAATTCTACAATGTTACAATATTTAAATCCAAACAGTTTCCTTTACTACAATGGGTGAAAAAGAAGCACAATAATGTATATTACTGAAAGAGTTAACTCTACAGTGATAAGTTACAATGTTTAACTCCAATCAGTCTTCTCTACTGCAATTAAAAGCAATAATTCCCAAAGTAATACAATACTATATTTTCCAATTAGTCAAACCAGTGCTACAAACACTGCAAGTAAGTAAACAAAACATTCAAACCATAATTGGTACTGGTGATAATCACAATGAACATAAAAAACAAACATCATGAAAGCTCTTATGTCTAATAGGTTATGTTAACAACGGGTCCATCACTTCCTAATGCAATCAATAGAAAGGCAATCAATGCATTAATCTCCAGTGTCAGAAAAAGTACTTGTCAAACATCATTTCCTTTATCATGCCTTACAATCAAAGCTTTCAAGACCAGAGTAGAAATGTAATAAGTTTACAGCTTCATTCCTGAGCATTTCTTGTTTCATCAATCGTAGGGTGTATGTTATATTACATTTTCCAACATTTTTAAAAAAAAAATTCCGGAAGTTAGCATGAAGACCATCAGAAATTGTATTTGCAATTGTGATTTTTGCTCATTGTAACATTATTCGTTTCTGCACCAGGAACCATACCTACGAAACATGCTGGCCTAGAACTACAAGAACATTAGAAATATTCTCAGATAGCGACTTTCAATGACCAAGGAAGTTTTAGTTCAGGCATCGTATGCTTCTAGGCCACTAACGCCAAACCGAAGCATCTAACTTTACCGAGAGTTTGTCTAATTGGGTTAGTTTTATTTTGTTACTTTGTCTTTGTCGTTAGTGTGTTCTATATGTGTATGTGTGTTTTTGTTTACCCACCAGACGTTTCATTGAGGTCGCTCCCTCTCTGCTGCTGTAATTAAGTAATTATTATATCAGCCAAATATCCTACACGATATCTTGTTCTAGGATCATGTACATTTATTGCTATAAATCCGTGTGGAGTAGAGTTTGCTTTTAAAAAGAAGTTTTTGAACCTAATCATGTCCATATCCCCCACTACACCAAGTTTGATGAATATTTCGCAGAGTATGTATATCAACTCCATTAAAAACAACTAAAATATTACTGTTATCTCTGATCACTTTAAGTATTTGTGTATATCTCTGAGTAACATAAATTACATCAGTATTTTTATGCCTACCTCGAGAAAATATTCTAGCTGAATTTCATTGTTTGACTAACATTACGTCATCATAGACTACGAGATTATTAATAAACCCGTCTAATTCATGTACGGACGGTGCTTCATCAATATCAGTTATAAAATTATTAATGTCGTCACGATCTTCATTTAACAATTTTGCATTTTCATTAAAATCTTTAAGTGCATCATAACATCTTTTATCATCAACTGGTGGTACAACTAAATATAACTGTCGCACTTGAGCCATCTCATTATCAAATGAAGTAATAATTGCGTTTTACCGGACCCAGATGGACCTATTATTATCATTATGATAGAATTCGGTAATGCTGAAATATGTTTTACTGGCTCTTGCTTTCGTGTCGCTGAGAAATCAATGACATCGATGTTGTAGAAATATAATAAATAATATGAATCTATATTGCGTTCTATGTAGATCATCCACCCGCTACAAGTAGATTAACAACAATAATAACAAAAAATGAAAAGCGTGCACTTACAGGCAAATGTGTAAGAAATAAATATAAATGCATTTCCCTGACACAGTCAGGTGACAAGTCAATGAAAGTTAGTAGTGATATCGCTACTTCATTAGGAAAATTACCAGGAACTCCATGGGCTAAATACCCAGGAGTAAAACATCTTCCTGGATATAACTATATGGTCCTGGTATCCGACTGGATAACTGACTTGATAAACAAGATTAACCAAGAGCTGGAGAGTATCCTATAAATGATACTGATAAAGCATGTCACGCTCATGATGTAGCTTATAAAAGGAAAAATTTACAACAACGACATATTGCAGACGTAAAATTAATTCATGCATTAACTTCTATAAAAAATAAATCTTACAGGGAATCATTAGCTAATTTGTTGGTAAGATCCGCGATGAAAGGTAAATAATTATTCAGAGCCGGTAATTAATCAACGAATGATTGAAATAATGTAATCGATTTATTATAACCCAAGAGGATATTTGAAAGGTAGAACAGCAATTAGTAAACTTCCTGATGCGGCAAATGTTACACGTTATGTTGATGCAAAATGGTTAACACGACAGGCAATATGGCAATTTTACCTTCCACCACCTTATAAAATTTAGCATGCATATTTTCATGTCAGCACTCCTAATGAAGTTCATAAATCAGATACTGTATTTTTACCAGTTGATACTATTAAAATTGGAAGACGTCAATTAACAAAAAATAAGCGTTACCTATCGTTGACGTTGCAAGCAGATATAAGGAAGCGGAACTATTATCAACCAAAACAGCAACTGAAGTTTCTTCTGCTTTTGAACTAATTTATCAGCGAGGACCCTTGCGATGGCCACATTTACTATTACAGGTTGATCCTGGCAAAGAATGTCTTGGTACAGTATCATCTCTGATAAATAAACATAATGTCAAAATCAGACGACGACATACTGCAATACATCGTGATCAGGCAATTGTTGAACGATTTAATCGAACACTTGCTGAGCGGTTATTTGGACATGAATATGCCAAGGAAATAATTCACAAAGACAAAATATCCTGCGATTGGGTTGCAAGATTAAGAAGTGTGATAATTGCATTAAATAATGAAATTACTCGAACTGCCATGAAACCAATTAATGCGATTACAAAAAAAAAAAAAACATATACCAATACAACACATCACTTTTGAAAACAACCAGTATTAGGTAACGTGAATGTAAGATATTTATATGAACCCGGTGAATTTGAAGGCGGTATAAAAGAGAGACTGATGGTAATTGGAGTATTACGACACACACAATTTCTTCCGTGGTAAGATCTACGGGTAGACTTGCAATCTACAGACTAGATTCAACTGCTCCTCAACGTGAATTCGTACGTGAGCAATTACAAGTAATTCCTGAAGACACATTATTACCACCGCATTCACTTTTGTAAACTAGCCCCTCGACGTAGGTTACATTCAAGACAGGTCAGCATCACATTTTCGCGTGTATAACCATATTTACTATTAATTCTGTCTACAGTAAGTTGTCTTGGATTATTATTTGAATACCGTCACAATATTACTGTGTTACAGCTCGCACAATGATTATTCAGATGTTGTTTTAATGTCATTATAAATTCAGCATGGAGATCAAAGTGGCGTTTATTTTTTTTTGGTCACACTATTTATGACCAGTTTCTTTCTTACTATATCATTGTCAAAAATATTGTTATTACCACTGGTTTCTGTAAAGTCTATGACAATTGTCCGCAGCTGAAATATTCTTCTGACTCGAGACACTGCGAGATAAACTAATACGATCATCGATGATCAAAGAACTTGTATCAGAGAAGGTTAATCCTTGTGATGAATGAAATGTCATTGCGTATCCTAGCGTCCACGGAGTTTTATCGATGAGTAATGCACTCAACAACATTGACAGGAACTAGGACAATATCATTTAATACAAGATTTTGTTTTTGTGACGATCCTGGTATATCAACGTCGATATTCTGTCGTCGCGTATCAACCGGTTGACACTACAATGGTACGGGTAGATTTGAAAATTTTTCTTTATATAACATAAATAATTGTTGTTGAAGTGTATCACGAACTATCTTTCTACTTGCAACTATCAAATCATATTGTCTCTATATATTCCAAAAAATATTAATAGGATTTTCTGAAATTATTTTACACATTATTTCACACTGAACTTTATTCAGCTGTAGTCTGATTAATTTCTTAACCTCAATTAATTTTTGATCAAGTGCTCTATGACCATCAGTTATTTCTTCATAACAATCTACAAACTTCTTTAACCATTCGTGCGGAGACAATCGAACAAAGGTGGCGGTTGACTATGATCGCCACACATTGTTACAACAGTATTGTTTGTCAATACTGTTGTATTGTAACAGTATTGTTTGTCAAAATCCAGCTCTAGGCCTTCACGAGTGGCGGACCCTGTTTAAACTGACTGGAGAAGGGATGACAGGCGAGCTTCTGGCGCCTCAAAACCAGATGCTTCGGACAGATGGGGTTCGTTAACCTTGGGTGGTCGCCCATCTAGGAGAAGGTAAACTCCGATTTCAAACCTTCGCTGCCTTGCGACTATACCCTCTCAGAGGAAAGGCTAAGGGAGTAAACCCCAACAGAAAATCCGGAGACTTGTCATTGAGTTCAGTGTCATCTCGGCAACTCCTGCGACGCAGCTGGTGCCATGACGTATCGGCTTGTCCTTTCGCTTGCATCCATCAGCTGCGTGGAGAGAGGGGATCAGCTGCATGGGCAACAGTTGATTCTCCATATCACCCTGCCCAGGCTTGCGTCCTGGAGAGGACACTCCAGCTTCGCTCCATAGCGTCGACACAACACGGGAAGCAGCAGTGTACCGGTTATAAGTCACCGCTCGATTGGTGTAGAGCCAGACGCCAGGGGTTGCTTCTGACGGTGGGAGAGACCAACATGTTTCACTGGACAGCTACCGCCCGCCTCAAACTGGGCAGCCCCCAGCCAATAAGGTGCCGTCCCGCCACAGTTCGCCTGCCTTGCAGGGTGCGTAAGGCTTAAGGTACGCGAGTACCTGACAAGCGGACTGCAACTACTGCACCAAGAAATAACAAAATAAAATAAAAAAGAAGACTTCAATCCTCAAACTAGGTACCCGGAATGTCCGGACCATGCTGACTGGGCTTTCAGATGATCTCCAGACAATCAGTGATGTTCGTAAGACTTCAGTCATCAACGACGAACTTGCAAGGCTCCAGGTCGACATCGACTCACTACAGGAGGCACGACTACCAGATTCTGGGTCCATCAGAGAAAAGAACTACACATTCTTCTGGCAAGGAAAGAGTGCAGATGAAGCCAGAGAGTTTGGTGTTGGATTCGCTGTCAGGAACACTCTGCTGGGAATGATAGAACCCTGCCAACAAGGAAATGGAAGACTGCTATCCCTCCGCCTCCACACCACAAACGGGCCTGTCAACCTGATCAGTGTTTACGCTTCCACACTAAGATCCTCCACAGATACCAAGGATAAGTTTTATGTTGAGTTAAACTCGCTCATCGACAAAATTCCCAAGGAAGAGAACTTGATTTTGCTGGGCGACTTCAATGCTAGGGTGGGTGCCGATCATGACTCTTAACCCTCCTGTGTTGGCAAGTTTGGCGCTGGGAAGATGAATGAGAATGGGCAGCGCCTTCTAGAGATGTGATTGTACCACGAACTCAGCATCACCAATTCATTCTTTCAGACAAAGCCACAGCTCAAAGAGTCTTGGAGGCACCAGCTGGACTTGATCATTACAAGACGGTCAGCCATGAAGGGTGTGCTTCTTACCCGTACCTTCCACAGTGCTGACTGCGACACCGACCACTCACTGGTGTGCTGAAAAATGAAGCTTCAGTCAAAGAAGATCCACCGCTCTAGGCAAGAGGGTCAACCACACATTGATGTGAGCAAGACACCATATCCAGACAAGGCTGAGGAATTCACCTATGCTCTTTCCAAGACGTTTGACTCAGAACCCCCCAACGGCAGTGCCAAAGAAAGATGGGATCACATCAGAGAGACTGTATACAGCACAGCCACACGGATCTTTGGTAAGAAGCAATCAAAGAACAATGACTGGTTTGAGGCTAACTCTGCCACACTCATGCCAGCCATAGAAGAGCGTCGCAGTGCTCTCCCTGTCAGAAGACACTACAGGCATACAGGTCTACCAGAAGCAAAGTGCAGAGATTAGCACGGCAGTGTGCCATTGAATACTGGCTTCAGCTCTGTCAGAGTGTCCAGTCATCAGCAGATATTGCAAACATCAGAGGCATGTACGATGGCATAAAGAAAGCAATGGGTCCCACGAAGACAGTGACAGCACCACTGAAGTCTGCCACAGGCGATACCATCCACAACAAGGGCAAGCAGATGGAGCGTTAGGTGGAATACTACTCCGAACTGTACTCCAAAGAGTACCACGTGAACAATGATGCCCTCAACGCCATTGAAAACCTCCCTCTCATGGCCGAACTGGACGAGAAACCTACTGTAGTCGAACTAAAGAAGGCCTTAGAGAAACTGTCCGCAGGTAAAGACCCAGGGAAGGATGGCATCACAGCAGAACTCATCAAGTGTGGATGTAGCGTGCTGCTCACACACCTGCACGACCTCCTCTGAGAGTGCTGGGACGAGGGGGCAGTGCCTCAGGACATGAGAGATGCTAACATCATAACCCTGTACAAGAACAAGGGCGACAGAAGCGACTGAAACAACTACAGGGGCATATCACTTCTCAGGATCGTGGGTAAAGTTTTCGCATGCGTCATCCTGAACAGACTGCAGACGCTTGCTGACAGGGTTTACCCAGAGTCGCAGTGCGGGTTCCGCGCAGAGAGGTCCACAATCGACATGATCTTCTCTGTCAGGCAACTGCAGAAAAAATGCAGAGAACAACACAGACCCCTCTTCCTGGCCTTTATAGACCTCAGTCATTCGATCTGGACAGCAGAGACGGACTCTTCACAATCCTGGCGAAAATTGGTTGCCCTCCAAAGCTGCTAAGCATGATCCAGTCCTTCCACGATGACATGAAAGGCACAGTTCAGTACGATGGCTCAACATTCGACCCCTTTGACATCCGCAGTGGAGTTAAACAGGGCTGTGTCCTTGCCCCCACGCTCTTCGGCATCTTGTTCGCAGTCCTGCTCAAGCACGCCTTTGGGACGTCCACAGAAGGGATTTACCTGCACACACGATCAGACGGCAGACTGTTGAACCTGGCACGACTGAAGGCAAAGAGTAAAGTGCGTGAAGTAACCATCAGGGACATGCTCTTCGCAGACGATGCTGCTCTAGCCACCCATACAGAAGCTGAGCTTCAGCGCCTGATGGCCCGCTTTGCTAAAGCATGTGATGAGTTTGGGTTAACCATAAGCCTAAAGAAAACAAACGTGATGGTTCAGGACGCGGACCCCCCAAGCATCATCATCAACAACTACAAACTTGAGGTGGTGACTCAGTTCATGTATCTCGGCTCTACCATCACCAACAACCTCTCGCTCGATGTGAGCTCAACAAGCGGATCGGAAAGGCATCAACAACTCTCTCCAGGTTGTCGCAGAGAGTGTGGTACAACAGCATGCTGTCCATGAACACTAAGATCACTGTGTACCGTGCATGCGTGCTAAGCGCTCTCATGTACGCCAGTGAAACCTGGACTCTGTACGCCTCACAAGAGAAAAGACTGAGCGCATTTCACATGCGATGCCTCCGACGCATACTTGGGATCACCTGGAGTCATCGAGTAACAAACAACGAGGTGCTCGAGCGTGCCAAGATTACCAGCATGATCACACTCCTCCGCCAACTCCGCATCAGATGGCTGGGCCATGTACGTCGGATGGTTGACGGACGGATCCCCAAAGACATTCTTTATTCGGAACTCGCCTCTGGCAAAAGGTCGATCGGACGGCCACATCTCTGCTTCAAGGATATCTGTAAGCATGACATGAAAGCCCTTGATATTGATGTCAACACCTGGGAAGAGCTCGCTCTAGACAGGTCAGGCTGGCAACATGCCCTGATCACTGGTCTGAAAGCCGGAGAGGACAAGCAATCGCTTGCTAGCTGATGAAAGACGATCGCAGAGGAAGAAGAAGCAGCTTCAACCAACACCTGACACAACCTTCAAGTGCAACAAGTGCAGCAGGGACTGCCACTCCCGCATTGGACTGCTTAGCCACAGCAGACGCTGCACAACCACCAACCGGGACATCTCTCATGGGCGCAGTTCCATCGTCTCTCGAGACTAACGGATGCCAACTAATCGTTTGTCAACAACCAATCAAGAAATGTGTTTAATGTTTCTAACGATACTGTACATATCTCATCCCAAACGATAATCATTGAAGTATATTTCTCTCCCATTCGTTCAGGAGTCCATTTATCTCTCTTCCATCGAAATAATTTATGATAAGTACATGATTTCATATTTCTTTTTCTCATTTCTCTTGTGAGCATGTGTGTAGGGGTTAAAATGACCAGATCAAAAATCCGAAATAGTTCAGTAGGACGAGTTGTTTTCCCAGAACTTCCAGGTTCATTATGATAAACTGTTTTATGTCTAGCTACGGGATTATACACTGACGGTGCTGATGATAATTTTTACATTTGATTAATTTTATAATAAATACCCTTAATTTCAACGTAGGCGGATTCAGAATAATCAAGTATATTTTATTGTCTTATTCTCCATTCACCCCATGATGCATAAGTGCCGATATGTAGTTGTTCCAGCGATCCTGAATACTTCTATTGACATAAAACGAATCCGTAGCGAATCTAACAGCGGTATCAGGAAATCTGTTTATCATTGATAATAGATTTATCGAAACGTACGCGAGCATTGAAGATCTTAAATGATTAAACTGCGGTGACTCACCATCAATATAACCCACAATTGTACCTAATTTAGTTTCGTCCGATAAGTTAACTTTACTTCGACTTATAAACTTATTTTTTTTCGTTGTATCTGCAATTATAAAATCTAGTTCAGCATCATTTATAATCAATCTTGTACAATGTCGTTTATGATCGTATGATTCTCTTTGGGTGAATTTACCGATTGTTTTTCTGCCAAGATCTTTCGCGATTATATTCTCAAAATCAGTTATATCAGGATTTTCATCATCAGAATATTTCTTTTGTTGTTGTAACCAAACTTCTTTCTGCGGACGATATGACATAATTGTTTCACTTACTGTTAACAATTATAGTATTTTTACATCGAGCATATACCGTAATAATACTGTTGGTGCATACATTTTGTTCTGAAAAATGTTTGCCAAACCAGACATAACAAATCGGATGAAGATTTTCAGTAAACTTAAATGATTCGATACAAGCGAATCCAGTCAGGTCAAAATCTGGTAATGGTCCTGCATCGATACCTGGTCATTTCGTGTGTGGGTTGACCAATTCGCTCAAAATATTTTAACACTCTTCCATACCAAGAAAACTTCCAGGATAGCATGCAACCATATCAACCGAAATAACATCTTTATTATCGTATTTACTATTCCACAATCCACCGTGTCCGTATTCGACACAACTGGATATTATATCATTGACAAAATCCAATCGTGTCGATTTCCGAGAATTTTTTCTCTAACAAAATGAGCAGCAATTGACGGAACGGTAAAACAATTACTCAGTAATTGTTCTACATCGTCATGGGTATATTTTAGTGCAAGAATTTTCATTTCTTCATGGAGAGATTCTGTGCGATAAATAACGCCATTAGTCGTACAAACTGACCAAGTTTCCATTATCTGAACTTTGAAATAACCATACTGACACAGAATCATTTGTACTTATTTCTTTAATAAAATCATCCTTGGTAAAATTTAAGAATTCGATTTCGTGGAAATATTGTAACTGCATTAGTCCATACATGAGCATTATGATCAATAATTTCGATAAAAGCTCCGTTTGATTTATATTTTGATTTGTACAAAATCTCTTCGGTTGTCGTTTTTATTGTTATTGGGAATTTTAGTTTCTTTCCTAGCTCAGCGACGTCTGTGATAGAGGCTCCGGTATCTTTAACTATTTCTTCCCATTTGTTTATCCGTTAGACTGTTTCCACGTATCGCGTTTGTAAAATGTTCCGTTACTTGTTTGGCTACACAATTTAGCCTTGACAATGTCTTTGGTTTTAGATTATTGATGCCGAGTTTATCATTTATCGGATATAACGCGTAGATAACCGCGGTTACAGGATACGCTCGTACATTATATGGTTTTTCAATACCAGTCAACATTCCTGATTTGGAATTTTTACTCAGTATTGCATGGTTTTTCATTAAGAAGGACATGGTCATGTTTGCCATCGATAATCCAAGTATTATTGTCTGTTTCTGCTAAAGTTATAGGCTCTGGTTTAGCGTTAGCAACTGGATTCACAGCATCACTCTCTAACGCTATCATTACATAACTACCAAAGCATGCATGAAGCAGCAGCTGGGTTCACAGCATCACCCTCTAATGATATTATTACATAACAACAAACGCATGCATAATACAGCAGCTGGGTTCACAACATCACTCTCTAATGATATCATTACATTACAAACGCATGCATAAAACAGCAGCCGGGTTCACAGCATCACCCTCTAATAATATTGCGAGATAACTACGCAAGCATGCTCGGAGCAGCAGCTGTGTTCACAGCAGCACTCTGTAATGATGTTGTGACATAACTAGCAAAGCATGCATGAAGCAGTAGCTGGGTTCACCTCATCACTCTCTAATTATATTATTACAAAACTACCAAAACATGCATGAAGCAGCAGTTGGGTTCACAGCATCAATCTATAATGCTATTATTACAAAACTACCAAAGCATTCATGAAGCAGCAACTGTGTTCACAGCATCACCCTATACTGATATTGCGACATAGCTACCAAAGCATGCATGAAGCAGCAGCTGGGTTCATAGCATCACCCCCTAATGGTATCATTACATAACTAGCATTCTTGTAGCAACAGCTGTTTTACAATATCAGCGTCTAATGATAACGCATAGTAACCATCTTGCTTGAGGAAGATGCATCTTTCATAGCATCGGTATCTAATGCAACACAACAGCAGAAACATAATGCAATTTCAACATAACTGGAATACATGAAGCAGCAACATTCAAAGTATTAATGCAACACATCAGAATCAAATGCTATTGCAACATAACTAGCATGAAACAATGGCAGATTTCAATCCATCTGATCATTGATGTGGGTTTCCTTTTGCTAGTGGTCACTTGTGCAGATTCTACGACAACCATCTTTAACAATCTTTAGAACGACCCTTCAGCATTGCTCAAACCAGACTTGACAATGATTTTAATCTCGTGTCAACAAAGTAGTGGGGATGTAGGTAAAGAACAAATTGCCAGTGACTCTGTCAATGTCCAAAATGAGTGAATAGTGTTAAATCTTTCAACGTCACTATATCTTCCTGATATTTCATTAGGAATGCATTTAAATGAGAAATCATTAGGAATGCTTCTAATGGGGACACCCAGAAACGGATCCAAGGTTTTTCGTTAGGGGTGGGGAGGTTGATTTTGAAAAAAAGAGTGTTTTCTTTGCTAAAATAACCATTTTGTCTCTCTTTCTATGAAAAGTATTCTGACTCAAAAAGGATGCCTCAGTCAATAGCCCTCAAAATATACTACTGGCATCAAAGACAAAAATACCTTGTATGAGACTCAGTGTATGAAATATATATAGAAGGGAGATGATATCCCAACCTACAGCCTATTTATAATGAGATGGATGTATGTATGTATGAATGCATGTATGTATGCATATTTGGATACATATATGGATGTATGGATGCATACATGGATGTGTAGACAATTGCAAACATATATGGGTGTAAATATGCATGAATAAATGTATGGATGCATATATGCATGTATATATGTATAGAGGTTAACAGCACATAAATCCTGACTGTAAAGTGTTGAGTAAGTTTGCCAATGTGGGTATGTGATACATCTTAGCAGTAGCTTCACTTTGGTTGGTGGTTCATCCTGGATTCTTCCTCCACCAAATATAAGGGCTGACATTTACAGTTTATCATGTGCTAAAATACTGCATTAAACTCAAAACAGCAAGTTTAGAAAAAAATCACACATTAAAATAGAAGGATATGATTTGTTTAAAACCATTTTAAAAGAACATGCAAAACACGTTCTTTTAAAAAGTACAGGACCTCAGCTAAAACATTATCCCAGGGTAAAAAGGTTGTCTACGACACACAGGAAAAAGTGCATTGGACCTATTTTACATCCTCAAGCTCATAGGGTACAGGTACATACATATGAACGACAGATAAACAGTAGATAATTGCAAACAAAAAATTTGGTTATAATGATCTTCTACCTGGCTTTGAAATACATGTACACAAGACTTGCATATGTAGTACATACATTGTATTTTGCAGATTGCCCACTCAGTCTGGTGGATGTGGACATAGGGGGCTGGGATTGAGTGCCCACAATGAATAGTGAAAATCCACTGTGTCTGGCGAATCTTCCACCCATTCTAGTGAAAATCCACTCAATCTAGTGCAAGTCTGTCACAGAGTTTATTTCAGCTATAGTGGGTTTTATGGCACTCCTTGTTAATTATATTGCATTCTCTCCACGAGAATACACATTAAAAAAACATATGGGAAAAGCCAAAGAGCGCAACCCGATCATGGCAGATGTCAATGTCATACCTTTACCTAAACAAACTCTACAGTGGATATGTTTCTTGTTATATTTCTCATTGACCAAGCTAGGAAACAAAAAGATGAACATTTGTAACATAGAAAGATGAGGTTTTAAATTTCATCGTTATCTTCCCACCCTGTCCATAATATAGTGTATATCACAAGAAATTGCTAAGCTGCAGTTCACATTTACATAATGTTCTGCTTCAAGCAGTAACTTCGCTGTTCTTTCTCCATAAGTGATATTACAAGAAAATATTTTGTGTGCTGGTTAAACGTTTCCCATATATTTACATACTATTTCCAATACCCACTTAGAAGAAATTAATGAAAGTTGTAAAGCATTTAAATTTTGAAAAGATGTTACAAATGAATGCTGTCCTATTTATATCAAACATGTATAATCAAGAACCCTAGCACATTTTGACCTGCATAATGGCAGACTTCAAAGTAAGCTTGTCGCTCCTTGGCTTAAAAAAAGGTGTTGAAAATAGTTACCATTTTCATGAAAATGACTTCGTTGATTGCATGAACAGACACTGATAGTAAGCAGACTTCAGTACTTTGTAGAGTGTGGACAAATTTGGTGCATTAAAAATATCAATTTTTAAATAATAAGCCTATAGAGGGAGGTATTTGTGTACTGCATCATGAGCAGGTTGTTGTACAATATCTTGTATATGTGCGAATTGTCCTGACTGACTGACGTTGGCTGGATGCAGGAACAGGCTTAGGGGCAGACTTCAAAGTCAGACACTTGTTAAGTCAGTGTCGCATGTAGATTTCATGAAAAAGTGAGGAAATAACTAGCTTTGTATTGTTCTTTGAAATCACTCTGTTCATAACATGAATGGCCATTGATAGAGTGAAACAGCCAACTATCCCATAAACAATAATTTCAATGTTTAAGGGTAAAAAAAGCAGAAAACCCTTTTCATAGTACATGTGTACCTGGTGTGTCTTTTATTTTTTGCACCGATGTTTCAAAAGAAACATTAACTCCTGGATTTGAATGTTTTATGATTGAGTAAAAAATGAATTTTGTACTTATAATACAGACTGAGAAACGCAATAGGGTTCATTTGAGATATTTTCAATTACAAATGCTATTCTTTTTCTTCTTATTATCTATTTGGTGAATCTGGTCATAATTAACATGTATGAACTAAGAGCTCCAGAAATCTAATGGACTGAAACCATCAATAATCAAACTGAATACAGTGACAATATTCACAACAAACTTAGAATACATACGAATGGTTCAAAATAAACAGGAATTGATAGGGATTTACATCCTCTGAAGCCAAAAGCTCTTCCACCTCCAATTCGGAGTACATGTAGTTCTGACAGGGATATCTCTTTAAAGCCATGAAAAAGAAGAAGCCACATAATAACAACAATCAGTATAATTAGAGAATGATTTTCTTAGCCTTGCCACTACAGGATATTATTGATAGATACGATGTATTCAGCATATGCCTACTACTATACAACTAAACAATGGGGTGAAGGGCCGGGGGTAGCAAAAACAAGAAGAAAATCCATATCAATAAAGCTCAAACTGAACATACAAAACTGGAAGATATCTGGTAATGTACATCAAAAATACAATCATAGCTACTGCTGATTATACCCATTTCATAACAGCAGGTATTTCTGTTGAATTGCATAAGCTGGTGATACGATGGATGTACTGGAGATATTAGTACATACTAATTGGCCCCACCGTTTTTACATTCGTTTATTATTGATTTTAGTTGTCCTAGACCAAAATTTGTTCATGCGACTCATCAAGACATAGATTTTGTTCCCAAAGATTCATTCCTATTTGGGCGATTATGGGCATAATTTCAGTAATTTCACATTGTTTGCCTAATTGCTAAACCCTGTATAAATACACACTTGGATCCATTTTACATGGAGAAAAAATGTTTTATATGTATTCATTTCAATGTCTTCAAAAGGATATTTGGGTAAAAATGTATCAAATGTGTAAATAAACTGATCAACAATAATCACTTGCCATGCAAGCAGTTTCCAGCAGTTGTCATATTGATTGACAGAATGTTCTATACCAAATAAATAAAATTTGCATTATCTTATTGTCACGGAATTGTGTGAGTTATATCAATATGTATATGTGACCAAAAATGTACTCGGGTTTCGTTGCCGCGTACAGAGTCACCAGAGGGTGGTATATTTTTCGGCCCTAGTTATTTCGAAATACTGAGCGAAACTCAACCCATACTGCATGTCCAAATGCCTGCAACGAAAACCTAAGTACCTAGCTGCGCATAACTGTCACAGCTAGGATACATATTGAGCAAATTCTCTATCAATATTACATTACGATGAGTCTTGTCAGGAAGCTTACCTCTTTACGGGAGCAAATCTGCAGCTGTAGAGCTGCGTTATACATGGTTTGATGTGGAGTCACAGAACTCCATGGTTTCTTGTGACGTGTACGCTGTGTCTGGTGACGTTGGTTCGGAAGAATGTACTGGTGTTCTCGATGCGAGGGACCAAGGCTTCGTGACCATCGGGTCTGTGTTGAATGTGAGGGCTCTCGAAGGGATCCTTCAACAGACTGAGAGGGGCTGACCATGTGTGGGCGCTTCTTTGACCATTGACTAGAGCGAGTGGAACCGGAGATACATCGTAGACGTCAAATAGGTGCCACGATAGTTATATATATTACGTGTTCCATGTTGTCCTTATTTCACTATTGCTATCTGAGCAAATTTACATGCATTCCCATTTCAATATCGTTATATGAACGATAAATTCAAAATTGCATGCATTCCCATTTCAATATCGTTATATGAATTATAAATTCATAATTACATGCATTCCCATTTCAATATCGTTATGTGAGCGATATATTCACAAATTTATACATATCCCTATATCCCTTGGTGTTTAATAAGACCTTGTTTATAATGGCGTGTAGATCATATACTTTTATTTTGTTGATCGGTGATAGGACTTAATTCACGTTTGTTTGAAATTCCATTCGTTAAATTCATGTTTGAGTTTTCTCGTTGCGTTACTTGTTGTTGATGGTTCCATGTTAGGAACTTTATAATTTTTCTTATCTTTTTGTTTACAATGGTGTCAGATTTGTTAATATTTAATTTGCGTATATAAATAACATCTTATTAACGCAGTTGCTTTGGGTGTCTTCACTAATCCAGTCCCAACCCAGCTTCATCTTGTGACACTTATAATGATACGTACAAGTCCATTTCTCTCTTATTTTAATATTGCTATAATTAAACACTGTACATTTTGTGAATAATCTCAGCATTCTTGCTTGGAAATCTTTAATCTCTTGAAATATGTACATGTGATTGCGTTTTAGTGGGTAAGGTTTTGAATATGAAATGACAACTTAAAAAAGTATTCTGCATTGTGTAGTGTAGATGAGCCAATAGGCAAATTCTATGCAATGTACTGGACTTCCATGATTACACAATTATATTGCTGGGACAATAAAACTTAATCCATTGACTTACAAGCCATGACATGGGCATGACGACCACAGCATGAAAAGGATAAAGTCCCCAGTGGGAACATGGATTTTTTTGTAAAGCATGATGTGTGTACTGCAGAGCTGAGTAAAGCATGCATTATTTTTTAATAAATCAAAGCAATCTGCACAGATGAAAAGCTGGTAAAATGAAGCAATGTGAATTGTTTTCAAACTTTATTTAAAACATATCACAACACCATCATTTCAAAACATGATAATTAAGATAAAAAATATAATACGCTCGTGTTCAAATACACCTCAATTTCTGATCAAATAATGTAATTATTTTTCTTTTCATTTAAAGAGAGAGCTATAGTATGAATAAACAGAGGATTAAGAGAGCTGTCATTTTCTCCCACATTGAGAGGTTTGGTGAGCAAACCTTGGAAAAGCAAAATGATCTATATACACATGTGTGTGTGTGTGATTATTCTGAAAGCTCGAGTTGTACAATTTATCTGTCCAGGAGCATCCACTGATTTTGAAACCAGATCAAAAGTTTCCTAATTATTACACTCTATTATAACATTATTTATTGTGTGAGAGTTTTTATTTACACTAATAATCTAGGTTTTTTATTTGACCCATTATTTCAATTGAACCATAGTATGTTTTATTTTATACATAAAGGATCTTACACTATTGAACATTTCAAATGACATTTATTTTAAAAATCTTGACTAATTTCTGTCTTTTATACACCTTGTTCAGCAAAGGATTTAAAATTATTTGATAAGTAAAAACTTTATTTTGGAATAGGCACTTGTGTAAAGGACTAGATTATTATTTGTTTAGAGTTATGACAATGGTAGTGAACAAAATCATTCAAGCCCACTATTTTGTTTAAAAAATAAATATTGCATTGCTGATATTATGCCGAAATTGACAGACATGTTTTTCAAAGATTGGTTGTGAAAAACAATTTTTGAATTTTTTTCTTATGAAAAGTTTCCTTCTGTTTTAATATATAATGCAAGAGCAGAAAATTAAATTTTGGTGAACAAACAACTGTTTTAAGAATGATGAATGATGAATTTTCTTTTAGAGTTATAATGAATATATTACAGACTATGAACATGCGAAATCGTTGGAACCAATCGCGTAATTTCTTCTAAAAAGTGTGTCACGTGGTCATGACATCACACACAAAACCAAACTCAGCAGCTGTAAATATGGCGTCAAAAGATGAAAATCGACCATCAAGAATGAACACTGGCGTGCCCAGTACTTCTGAAGTACACATTATCAGAAGTTATGCAGTGAGAGCAGTGAACAGGTTTGTATTTCAATTTCTTGAAAAGATTTCACCAATGTGTGTATTGTAGACGTACCAAACAGCTGCCAATTATAAATTATCATCTCATCCGTACCCACCCACCCACCCGAAATGGATGGTCTATTAAAGAAAACAAAATGTGATTTTATTCATAGCCGTTTGAAAGAGGAAATATTTTAGAATTCTAGCAAGTTACTCCTTTCCCATGGATTATGTTGTTCTAGTTTAAAACCTATATTAACAATTTGAATCGTCCTTTAAAACACCGAACATGTCTGGAAAGACTATAAGCACTGCCGCCGTGTATATAATTTACGTAAAGCTATTCATAGGCTGCCGCATACCTCGTAACACGATAAACGTATTATACTCATTACCCGTATTTCGATATTTGCAAGTTACTGTTTAAACTTTTACAAATAAGAATGTTTAAATGAATATTGAGTGAATCTCATTGGTGGAAAGTTCAGTATTGTCGCCCAGTAATTGCACTTTATTAATAATTAACTCAGTTGTATGACATATCAGATTAAATAATGAATTAAACAAGACTCCAGCTTCTTAGTTTATTTTATAAGGTTTATTTAGTATAAGCGGCATATAATACAGCATATGGTATAAAGGTAAATTCTACGTAAATCTAAGAAAAGGAATAATATACTCAGACCAGTATATGAAAATGTTACTATATGGCCCTGTTTTATGATCTTTTCCAGTGATAGTAATCACTTTAGTTCTCAGTAAAAGAAGGTAAACTAATTTTTGCACCAAGATCAGTGAGTTGCTCTGATAACATTTCCTTTTTTAAATTGGCAAGCCGAGATAAATAGTCATACATTTCATATGATTTGAATACAGAACTCTGCCAACCACTCAACATACTTAGGTAATAATGAGACATCATTTTAAATGTCATATTAATATCTAAGACAAGATTGTTTGTTCCATCTTCTTCATCTTGTTTTAGTTGAATTTAGCATCAGCTTCCAGAGTACAAGTAGGAATATGAAATTGGTTAGTTTTTTCAATATTTTTTGACCAAATTAGGTTAGCTTTTTAAGGCATGTACTGGTGTTATGTTGAATACCCCCTCCTCTCTCTCTACATACATACATCCATAAATATGCTCAATGATTGTATACAGTGTCAATAGCCTAGTGGTTAGAGCATCTGCCTTGGATGCCTGAAGTTGTAGGTTTGAACCCCAGTCGAGTCATACAAAAGACTTAAAAAAATGGTACTAACAGCTGCCTTGCTTGGCGTTCAGCATTAAGAGGTTAGTGTTAAGACTGGTTGTCCTGGATTCAGACATAACGATATGACTGAAAACTTGTAAAAGCTATTGTTAAAAAAATAATAAACACCCATATACAGTGTCATATATATGTGGCCATACTGTGTTTTTTTATTTATTAATTGGTTAGGTTAAATCACTGCATGTAAACTTCCATCTCCACCCAGCATTTTATGAAGGATATTATTTTCTTGCAGGTGCTTGTCATGGGTGTTCCATCAGACCGTCCAGAACTTGGTATATACACAGCAGCAATGCAGCAAAACAAAGGTAGTTCTCTAAGTGTGCATTGATTATCCATTTCCATATGACTAACAGAAAAGTTTTAAATTACTAAGCAACTATATTTGCAGATTGTCCTCCATAACAGTTCTGATACATATAGTGCTTTCATTAAGCTTTGGTTTCTAAAGGCTGAAATAGTTTTGTTTGAATTGTTTTATCTTCACAAAAGACACTTCAAATATTGTTCAAAGTGGAGAGGTAAATGAGTTGTTACTATGACGAAATGTCCATTAATGCATACAGTGTCCAAGAAAATGTTTCTAAAATTAATATAAATGCTAGATTCTTGTATGGTTGTATAAAGTAACTTAAAATTGGTATGCAAGGATCTATCCCTCAAATCTCCAGGTGTTTCCAACAGTTTTAAAGTTAAGAATGTATAAGAGACATTCAGTGAATGGTGAAACACTGGAAACTCATAATGAAAACCAAACTTGAGAGGATATGACATCTTATTGTGACAATAAATATAATCATTTAAGGATCTGTGACTGATTTAAAATATGATGCAAATGCAGTGTTTTGTAGTCAAAACTTATGAAATCATTGGAATCTTAGCTGTTTAATACCAGTAGTTTAACCCTGTGCAGGCCTGTTATGGATTGATTACTTCACAATAGTACTTTGGTGACATTTTGTTTTCACCCCCAACATAACAAAAGTTGACAAAAGATGTATAAATGGATTCCGTCTTGCCATCTGTGTATTAGACTGTCAAGCACATTTTCAGTTTAAGAGCATCATTCCCAAACAATTCAAAATATCTTTTATAAAACTTGTTAGCCTTATTAAGCTGTTGATTCTGATGTGCCTTTTGCTATTCACAATTTGTCTTTTTGAATATTTGTAAAATAATTTTTCCATGTCCTTGTCCATCCATCCATTATCCTCACATTTATTTGTCTCACCACAAATCATAATGTGTTTTAATACAGACTGTCAGCGTTGTTAACCTGTATGGCTTGCATTAATTAGATAAGATTTAAGCAACAGAAATAACCTTTATTATCCATAACAGAATACTATTTTTGAGCTAGTTCACCATCAAACTCACCAAATTTGTCTGCTATGTAAGCATTATACATTTTCATGGACTTGAGCCTGTTAACTAATATTAAATCTGATTTTGTTTAATTCACAAGAAACTACTGTTTCAGGTTAATATTCCAAACTAAATGTTAATGTAAGAAAATATATTTTTTACAATAAAAAAAGTTGAAAGGGAAATACATTATAAATTGATAATGATAACCATGCAACAGCACATCCAGAAAGGAACCTGCATATATTCTCACACGTCAGTTCATGAAATACATATTTCAGTATTTTGTATTATTCATGGTCAGTACTATTGTCTTTTTCATGCTTTTATAATTCCCTTGCCCTGTTAAAACAATCGGGTTCAACAAAAAACATTAGAAGCCTTTATATACAGTGGTCCCCCTCTTGAATGTCTCTTTGACCGGTGTCCACCCACTTTTTATGGCCAGAATTCCATGGAACTGAAGAGTTCCTGTTTAAAAGTATCCCCAAGAAAGTCCACCCCTCAAATGCAAACAGCAGCAATTATAATTGTGCACAAATGTAAGATTTTCACTTCACAAGTGGCAACATTTTATTTTAATATGTGTCCGAAACCAATATTTGATTGGTACAGTAAGTAACATGATTATCTCTACTGATGTCTATTTCCCAATGTCAGGTTTGAGTGTATCACTAAGGTTAATATATAATTATCTATAAATGCCAGGATTACAAAATTGTCTTCATGGGCTAAAAATAGATTTGTGGATTAGCACACAGGAAGAAGTTAACCTTGAACAGCACTGAGTACCAGACAAAGACCAGAAAATCATGAGACAGCTCATGCATCACTTCCTTTATAAACTAGGCATTTTGTCCACAAAAGTTTCATCTTCATAATCAATTGCAGTACTGTACCATTAGCAAAAAAGGAAAAAATCATTAGAAAACTTTAACAGTTCATCACGAAAATGGAGACCTATTACTTTAAAAGAAAAGTTAAAGTCATTCGACTCAACATCCTTGGCGGTGGTGTGTGGGGCCCAAATCGCTTCATGTTGGAAAGGCTCCAATCCAATACATTTTTTGTAACAGATAAGGAGGATATTCATCAACATTGGAAAATGGAGTAAATGGAAAGAGCATTGTATATGTACCAAGATTTAAATGACATTTTTGAATGTTTCTGCAATTTGCATGATAAATATACTTCACTTGCATTTCATTCTTAAGTCGAGAAAAAGAATTATTCAGTTGTTCAATTGAAATAAGTCTGTTCTTAAGACAAGAACATTTTAATAATTAATGCTGCTTTTAAATGAAGATGTTAAATGCTTTGAAGTTGTATGTAACTTTCTTACTACCGTACTAAGTACATTCTATACACTTATGCACAAAACATTTAGTCCTCAATTGAAAAGGCCACATAATAAGAACAGGACCAGTGTGTGTATGTGTGTATATACATACACTTCTTATACATTTGAAAGATCTTTTAATCTTCAGTCAGTTTTGTTAAGGTGGTGGATCAGATGTAGATATGTAGAACTAATAATATATTGGTGGTGTGAATATTTCTATAGATAATGATGAAGTAAACAGTTGTGTGCAGTGTATGTAAACTGCCACAAACTGGTTTTAATTATATATGATCTTTTCATTTTGTGTGTTTACAGAGTGGACTTCCAACCTCAGACGTAACATGGAATTATGTCATGCAGCAGTGACTCGGCAGTCAGCTTTTTGCCATCTTCTCCAAAGGACAACTTTACCAGAAACATCTTACATGTTCCTTTTGGAGAAGAGTATGATGGACATGGCAATAGCAAGATTGTCAGAAGGCTATGCATATGGTGTTGTATTTCGCCAGGGACGTCTGCACTATTTACGATTTTTTTTAAAGCGGCATTTTCAGTGGATTCTTTGAAAGCAAAGGTAATCACATCATCACAACATTATAGCTACATTTGAGACTCATGAAAGCAAATGCTCATGCTTTTGGGACATTCAAACTGGCTCCAAATTACTGGATGGTTAACTGGTGATCAAAGAACAGAGTACATTGTGCTTATGTTTGTAAGCATTTGTCAAATTCTATTCTACGACATCTCTTTGTAATTGCATTTATTCTATATTTGACCTATGAACACCTTAAATAAACCACAGGGGAGGGATACAAACTATCATACCCTAGTTGCAGCTATACATGTATAAAAATGTATGTTGAAATATCAGTTAAGTTAGAACAGTGTAGTTTAAAACCTTGTTTATCCCACTGATAGGAAAGTTTTTAGAAGTTGAATTTGTAGTTTTATTTCATTTAGCATTAAACTGAAATTAAGACTGTCAGAGAACAGTTATTAATCTTCTGATATGTGTGGTTAATGAAAGCACATTAGGCTTACAGTAATGTTATCTTTAACATTGTCATTTTGTCAAAATTTACAGATATAGCTTTTTTATCAGGTTATCAGTTTATACAAATATTTAATGTTCTTTTCTCCTTGTTAAAGACAATTTATTGATTATATATATATATATATATATATATATATATATATATAATTGTATTGCATCTGATAAACATTGTTAACTTTTCATTCTGAAGCAGTATAGTGGATGAGTCTTTGTCTGCATGATTTGTTATCTCCAGAATCGAGGCACAACATTTTACCTATAAATCTTTCTCTTTCAAGGTTTGGATATTATCAAACAGGCACTTGAATGTGATAGAAACGAGGATTTTGTTTTTGGAAAACATATTTACATTGGATGATATTAAAGCAGCTGAAGGAGAATACTTTAATTTGCTAACCGAGAAACTCAAAAAGCTGCCAGAGCCAGGTTTGTGCATTATTCAAGGCTTTCTTCTTACTAATACATGACCAAATATACCTGTAGCTTGCCAGCTTTCTAGTTAATACTGAAGTGTTTAGAAACCACAAAATCAACTATCTTAAAACCTAACTTTGAACAAAAATGAAGTGAGAACAAGATAGGCATTGTTGATGTGAAATGTGAACAGAAGATTGTCTTTAATGTTTAATACATGTAGTGCATTTAATTTTATACTTTGTAGTGTTGGTACCATAGTAATATACACTTACCAACTCCTACTTCAAGTTTGAGAATACAGCTTAAACAGAAGAATGTCTTGTAGTGTCCATAAGACAAGTACATCATTTGGATGTCAAGTAATTTTTACTTTCAAGAGGTACATGAGGAAACAAAGTAGAACACATGATCTTATGAGTGATACAAATGGAAAATATGTCATTTTATAAGAGAAAGGTAGCCAGAAACCAAAATGGCAACAACATCAAAGCAATTTAACCAGACCTTCAAATTGTTAAATATTAAGCAGCTACAGTAAGGAAACAATTAAGATAAAGTGAATGACATCCACAAAGAGCACTAAACCCGCAAACAAAATTGCACCATTCATCCCAGTAAAACCTTAATACTTTATGTACATTTTACAGAAATTTAACATCTATACCTTGTATATTTTACCATGTATATAACTTGCATCGAAATAGTCACGTTTAGTTCTTTTGACAGAGGGTATGGATCTTTTTTTGTGCATGCTGGCAAGTAAATGCATGCCATAACCTACATTTGATTGTCTGTGGTGAGCAAGTTAAACACAGTAACATTATGCTTATAGTATTTTTTTTTTTTTTTTGTTTTTTTTTTTTTTTGTTTCATTACAGAGTCAAAGAAATTACCATTCACAGGAAGAAGGTATTCCGAAATACTGTTCCAAAATAAATGCAGTATTAGGAAGTCGTTAGATCATCTTCTTCATCACATACAAACAATTATTTTCAAAGAAAATAATTTTGAGTGTATGGGGGTGATGGTGTACATAGAGAAGAAAAAGCGCTACAAAGACAAGCAGAATGCGAAGTAAGTATTAAGAAGAAATGCAGGAAATCATTATTACCTTTCCATCAGTCTTTCTATATCCATCTTTCATTTTCCATTTGTTATAACCATGTCCATATACTGATTCATATATGTCTGTCCTTCCTTCCATTCAGCACACTGTTAAGACAATTAGTCTCTCATATATTTATATGAGTTGCCATAAAACATGTTATATGTACTGGTCATTACCTAAATATGCACCAACTGTCCAGTCACTTTGCCCCTGCTGTTGTTGTAGGGTTTAGCGCCATTTTTCAGCACAAGATAGGCTATACATGGCGGCCAGTATTAATGGTGGAGGAAGAACCCGGAAAACCCCCAGAAAGAACCACCGACCGACGATAAGCTACCGGCAAGCTTTCTCACATAACCACATTACCCGAATCCGAGACTCATTTGCCCCTGCAATTTTTATTATATGTATTGCTCTTTCTGTCATTGAATATCACAGTCTTGTTAGTACAGTTAGCATGGGTTGATGTGACACAGACTTTTTCCGTTGGCTGGTGTGACCATCTTGTGTGAAAATCAATTGGCCCTGCAGAAAATCAACTGGCTCTCCCAATCAGAGGAAAATAATGATGGAGGAAAATTTAATTGGGCCGATGGCCATCAATTTTAAATGACCTTCCTCAGAACCCACAGGTATTCGTCTGGCAAACCAGCAACAAAATTGCCCCCTGAACTAGTCCTTTTGTTTTTTATTGGACTAGGAACTTGGTAAATCCTATGGTCATTATCAGAAGATAGATATATTAATGAATCAGTGTGCTTCTGCAATTTTTGTTCATTTTTCTTTTGTAGATTAATGCAGTGCATGATACAAACTTGTGAGTGCAAATTGTACAACTTCTTTATGGATTGTAATGAAATTCAGTACAATATTATGTTCATTAACAAATAATGCATATATCAAATCACTGTTCCGCTAATTAAGTTTAGAATTATTGCCCTTTATTGACTTCAATCTAAAGACAGTGCATAATATAATCTAATGAATCATCTAATCTTTCAGATTTCATTGGATTGCCATGACATTTGGAAAAATGTTTTCATCATTATCGGAAGTTGCATACGTTGACAAATCTCTGCTGCTATTTCAGTTAGAGCTAGTTACTTTCTTAGATTAATGTTTGATAGGATTTTGTGAAGTCAGCTTGTCTCACATTTTTCATTGGATTGCCATGTAACTGTATGTTACAGTCATCATTTGAAAATGTTCATATAAACAATTCACTTTGCTTTTGCAATTTTAGTCTGATGTATTGTCGTGCAGCAGAATGCATTATTAAAATCTTGTCAGTGCTACCGATTGTGGTGCCTTTTTGAAAGGATCATGAAAATTGGCACGTGTGACAATATTCATCTAAAACTGCATGTACAAATCTTTGTGCTCCCATGATATTTGTAAGGGTTGTGGACATTTTTGGATTACAGTTGGATACAGTGTATGACCAAATTTTGTTAATGCAGTTACTCAAAGTATTTAGTGGATTGCCCTGAAACTTGGTACTTGTTCAGCTCATCATGAGAAGATAAGTTTCTTTACAGGCATTTCACTTGCACTTTTTTAAAAACAGTTGTGCACTGTTAAGCTCTACACGTCTTCATCATGGGCTAGGGGTGTGATGTTGAGGAGGCATTGGTATATTTATATGATCAAATCGCTCACATTTCCTCTAGCTGTGAGCATCATTGTTAGTAGCCTTTTCAAAAAAAAACAAATACAATTCGTTAGGTTAACTGCATTGTATGTGAACTTGATTCTTTTAATGAGTGTGTCTTTGCAGCTCAATTGCTGACTTAGTTATTGGTCTTTTTTAATAAGAACTGAATCTGTACAATACCCGTTTGATAACCTAATTACTGGAAGAAAAATTCAATATTGTGTTTGTGAGTGATCACTGTTACATGCTGCCATTCAAGTATGTGCATGATATTGTTGAAATGTGACATGAGTAATTGACTTATGATCATTTTTGCAGGGTACAAAATTGATTGAGATCTCATGATGGGTTTGGCTTTACTATTTGCAATCTGTAACAAATACACTAAAGAGAAAAAATTTGTACTTGAGATTTTCAATTGCTTTTGTAGTGTAGTCATTTTGCAGGGTCTTACGTTTTGCATAAAATCTCCATCGAGAAATATTAATCACAGATTTGTTTTAACTAGCATGCAATAAAAGAATAATATGCTTTCTTTTCCTACATTTCAGTTTTTTTCTGCCAGTAAATGTTTTGATGGGACTGCCTTTCAGGCCGCTTTTGAAACTCACAGAACTGAAGTTTGTATGTGCCAACAAGTTACATTCTCAGATGTCTTTGTTCCACTTGAATATCCAGTTTCATGGGATCAGCAGCTTCAATATATCTCCATGTTTCCAAATTGGCATAAATGGCAGCACAAGACAGTTTCTTATTCCCAGTGGCTATCAATTCCAGATATGAAAGAAAAGTATAAACCTGCTTCACTAAGGAATCAGATGCTGTACAATTTTAGAGAGGGTAACATGGATAAGTTCTATTCCATTTGCTCCAAATATAAAAACATTGCCTTAGATCCAGCTCAGTCTACTTCCACATTTGAAAGTTTACCCGAGTCATCTGATTATGGTGACATAGTTCCCACTGCATCCAAACGCAAACGTCATGAACCTACTAGACGTTTGACAGTTGAAGAATTGATGACAAACATACACACTGTAGACAGTCAGTTTTCTTCAGAAAATATAGCTGAAGAAAGATCTTGTTATGATAAATTCAAATATGCAATGATTGAAAATGGTCATGTAATTTGGCGACGTAGTGCAGCTAATGTGAATATTTTTGCAATGAATGAAGTTAGTATGACAACTGGACTGTTTCAGGAAGACTGTTATGTTCATTTGACCAAAACAGATATAGATAACTGAATTGTCTTGTAGCTGTGGAATGTATGGCATATTACTGCATTAAGCCGCAATAAGTATACCTCAGGAAAATCTTGATGAGATAGATCTGAGTGATGTGAAATGCTGCCATATGAGACTTTTTAATGAACTGATCAGTGACCATATACCTTCTCTATTAAATAATTCTTCCAGGTCAGAAAATAAGATAATTGAAAAACTTGAAGCTGCCAAAGATAAATTAATGAGCCTATTTGCCAGATGCCAACCTCATCTGATAAAACTTTGAAGTTCTCAGTGTATTCTGATGATGACAAAACATGTACTTTTGTTCATATCACTGACAATAGTCTATCTTGTCAGTCTGGATTTTGTAATGCACTTTATTCATCTTCAAAATGTAAAGTTCTCCGTCTTGACAACGCTGAGACCCTTTGTCCTCACCTCAATCAAGTGAAAGTCCATGCTGACACATGGATGGATCTACTGATTCGATCGGGCCAGATACAATTACATTGGTGTGTTCTTGGCAAGGTACTTTGCCCCAATAAACTACATTGTGTTGATGTACTGTAAAATGCCAAACCAAACTTAATTTGGGAGAATGTATTTAAAAGAGAATGAAAATAACTAATATTAAATAAGGGGGTCTATGGTAAAATGCATTCAGGTAGCTCAATATTATGCTCGTGATCACATCAACAACTGACATAAATCATTACAACAATTACACAAACTATATGCATGTAACAGAAGTAAATTACCTGTAATTACCATTTATTAATGGTTACAGTTTTAATTAGATAGTCACCATACATTATTTTTCTAGTGTATCTTTCATCAGCTCTTTTACTTATTATGAGTGGGAGCGTGAACATACTGTTTGAGAAAAATCTATGATGTTTACATGAAAAAACTGAGGTTATCTATCAGTTTTGTATGCAAGAGTTAGTGCATTATCAACTAGTGTGTAATAAAGGAAGGATAAATTGCTTGGAGAAAAAAAAGTTATTGCGTAAAGAAAACATCTGGAATACAGAATAATCATCGTTTTTGTGACTTCCAGTATTTGTATGGACCAAGGATGGATGTACTTTCATTGATTGACTATCATACAGAGTTGTCATATGCATATTACTTATTATGGAAAATTATACAATATATGTAGTAATTGCTTATCCATAATTTAAATCAAATTTCATTCTAAAACAATTGTATCATTGTCAGATTTTTCTGCACATGTTAATGGGATTCAGTACAGGTTCAGATGGACCAGGACTAGACAGTTAATATCACATCCTGTACACAATAAATAAAAGTACATTTACTTTGGTTATGCTGCATCTTCAGGAAATATTTGTCACATTGCAACAAGAAATTTGGTTAAATTTTGGTCCTTGTCTGTTCATACTTTTCCTCAGTCATATTTGAATTACTTAAAGTTTTGTTTAATTGATTGATTTCAGGTAGGATATGTCTTTCCTAATGGAGAGACAATTGCAGTATCCCATATTTCCACTGTATATACATGTCATGGGCCTGTAAAACACGAGGTATAAATTTTTGCTTTATTTTCTTCTTTCAATGAGCTTCAATTCATTGATGATGAACTAACTCATCTTTTAAGTAACCACTTTATTAGAAAGCATGGCATTTTTATTTGTTCCTATCTATTCATATCTCTGTCTTTCTGTCAAAGATTGTTAGCATAAATATGCACACAAAAAACATTTTATACCGACAAATGAAAAATATGTTGTTGCTTATATTGGCATGCATAAGTCCTTTTTATCAAGCTAAGACGTATCGACTAAGTTATGGGGATGTGGGAGAATAATTTTTCTATTGCTTTACAAACCCAAATCTAGTTCTTTGAAAACTCACAAATTTCACAACATGCATTAGCATCTAATTTTATGGTATTAAAAGATTGACTTCAATGGTCAAGACAGTGTACTTGCCTTAGTGTTTCCAGCAGTATAAAAGATAATAGTCTTAACTTTTTATCAGTGAGGAATCTGTTTTTACATTTGTGTTGTTTGTATAATGTTTTATTTATTTGGTAAATGATACATTTTGTGTGTGTGTGTGTGTGTGTGTGTGATTTTATATTTAGATTTGTTATCACAGTTGTTTAAGTGTTAATCAGGATTCTGATATTTCTTATTTTGTATTTAGATTTGGTATCGCTGTTGTTTAAGTGGCACTCGGGATTGTGACATAGGTCCAGGAGAGAGAGAGGCCATCCACTTTCTTACCAGGGATACTGGAGCTGGCGATGAAATTGGCTGGGACTTTGTGGATCATGTTCTGAACTCATATATTTCTTTTAGCTTCTATTGTACAATCATGAATAGCTTCTACAAACGTGTCAGTCATAATTCTGCTTCTTTTATGTCAAATAATACTTTTATTGCTTGGTTTTTTTCCTGGATAAGTAAGTTCAATTTAGATTATAGACAGCCTTGTTCCATTTGCAAATTTAGTCCAAAATTGTTAGCTGCTGATGGAACTAAGATAGGCATCAACATTCGACATTCAACAGTTGTACCAATAGAGACTCCAACGAATGACTTTACAATAGATCCTTGTCATCGAAGGAATAAGAGGGCTTTCATTAGCTTTACCCAGGGTGATCATGATTCAAAGGATAAAGCTCAGAGTAGAAATTCTACCTTTCTAAGAAAGTGCTTGGTACCTTGGGCAGTGCTAATGAGCTACCTTTAGAAGAGGAAAAAAACCGAAATGATATTCTGTTACAACATGTTTGATAGAAACTTTCACTCACTGTTGAATATTTTTATGCAAAATGGTTGTAGCAACCGAGTATTGAGAAAGTTAGCAGTTCTTTTTATGATATTGTCTTCAAATCATTCCATTTCAAGCATTATTCCCTATCGATTTGTTGACGACTTCCAATTTATTTTGAATTTACTTAGGAAAATTCAAATTTAGACATAAATGTTATAAACAGAGTTGCCAAGTTTTCTCCTGAAATTAGAGATGTATTATTTGCAGTCACGAATACTTGTATATGTTCAGCAACTTTAGAATTTTTGGACCATCTGGTGTCAAGAGTGAAACAGCTTTTTTCAAACTGTAAAGAACCAGACCAAATTAATCCTAAACCTGGTAGTTATAATCCTGCTAAATTTGGGGGAGCATATTACTTCACCCCCCATGGTAAGCAGTTAAGAGACACTCCAAAATACACAATGGATAAAATATCTCATAATAGTACTTATGATGATGAACCTGCAAGAGCTGAAGAAAAATGCCATAAAAATTACCCTGAAGTGGGAAGGAAGGGTACAACATACTTATTTCTCTGGTTTGACCCACAACATTATGGGCATTGCTATGGATATCATATGATACCAGGACATGAAGGGAGAAAAGATCCTGCTTGTTCTGCTTATGCATACATGGAAAATGCCCCAGAAGAAATATTTTATGATTTTAGTTGCCAGCTTGAGGAGTACTGTTTGAATCGAGAACCTGGTTTTTGGAAAAACACGTTTTTTTTCATGATACATTTCATGGCTTTTCCCATAAGTGTCCACCAGTATACAAGTCATCACGTCTCATGTTGTTAAAAAAATTAACACTGAAATATGTGAGCAAACAAATGCTTTTCTTCAGCACATCAAATATTCAGCAAGAGCTATGGGAATGGGTAAATTCAATCACTACTTGCAGTTTTTTATGCACCAATGGAGCCAGAAGAAAAAGAAGAACTTCTGCAAAAAATGTACATTAGCTTTCAGTTATGTTGGTTGATTCACTAACCACACTGTACTTATATCAGTCTAGTACAACAAATTTAATATGCATGATTTACTGTGCAAATGGATGTACCATATTTGAGCAGATTATTGTCCCTGTCTATCATATGCATCTTAAGACTATTTTAAGGCAGTTCTCTTACAAAATGGATATATTTATATTGCAAGTTGTTTGAGAATAAAATATGTTGACAGTAGAATAAAATATGTAGCTCCTTCAAGTTTGCTGGTTTTGGATAATCTATAAATATTTTGATATGTTTGTTACGAATTTCAGATAGTGTTGTGGTTAGCACATGATATATCAAATCTGTTCTTAAGTTAATTAAACAGACCAGTGGTAAAACTGCAGTGATTAGTATTTCATCTATTTTCCAAGACTCTTAAATTGAGTATACATTGAACATGTTGTCCGCATGTATTTGTAACCTGTACAAAAGTGTCTGTACCTAATTATAATGTGAGACATTGTCCCCACATATTTGTTACATGTAACAGTCTGTCCTCCTTTATCATGCGACAGATTTTCGTACAGCATTTTTTTTTACAGTTATGTGGAAAAGTGTAAAGTCGTATACATTATCTTTTCTTAAATTTAAAAGAAATTAATTCATATGAAACCTCTTTGTATCATTTTCATTCCCAATTGTTTTATTGTGGTCATTTTCTATGATGATTTGATGCTTAAGGATTTTGTAAACTTATTTACTTCATGAAAATACCCAAAATGTTTTTTCTGTAACTACCAATGTAATGCTGATTATGTCACTTATCAGGTACCAATGAATCTTCTGTCATAGATTTAAAGTGGACTTTTTTACACAATTTTTTTGTAAAATATGAATGTTAAGTTCAGAGATTTTTAAACAGGAAGTAATAGGCATATGTTTTTGGTAGAAAAATATATCCTGTACATGTATCAGTTGTTGTGAGAAGAATGGAATTTTATGAGAGCGTGTGTTCTGCTTAAGGAAAATTTAGACTTTACATGATTGGAAATTATGTCTTATAGTACTTTGCCTAATGCGTGGTATTTCCAGTGTGTGTGTGTGTGTGTGTGTGTGTGTGTGCTTAAGATTCATGTACCCAAGTTACAATTCTGGGTAAGAAAGGTTCATAACCATTATACAGTTAAAAAGGAATAGAATATACTTGATAACATGTTAGACTGATAACTTGTAAATAGACATTTTTATTTTCGTGAACTGTACTTAAATCATTTTGTTGCATTTATAAGGCTGGTCATCTCTGGAAAATAATGCATTTATGTTTTCCATAACAGTACTTGGATCCATGCATTGTTTAGGATTTGACATGCATTTATATTTGAGATCTGTATTATTTTGTTCAGTGAATGGTTATTGTTTGTATTTAAGAATTGTAATGTATTTGAAAAAGAGCAAAAATAAATGATTTGCTTGTTGTGAATGTGTTGATATTTTACCATGCAAAATATGAATAAATTGATTTCTCATTCATTGGAGTAAATTTGTATTTACATATATGATTTATGCTCTGGTCATAAGGCTGACATATTATGATGTCAGCTGATCTTTGACTGTATTCATTTTGGCAAAGTGGTACTAACTGTCCTTCATCTTAAGTTAAAGAACTATGCAGATTCTTACACTTTGGGTAAGATAAGCCCTATTGAATTTGGGATCAATATGTGAAAATAGTGTCTTCTGTACATTATGTTTAGTTCAGGGTAGTATACCTTGACCAATGATTAAAGTTATTTATAACCACTATAATGTACCATGCATGGTATTCCTGTTATGTTATTGTTGCCATACTCCTTGAGTCCATCAGGCCATCTTCCCTGTCTATGATTAACACAGATTTTCAGGAGTGCAATGAAAACTTGCACTGTAGGTACATCTTTGGATGGTGGTGTGTTGTACATTGAGATCATGTTCCTGTGACCTTCTAAAGAGTTTATTTAGCTTTACTGGTCACAGCACAGAAGAGTTTATGGGATGATCTGTGTTGTCTGTCATCTATCTGTTTATGCTAAGATTGTTAGTACTTCTGCTACTCCTAAACTATCTCAAGTATTGCCATAACTTGACACACACACACACACACACACACATTCATTCTCGGGTCTAATTGATCCTAAATGAAAATGGTGCCACTCAAACATCCAGTACTACCACCGCAGCAGACAGCGTTTTGGAAAATATTGTTATTACTATATTTCAATG
This sequence comes from Sinohyriopsis cumingii, assembly GCA_028554795.2. Taxonomy (NCBI): domain Eukaryota; kingdom Metazoa; phylum Mollusca; class Bivalvia; order Unionida; family Unionidae; genus Sinohyriopsis; species Sinohyriopsis cumingii. Next base: position 6,634,779 of record CM068837.1, on the reverse strand, counting down.
AATGGTAAAATAAACATGCGTTTTTCACAAAAAGACTTCTTATGATGTATGTTTGGTCCATTATTAACAACTGTATGGCCAAGCTAGTGTTGTGGATTTGCAGCATTTTTAGTTTATGACCAATCCATCACTATTACCTTTTGGATATTTCTTAGTGAATAGGTGTATCTGGCCATCTTGAAATGTTGCTTACAAAATGAAGGGAAATATTGTCATTTGGTTTTAGCCAGAAGACTAGTTTGTGGTGCCATTTTGGTCAGTACTTCAGACAGCTGGTCTTATTGACATTGTGTCTCTCATCAAAAGACTTATTATGTATAGTTGGTAATAGGTAGAAATGTTGCCAATGTGATATTGGATGTGACCACTATGGCATCCATCTTGGTATCTTACCATTGCTATGACAAATAGAAAATATCAAAACGGGATTTCCACATGATCACTCTTTATGATGCCTTCTTGGTCCTAAATGAAAACTGTGCCAAGCTGACATACAGTATATCCACCACAGGAGGTAATTTGAAAATTGTGTTACCACTGAAGAATATTAAACACTCGGTATTTCAAAGGGAAGAAACTGTCTTGAATTCCAGTGACATCTAGTTTGCGCTAGAGTGGCATTCCATTTTAGGGACTCTTAACTTCCAGACTACTTGGATACGTTTAATATGTTGAGGAAGAAACCGATTGATTTCAGGGTCAAAAACACAAATATCAAGATCACTGTCTGAACGAAATTACTCTGGTGGCCTAAGTGGTTAGAATGTCCGCCTATAATGCGGTATAAAAATGGTACAAAGACTGTCTAGCTTGGCGCTCAGCATTTAGAGGTTAGTGTTAGAACTGGTACGCCTGGCTTCAGGATAAAGATACCGGGGTAGGGACATGATGCTACATGTTTGCGACATAATCCACACACACACACACGCACGCACGCACGGTGACTGAAAGACTTAAAAACATGGTTTCCGTGCAAAAACAAAAGTTGAAAACGACATACCTCACCCAAACTCTGCGACTGCTTGCACAAGAGGCGAGGAAGAAGGTTGTGGAATTTTATGCCAAAGGTTGAGATCACTTGCTAAAAGAAGAAAATTGGTTTCCGCACAATAACAATAGTTGTACATAACAACGTGGCGCAAACTTTGAGTATTACTTGCACTTCGGTTAAGGAAGAAACCAAGCGATTTTGGGGTCAAACGGACAAAGGTCAATGACAATCTGCATAAATCTTGTTACGCTTGATAAAAGAGAGGATGAAGTCCTCAAGTACGAGATAATCCCCAAGATGTGCTTATTTATAAAACAATAACCTTTTAAGGACAATTCTCGCTTTTGTGAATGTATTTTAATCTATGCTACCTGACGAATGCTCCATGGAACAATCATTGTTACCAAGCAGATATTCAATAACCTCGATTGGAGGATAAAAGTTTTAGCAGAAATTTTAATTCCAAACAAATTATGTTTAATAGACTTTGTAAAATATTTGCAACGGTCAACAATATATTTGTTTAGTGCTTGTAGTGCACTTAGTTATTATAAACGTTTTCTTGGAAAAATAACAAATGATACTACAAAGCAGGCATGTTCGTGTAGCCTATATACACCTAGCAATGGATGTAGCTGCAATATTTGTCCATGTTTTGTAGAATAAAACTCATAGATTAATGTAGATTCGATCTCAAGTGACATCATGTATGCAATCATTAAAGTATCACTTACCTTACTACATCTTGAAAATGCGGAAAACTATGTATGACATGCAAACCCAACACATAATGGCAAATTTGCAAGGCTCATATTTGATATCAAGCACAATATAAATGAACCGACCCGTAACCATTTTAATATCACAGTGTCATTTGTCAAACAAGTGATTGGTCCTTCCAACATAATTACTAATAGACCAAGACAATCTAATAGATTTATAGGGCAATGAGATTATACAATTAAAACCTTTAAAATCTTTGGGCTTTAATTTTCACGAATAAATGGACATCACTACATATGACACGACATTAACACAACTATTTGATTTAGAGAAAATCTATAAAAAAATTTACTCAAATTTGACCGAAAATATTCCATATAAATTAGCCAGGGCCTACTGCAAAAATAAATATTTAGGTTTCTTTTCTTATTAAAAACATTTTAAAGAACACGATTAATTATCCCTAGGTCAGTGCAAATTAAAGTTACCGTACACTTACACCTAACCGTAAATCCAAATCAAACACTAACTACAATGCGAAAAACTTGGCGAAGATTACTGAAACTTTGCATAAAGGTAATAGTATGCAAGCAGAACAAAGAATGCAAAAGTCATTAGCTGGATTGTTCTTCCTGTCTATCAGATCATATCAAATACTAATTTCTCGACATATTCAATATGATCCTCGTGTATAAGGAAAGATGTATGTATGTGAAATGTAATGAACTGTGCAACGTCTATGCTTATTCAAGGATGGTCTTGTATAATATCTAATTTATCTCTGTTGACCTCTTACACAATGCTGCAAAGTTAAACATAATATATTAGATATATTAAATTGCTTTGATATGAAATAAAATATTATCTTAAATAAAATGTTTTTAAAAAATATTCTTCAAAATTTTAATACGTTTTGGCATTCGGAAGGTTTTCGGTATACCAGCAACGATTGCAGATTTGTGAACACTTCAAGCATGCAATAGTTTAAATTTAAAAGCCATTAGAATGGAAAAAGATTTTCCTCTATGCGGGATTATGTTAGAAAAAAAAGTGACTAAACCGAGAGCAGCTTTCAGTTAAAATTTTGATGAAATAAGTCAATACATTAAAAGGACAACTTAACAGTTTTAGTTCGAATCACACTTAAATTTCGGTATTCATTGTGAATTATATTAATTATGAATTATAAAGCTTTGGGATGGTGTATAACTCGGTATAAATAAAGACAGTCGATGACATTGACACTGGCCGGATGTTGTGGGGAATCAGACCAGTTTTTCCGAACCCGGTATTCAAACAATGAAAACTTTGTGAAAACTATAATATTCGTCCGTACGTCATTTCCAGAGAAGCCTAACCCTCATCGCTAAACCTAACCATAAAATACAAAAATGTACTTTTCTCCCAGACGGCTTGACAGATTCTCATGAGCGAGGTACCTGTTTGTCGGATTAGATGAGGCCAATATTGCAGAAAAAATTCTGTCAAGACTGTCATTTCGGTTCGTATGTTATCTCCAGAAAACTGTAACCCTAACCCTAACCCTAAAAGTCACCAAAATTTATTTTTCTCGCAAACCGCTAAACCGATTTGCATCATCCAGGTACCATTTTATCGGTGCTGATGATACACGTATTGCAGTAAAATCCTGTTAAATCTGGCCTGTCCGTTCATACGTTTTCTCCAGAAAAGCTTAACCCTAACCCTAATCGCTAACCCTAAAAGCTACATAAATTCACCTTTCTTCCAAACGGCAGAACCGACTTTCATTTCAAGGTGTGACTGGATTCGTCTTAATAATGCACGTCTTCTGGTCTCTCACGTATGATAATCAAAGGTTATGAACACAGCAACACGTACGTATACAATGAAATTTGAGTATAGTTTTTATTTACTTGCATTCAGTGAACAAACTGATAATACACATTTATTGGTTTTACGGTCAATGGGTTTGTCTCAGGCTTACAGCTGTGTACTCTGGTTTATGAGCATGATAACACAAACTACAAGGTCTGATTTAATTATGCACTTCACCAATAGGGAAGATCCTTGTGGGACAGCATATGATTACTGATAGGGAAGATCCTTGTGGGACATCATATGATGAACGATAGGGAAGATCCTTGTGGGACAGCATATGATCACCGATAGGGAAGATCCTTGTGGGACAGCATATGATTACTGAGAGGGAAAATCCTTGTGTGACAGCATATGATTACTGAGAGGGAAGATCCTTGTGGGACAGTTGTGGGACAGCATATGATTACCAAAAAGGGAAGATCCTTGTGGGACAGCATATGATTACCAATAGGGAAGATCCCTTGTGGGACAGCATATGATTACTGATAGGGAAGATCCCTTGTGGGACAGCATATGATTACCAATAAGGAAGATCCTTGTGGGACAGTTGTAGGACAGCATATGATTACCGATAGGGAAGATCCTTGTGGGACAGCATATGATTACTGAGAGGGAAGATCCTTGTGTGATAGCGTATGATTACCAATAGGGAATATCCTTGTGGGACAGCATATGATTACCAAATAGGGAAGATCCTTGTGGGCCAGCATATGATTACTGATAGGGAAGATCCTTGTGGGACAGCATATGATTACTGATAGGGAAGATCCCTTGTGGGACAGCATATGATTACCAATAAGGAAGATCCTTGTGGAACAGTTGTGTGACAGCATATGATTACCAATAGGGAAGATCCTTGTGGGACAGCATATGATTACTGAGAGGGAAGATCCTTGTGTGATAGCATATGATTACAAATAGGGAAGATCCTTGTGGGACAGCATATGATTACTGATAGGGAAAATCCCTTGTGGGACAGCATATGATTGCCAATAAGGAAGATCCTTGTGGGACAGTTGTGGGACAGCATATGATTACCGATAGGGAAGATCCTTGTGGGACAGCATATGATTACTGAGAGGGAAGATCCTTGTGTGATGGCATATGATTACCAATTGGGAATATCCTTGTGGGACAGCATATGATTACCAAATAGGGAAGATCCTTGTGAGACAGCATATGATTACTGATAGGGAAGATCCTTGTGGGACAGGATATGATTACCAATAGGGAAGATCCTTGTGGGACAGCATATGATTGCCAATAGGGAATATCCTTGTGGGACAGTTGTGAGACAGCATATGATTACCAAATAGGGAAGATCCTTGTGGGATAGCATATGATTACTGATAGGGAAGATCCCTTGTGGGACAGCATATGATTACCAGTAGGGAAGATCCTTGTGGGACAGGATATGATTACCAATAGGGAAGATCCTTGTGGGACAGCATATGATTACCAATAGGGAAGATCCCTGTGTGACAGTATACGATTACTGAGAGGGAAGATCCATTGTGGGACAGCATGTGATTAATTAATCCAAATCCTCATATTCATTTCATGAAGGTTCTTCTGCAATTTTTTCATATAAAATTATTGTTTGCATCCTATTGCCATTAATTTTAAGACTTGCCAGTACGTTATAGATATAGTACTAAATGGCAGATAATAACATGTAGCAGAAAACACTACTCACCAAAATACTTTTTATGGTCTAAGTGACATAGAAGCAATATCATTTATATTTTTTGAGTTGTTGATATAAAATGAGAAATAGTGGTCAGCTATTTGAAAATGTATAGGCAGCTCCATTGTTACCAGTCCAGCAACTGATGTACACTTATATCTCAATGTATGCTCCAAAGTATGTATAGGTATTGATCATGGAATCAAAATTTGGTCTATTAATGATTATCCAGCTGAGAAGAATTAAGTTCAAGAAATGTGAGGATTTCAGGAAGACGATCTGGTTGAAAGGCTTGTAAGTTAAAACGTGTTTCTTAGCACATTACATGACATCATTAAGGAAGCATAAGTAGAAATTCTTCAGAAATGGATCACATGTAGTAGAGTTCTTTCATGATCAGTTTACTCTTTGAAGGTGTCAATGTGTCATGTATAATTCATTTGGACTTAAAAGTTATGCCAGCTGAACATGTTACATGGAAGTGATTGAATTTATTTTCTCCCCAACTATGCATTTACAAATTTTTTATATATGGATGTACACATTATACTAGCAATCAAAGACAAATAAAAAATATTGATCCGATATTTAAAAAATTACTTCATTGTTAAAATTGTAAATGTTTTGGCTAAAACTATCATTAGTTCAATTATTATTTGCCTACTTATTTTTCTCTATTTCTTACAAAATAGGCACACAATAACACATACCTGGCATAACTGAAAAACATTTAACCTCATGATTCAAACTATGAAGTGTTCGGGTGAACATGTAAGGCAAGGTCAAATCAGATAGCGCTAAGTTAGCCAAAACATCAAATGTTGTCACAAATGTCAGGCAACAGTCACTGTACAGAGCTACATGGAGGACTTTGGGAATTCAGTACAGCCACATGGACTTGTAGCTTCCTAAGAGTTTCCATTTCTGGCTGCGTCTTCAGATGGTTTTGTAAATAAAACTCATTGTGTAAGTCACATGTACATAGATGTCTGGGGATTAAATTTTGTTCACCGCTCTCAGTGCCATAGAAGTACCCAACATTTAAAGAAATTTTAACCTCAAAATTCAATCTAGGAAGTGATTTGTTTATCTATTGAAGGTAAAGTACAGATGTAATCCAATTATTTGACCAGTAGCAGTGGTGGCACCTAGGTAGTAACGATAACTCACTACTTGCTCCCATGAAACCATCAAGATCTTTTACACATTTATAAGTGGGTCGTTGCACTTAAACCATATTTGCAGCATTTGTTGAGTGTATAATCTTTTATGACTTTTGAATGACTACATCTTTACACTTGCTTCTTTCAATCAATGAATCAATCAATATTTATAACTAAAAGGTCAATGAGGTACCCATGCAGTCATGGTTACCTTCTTAATGTAAGGAAGCAGAGTACTGTTTGATATTCCTATGATCCTAACATGAACCCCGACTAGTGAGGGTCACTAAAGACACTAAAATGGTAAGATAACCCTAACATGAACCGAGACTAGTGAGCCACACTAAAATGGTAAGATAACCCTAACATGAACCCTGATTAGTGAGTGACACTAAAATGGTAGGATAACCCAACCATCAACCATAACTAGTGAGCGACACTAAAATGGTAGGATAACCCTACCATGAACCATGACTAGTGAGCAACACTAAAATGGTAAGCCAACCCTAACATGAACCCAGACTAGATAGCGACACTAAAATGGTAGGATAACCCTACCATGAACCATGACTAGTGAATGACACTAAAATGGTAAGCCAACCCTAACATGAACCCAGACTAGATAGCGACACTAAAATGGTAGGATAACCATAGTATGAACCTTATGACTGTTGCTCTAGTAGTTAGTGACATTTAGGTCACTAAAATTGACTGTTATTACAATAAATGGTTATAATGTTACAAGTTACTACCACAAAAAGTACATTATTCTAAAACCTCTGAGAAACACTTTGGGGGAATTATGTATTGAATTAAAATTTTATATTGCTGACAAAAATATAATAAAAATCACCATGCCCTTTAATAGCAGACACTAGGAGAGAGGTAAATTCTGTGTGATTCTCACAGAAACATTTCTTTCTGAATCAGAGAAGCATACAAGCTGAACTTTAATGAATGTCTGGCATAAGGTGGAACAAAAAAATTTTAAAAAATGGTAACAGAAAGCAGGATGTTGTTCCATTACAGAATTGTTTTCTCATCTTTCAGCTAATGCACAATAACAATTAATCATGTTATTTTCAATAGTATGAGCAAGTGAGACAAAAGCACAATAGAGACTTAACTTTCTCAAAATGAAACATTTATTGAAGAATGATAGTTGATGTCTCAAAACATTTAAAATGGTGTACAATCTGCTGTAATCACGTCCAATATTATCTCATTAGAAGCTTATGAGCTTAAGCTTATAAAATCATTAAATACACAATGGGTAGTTATTACTCCAAATGATCATTTGGCTTCTATCGTCAATTATGCTGCAAATAACCAATAGAATAACCACCGATGCTCCAACGAGACTGTCATGCTGGCAACATTTAAGATGTAACAATGTGATGATGCTGTGTTTTGATCTCATTATATATTAATGCTCAAATGAATTAAATTGTAGTATTTTTTCACACATGTCAATCAGCGAGGACTGCAAAGCTTATTTCAGGTGAACATCTGTATGAAATATATGTATGATGTTCTTTTCTGTCTATATTGTTCACAGTTATTTCCTTCTTGGAAACTGGTTACTGCAGCACTGTTCACTTGTCAAACTATCTAGGATCTTCTCAAGAGAGGTTCTGCAAAAAAGTAAGAAATAATTCATGTGATAATTCTGTAATTTGTTCCATCTCATGTGGATTTTACTACAGAATAAAACAGACACACTAACAGGGAAATGTCATCAACCACTATTATAAATGGATGACATCATTCTTACAAGCAAACTTTTATTATGCTGAAATCTATTATGGGAAGTCCCTCAAAGCTAGATATTATGCAAAGATCCCTGCCATTTTAAGTCATTTTAAAGATTATCCCTTTGAGTACTGACGGCCAAATCTGATGATTAATCAAATTCATTTGAAAAATTTATAAAGTACTTAATACACTCGTGCTTAATGTGAAATTTTTGTTGCACAGATGTTTCTGAGAGAGTTGCTTACCAATTTTTCTATGTGGAGTAAAAGTCGTGATATAAGGAGAGTGGATCAGCATAATGCCTTGATACTTTCTGATAAATTTATGAAAATATATTCAGTGATTTTTTAAAAGAAGTTGTTCAAAGTTTCATATGTTGAATTTAAGCATCTATACTTTTTGACAGATTTGGTGTTATCCTTAAAAATTTTAAACTCTGCGTGGATGCAGTGCGCTATGTTTTGTTTTCATTTTTCTGGTTGTTTAGCAGATGAATGATGAACAGGTTTTTCCATTTTTACCACATAAACATAGAAATACATGATTTCCAAACTGTCATAAAAACTAAATTGAGAATAATTTTAACAAGTATAATATTTTAGAGAATTTTGTGAGGGAAAATAAAATGAGGAAAATATTACATGCTAGAAATGCACATACATGATATCAATTATTCACTTACTTTTTCTTGAAAATTAAGTTGATTTTAAAGCAACTGAAAAATTGTGATGATTTTACAACATTATGATTTAGCAAAGAATTTCACATTAATATCTAGGTATAAAATATGCTGCTAATCATATATGCAAATGTCAGTGTTTGCAAGTTAAAAGTGGTAATTTTGATCTCTTCTCTTCCATCTTTCTTATGTTTCAAAACTTTATAAAGCACAATCAAATCTGGAGACCCATATGAGAAATACCTACACAATTTGGGGGACTTTAGCAAATTCGCATGCTTTCACTGGCCAGAGCACAGATCACAAGATCCGCTGGGCAATGGACCTAAAATTGACAAAGGAAACATACTAAATGATCGTATACCACTTTAACTGTCAAGTGGCCATCCATTTAATACATACACAAAAATCTGGCAAAGCTTGACCCCCCCCCCACATGCTTTTTTACATCTCACCCCTGTGTGCGTATGCTTGATGCACACACCCCCAGAATTCTAAAGAATGGCCCATATTTAATACTCAGAAATGATCAAGGATTAATGATATTAATGTGTTTAATAACACAGATATATCACCGCTGTAGAATGTCTTGCTGCACCAAAGAAATAAGCTGCGTAACTTTAAAAAGTTGATCTAGTGTCCAATAAAATTCAAATGCTGACTGAACCCAGACAAACAGGTTACGTATTAGACAAATTATTATTGAGGTTTCACCCCCACCACCCCCTTTCATATGTGTACATACATCATCAGTAGACACATCCACATCCACCCTCCATGCGCATGTACTAAATGGACGGCCCTCAATAATACATTCTTTACTCACTCAGGCTGCAAAGATAAAACAAGAAGATTGTTTCTTGCATACATTGAAATACAATCAACACATCTGAAGGATAAAATAAGCGCAAAAAAATTGGGACAGCATGTATTTATTATGTTATAAAGAAGCCTATAAAAGGTAAAAATTGCATATTTGCAATCTACTATTGCATACATTATACGAAAAAATATAATGCAAAAGAAAAGCTTAATTACAAAACTTTTAGATATATAATTTTTTAAAAAATATTATATTGTTCATATTAAAGTCTTAGCTAGACAAAGTTTACATTTGCTTATATTTAAATAATCATAAGATGGAATAGAAATAACAAGAACAAAGAGATGTGTTTATAAAACACCATAGCCCCATTGAAAAACAGATACAATGTAATATTTGATGAACATTTTAAACATTTAAAGCACTGCGATACTGGCAGGACAATCCAAAAATGGCATCTATGTATGCAAATCCAATTGTTAACCTTATTTTTACATGTGGGGGTGGGGTGATTGTGCTAACATGAATTATGTAACAAGCTGAGCGTAAAAATTGTATAAAACATTTATGAAACTGAAAAATTGCTGTAAGGAAGAAAAGACAAGTAATAAATTACTTTACAAACTGAAATAGAATTACTTTCATCGCTTGCCATATAAAACTAAGTATATTTTTATATACAGTTTGGTCAATAATCGCTAGATTGTATATCATTTTCATACAGTTTCAATTTCTACCCAGTGGATTAAGATGAAATGTAGTTGCAGATGAACAGATGGATGGCCAGACAAACTGATCCAATATTTAAAGTTTATAATCAGACCAGCTGATTAAAAAATTAACATAAATACCGAATATTTTGTTAATGTTTACAGCATCTGCCATATTCAGATCACTGTTCCTTGCTGACTGCTCTTTGTATCTTTGAGTAGGTACAGTGTATCAACCAGATTCTATTGGCATTTTAGTCTTACATTTATTATCATGCCTATTTTAGTAACATAATTAGATCTATTTGCATTTACCATAATTGGTTAGTTATCTGCATCACTTTATTGACTTCATCTTTTCATTATCATGGGAAGTTTCCAGTTTATTCAGTACAACAATCTGTAATAAGAAAGACAAAACATGATCTTTTGAAACAAGCTTATAGCTTTTATTAGCAGTGAAACCTATAATGAGATTATAATCAGTAAAATGAAATCAAAGCCAATAAAGATAAAAAAAAATGATTTCATACACTACCCTAAGACTTTTGTCAAGCTAAAATTGGAACATTCAAACTATTTTGGTATGAAAAACTTCAACAATATTTATGGATATAAGACACTAGAACATTAAGGCTAATTTAACTGTCATGATTTCACTAAATTACTGTAAATAACAAATAATGCAAATAGGAAGATTTGTTTATAAACTATTCAGTTATAAGTAAAACACTGCAAGACAAATTAATAGGTATTGATGCAAATACATGACATGCCTTGAAGACAGCAAGTTAGTTTTCCATAGAGAATGTTAGCAAACTTGTTTCACTGCTCAATAATGGAACCCATATCACTTGCATGTGAACAACTGTACTTTGTCCAATATGTTTTTGCAGAGTTTTGCATTATAAACACTTTGCATCAACATAGCCAGAAGGGTGTGTGTGTGTGTGGGGGGGGGTGTGTGTCTGGCATGCACCCACTCCTGCTTAAAAAGAAACATACACACACAAATGTACAGTCACTTGTCACTTTAAATTTGACCATCATTTTATTCTTGCACATGTTTATTAGGTAGTATGCACACTTGGAGTGAATAGACACACACAGTTTAGCTTTGGTGCCCTTGCAAAGAAGTCAGGGCCTGAAGGAAATTTTGGAACAACCCCATTCCTCCAACACTGGACCTGATCCAGCCTGGCATAATCATATTGTTTACTGCAATGGGAGATATTTTAGACTGACATTGTTCAGATGAATTTCTTAATAATCTGTTTGGCAAAGTTATCTCCTATTCATTTTGAGAATTGCATTATTGTACAGGTTTAAAAATCAACAAGCTTGCAATAATGTCATGATGAATGCCATTACTGTAGTATCAGATGAATCAAAGTCGTTGTTGCTGTTGTGGGGTTTAATGCCATTTTTCAGCACACAATAGGTATTACATAGCATCCAGTATAACTGGTGAGGAAGAACCTGACAAGAACCACTGATCCATGGGAAGCTACTGGCAAGTTTTTTGGTCTTTACCTTTTTGGGGCTTAAAATTAAACAATCCAACTTTTTATAAATGGGAGTTAAAAATATCTGGTGTTGAGATTGTCAAACCACTCTATGACAAAATCAATTTAGAGTCAGTGCTGACCAAGTGTCGCATACTGGTTGGGCTTTCGGGGGGGGGGGGGGGGGGGGGCGGTTATTTTATGTATCTCTGGCCCCTATAATTATCAATATATGGGGGACATTGGCTGTTTGTGATGGGAGGGTGTCACAGGCCTCCCTCAAAGTGCAACACTGCTGATAATTGTTTCTAATGTCAAGAACATTGCCCACTTTATTCATTAAAAGTTCATACATTCTACACTAAGTTTGTTTTCCATTTGTTTTTATCAAACTCGTACAAGTTTTCACCCTTCGGCACTAATAAATGTTTACAAGACGGTGAGCAGACTGGTCTAAATTTAATTACATGTAACTGTTGTCAGAAGGGTAATAGAATATATTCCATTAACAATCCTTCATATGACTGATTTCAGGTCATTAATGTTAATTTTTATATTCGTATCATAACTGGTAGAGTAAAACTTTATTCTAGTCAAATAAAAAATTTAGTATTTGCCTCACTGGGTGAATGTTGTATTTCGTTGTTAATTGGAGATTTGTCAAACCAGGCTTTAAGTTCACCAATAAAATTATAAATTTCACACTACTACAAGTTAACAAAACATAATGTGTAAGATATTATTGGCAAACAATAACTCTCCCAAGAAGGAAATGAAAATGTATGCATCAAGCCGAAAGGGCTTGAAATGATGTCTTTTATTATCCTACATAAAAATAAGTGAACCATATTTTGTTGTTGTCAAGTTGATGTGCTTAATGGATGAAAATGGCTTTTAAATATTTGAATTTATGCAAGATATGATTGTTTTAAGCCTAGTTTAAGTCACAATGAAGATGAATAAAGGTCAGGTTAGTCAAAATATAGTTACATATTCTGGCATTTTTTTTGTTTCTTCAGAAATACAAAGATTTCCTAGTAGCTAGGGAAATATGTTCAAGTGATTGTAGCAAGTTATCATTTCAATAGGTGGAAACAAAGAAATAGCAAGTCCCAATTTTTGTTCCTTCTGCAGGTATTATGGTTTGCCAGAACAAATATTACATCTTGTATTAGCCCACAGCATGAATGATTCATAACACAAATATCAATGAAAACAAGTAATGTCTGATATTAACTTGAGATGAAGCAAAAGATTCATTTTTCAAAACTGCCATTGTAAAGCCTCTGCTGAAGAAACCAACACTAGACCATAACGATTTAAAGTACTACCGCCAGTTTGTAATCTCAAATTCATATAAAAAATCTTAGAAGAGGTTGTTCTACCCCAGCTTGTATCTCATCTGAAATCAAATAGTCTTTTCAGTAATGTACAATCTGCTTATTGCCCTTGCCACAGAACTGAAATTACTCTTCTAAAAGTAGTTAATGACATTCTATCTGCTTGGGATAGCGGAAAGATTACAGTCCTCACCTTCCTTGATTTGTCTGCCGCAATTGACATAATAGACCATGATATATTACTTCACCATCTCCAGTATGTATTTGGCATTCATGATACAGCCTTATTGTGGCTCAAGTCCTATTTGGTCAACAGGACACATATTGTGTCTACAAAAATTGAATATACTCTAGCCCAGTTGATCCATATTGTGTTCCACAGGGGTCTGTTCTTGGACCTGTTCTCTTCATTCTATACACTCACCCGCTCTCAAGTGTCATAGATCATCATCCAGTGTCTCACCAATTGTATTTTGATGACACCCAAATATACAAATCTAGCCACCCAACTGAAGTTGATGCTATCATCCAAGGTGTAGAGAGGTGCATTTAAGTTGTGAAATCATGGATGACATGTAACAAGCTGCAGATGAATGATGACAAAACTGAGGCCATTCTAATCACAACAAAAAGACTTTCTCATTCACATCCTTTACCTCAAACAAGTATCAGCAACATCAAAATTAAATTCGTACAATCAGTACGAAACCTAGGTGTTACTCTGGACAGTACTCTCACATTGCAATAACATGTCATGAACATATGCAAGGCTGCATATCTTGAGCTGATATGCATCAGCTCCATTCTCAAATATCTTTCAGTTGATGCCACGTGTGTGTTCATTAGTACTTTCAAGACTGGACTATTGTAAATCAACTCTGTCTGGTTCATCTCAGTATCTACTCCAGAAACTTCAAAACACAGCTGCTCGAATCATACTTAGAGTACCACGATCAGAGCACACCTCCCCACTGCTCTGTACCCTACACTGGCTATCCATTCCATCCAGAATCAAACACAAAATTTGTTCTCTGTGCAATGTTTCACTGTTGGACTATAGTCCAACATACCTATCCGACCTCACCCATATGTGCACACCAGCAAGATACTTACACTCCTCTTCTGACAATCATATACTCATTATTGCCACTATGAAAACAAAGTCATATGGACATTGTTCTTTTGCATACCAGGACCCAGCAACGTGTTATGAATTGCCCACTGAACTCAGACACAAAGACACAGTGATCCCATTCAAGAGTGCTCTAAAAACTCACTTATTTCGACTGCAAGAACAAACTTAAAGACCTAATGTTTCCTACCTTAAATATTCTCAGCATGTTTGTTATGTTTTCTAATTTTGTAGCGTTTGTTTTGTAATTATATCATTATATATGTTTTTTTATCTTATAGGTGTTGTCTAATGTTGTAAAGCGCTTAGAGCTTCTAAAGATTAGGCGCTATACAAAGTCCTCATTATTTCATTATTATTATTATATTTGCTACATGAGACTATAAGGCATTAAAATTTGGTTCTTCTTTGAAGTTAATAAAAACAGTATATCTTAATATACCTTCTTAATTCCAACCTAGTATATGACAAATTTACTGTTATTAACTTCATTTTAATATAGAAAATGTTTATTAAAAATAAGAAAGTCCCAGATTCCTCCTTGTCCATATAATATGGAATGTGTTAAATGGCTGTTAAAACCCAATCAATATACAATTCAATCAAAGCATACGAGTATGGACTTGAAATCAAAATCATAAACCCATTATGAAGAAAAAGAGTCTTAACAATAAAGATGATAATACTCTGATATTCTTAACCCAAAATTATTTTTAAAATCTCATTAAAGATTATGCCTCCTGTAACAATATAAAATTCCATACTCAATAAGTAAAAAAAACTCACGCAATGTTGACAGCTTATTTTTTAATTTAAAGTCACGATGAAATTTGGGAAAATATTGTTTACTTCATCATAATGTAACTTCTATCTGAACAGGAAGCACAACAAGTTAGTGGGATCTCAAATAAAAATTAAAAGTCCTCATATCAAATCTGATAATGCACAAAAAAATAAAATTATATTCTATATTCTCTACAATAAAACTAATCATTCATTATAGTCTATAGGTAAAAAAAAAATTGAGAATGCCAGTCTTTATACATAACATATATTCAAGCAATGATGACATTTGCACCTGAAAATGTAGTAAAAAAGAAACCTTCACTATATCAATTTTATCACTGTTTGAAACAAAGTAACTGAACAATGAAAAAGAAATAAGCTGTTTAACTAAAAATGACATGTTGCATACAAACTGTGACATGTTTAAAGACTAAGTTACTCCACGTATCAAATATCTAATTATTCACAACAAATTTTTTAATGGTACATTGATTATATAATTTTAGGGAACTTCATCTTTTAAAATTATAAATATTTAAAGGAACAAAGATAATTTTTAAAAATAACACATATTCCATTTTTTATGTAGCTCTCAGAATATGTGATTTTCCATTTCTGACAAAGATTATGCTTAATATTTAATTACCAATTGATTAACTCCTTATTTTGGCCAGATAACTTGTGTTTTCAAACTCCTCTCTGTGAACCTTCCTTTCATAGTATGATGCCTAAAGAAGCATACAGACAGACAATGGTTCTTTATGGTAATTAAGTACAATTTCCTAGTGCTCAAAGGTATTATCTTTTATCTTTTTGATACTTCTGCTCCAAAACTGAATTTTTAACAAACTTAAGCTGTGCCAAAGTTTCACTTTCTCAAATTAGTGCTTTACTGAATACTATGATTAGACTGCTCTGGTTGGCCTAAGTGGTTATAGCATCACCATGGATGTGGGAGGTCGCAGGTTAGAACTTCGGCTGAGTCATACCAAATTCTTGCAAAAATGGTACAACAGCTGCCTCACTTGGCGCTCAACATTAAGATGTTATTTTTAGGACTGGCTGGCCTGGTGTCAGGTTAATGTGACTGGCTAGGACATTATGTTACATGTCTGCAGCATGATGCCCAATTGCAGGCCATCACTATAAACAGCCACACTGCAGGCATCATAGCAATATGACTCAATTTTTTTTAAAGCTACATTAAAAATCCAAATCACACACACACACTACTGACAGATTTCTTATCTGTTCTTTAATGCTGTATTAGGGTTTAAGGTCCATAAATGCCATAGCTTGCTTGCTCCGACAGAGGTGTTTTGACCAAATAAATAACTGTACTTCTTACTATCATTTGTTAGTTTTATTTATTCAACAGATCTTAACCCTTAAAGGCTGTATAGTTTTGAAGCACATGATCCAGCAGGGCTAAATTGTTTGAGAAAAGAAATGAAAAGTGCACTCTAATTTTAAATTGTATGAAATTTAATTAGGTTTTGTATCATGTCTGCTTTACATTATATTTTGATTTACTGCTCAAGGGGGGGGGGGACTGGAAAAACTATTTTGTCCATTCAGAGTGTACATCAGATGCGTATTTAACACCAATCAGTCACTAGTATCTCCATTAAAACTTTCCCAGCTCCAGTAATCAGATATATTTCATAATAACAGAAATCATTGTCTTCATCAGTGTCAGCAGCCAGTATTTGTGGAACAAAAGAAGATGAACCAAGCAGGGAATTAGCCTTTTTGTTTTTTCTGGGTAGGCTGTATTTTTAACATGCACTTGTAAAACTTCCTTTTTACATGGCTTATACTATGACATAATGCTTGCTACAGGGCACAATGTGCCAATAAAATCTAGTTTAAGAACCATTGATGTCAAGTTGAAGAATCCAGATGTAAACAGTTGCCTACCTGAAAAAAGACTTATGTTGCAAAAAACATGACGATACCTCTACTGGTGTGACTTACCCGAAGTACTTTAAATAAAAACTGTTTACAGTGCAGAGTACATTTTCCTATGTGTGACTTTAAATTGTTGGAGTTCCTGTGCATCAATATTTGGGAAATTCATACAAATTTTGCATGATTGATGCCCTGGAAGCATCTCTGTATCTGATTTGTAATGAATCTAAAGATAAAAAAACAACTAATGGATAATAAATTGTTTCCAAACTTAACAATTATCAATGGATGGGTAATGTGGGCTTTAAAAGATCTTAAAATAACTTTTATGTTCTCAGAAATTTTCAAACATATTTTCAAATAATGAAAACAAAACATTGGTGGCTAAGCTAACAAAACCCTAAATCACAAAATCTCTATCATCACATCGGTTAAAAGTAGCACTGTGAATAATTGTAACCAAAATTAAAAAGAAATAATGGCCAAAATTGATAGGTTGGAAACAACTGGGTGCTCAGTTTACTACTAGGTCAAAGATTATGCAATCAACTTTTTACCCATGGTAGCAACTAACTCATACATGTAAAATAAAATTCTAATGCGTCATTATGCATACAATAAAAAGAGTGGTCACGCTATACCTCCTACTATGGTTTGTGGTCATTGTTGTTTCAGCTCTGTATTCCTGTCTGGGTGTGGTACTTACCTATCTGCTGTGACACCAGGTGGTTTCTCTGACAGGTCATCTCAAGCAAAATTGAGGTATACAGTGCTGAAAATACAAAAATAATTTAATTTTGCCACCAGAACAACTTCATACAAATTTTAAGTCATACACTCTACTCTTACAGCATGGCTGGTTAATCTAAAGAGTACAACTTGTATCAATTTATTCCATGCTACTGCAGATTTATAGATAAGCAGTGAATTTGTATATTTTACACAATCAAACTGACTAATGTTTTGGAGACAAATTGTTCAATGTGTTGAGAACACAGTATTTAGGCATATACTACTCTTGCTGTACGTACAGTATGTACTTCACTTTGGGAATGCTGAAATCACATAAAGTTGAAGTATACTTAGCTAATGAAAAGAATAAAAAATATATTAATACTTAAGAAAGTGCTTAGATAGCTTCATTTCATTCAAGATACTTCTCATCCTTTTAACCAATTTTGGCATTTCTGACTTCCATTGCATTACTGCCAACTGAAATGTAGGCCAACGAACTTGAAATCATGTCTTATGTGAGAATTTGAATTAATTAGAAAAAAGACATCAGAGTTAGTAAAGTCTGATAAACTTTATTACTTTAATTTGTAGAAAAATGTGGAGACAGGCTGCCAAGAGTGTGAGATATTCCTGACAATTTGACTTCTTGTTCTGATGTTAGTCAACATTGGAACTCATTACACATACCGTTATTTAGTCAGTAAAACCTAAATCCCCAAAACATAAATATCAGGGTTGATGTCTTACACTGTTATGATTAGCTTAAGGCCATTTTTCATGCTACACAACAGTAAATATATCTGGTGGAGGAAGAACCTGGAAAACCACTGGGAAAAACCACGGACGGATGGGAAGCTAGTGGCATGCTCTCTCAAAACGGAGCAGAGCCTGAGACTAAATTTTCCTGTAAATATTAAATGTACTATATAATAATAAATAAATAATTTGAAGAGTAAATTGTAAGCAACAATAACCCTGACCTGTGCATTACATTATACAAATATATATGTGTATACAAATGGGGCCCCGAGTGGCCGAGTGGTCTAAAGCACTCTTCGTTACGGATCACTGCCATCTCACCTCTGTCTGCGGCGGTTCGAGTCTAAGATTCAGCCAATGTGGGCATGTGAGAAAGCTTGCCAGTAGCTTCTCGTGGGTCGGTGGTTCTTTCCGGGGTTTTCCGGGTTCTTCCTCCACCATTAATACTGGCCGCCATGTATAGCCCATCGTGCTGAAAAATGGCGTTAAACCCCACAACAACAACAACATTATACAAATGACTGCCTGTTATGCTGCTGATTGGTCATGAACTACTAAAGTATTCTCACACCATACCCTTTGATTGTACCACCGTACTGATTTGAAAAACAGAAAGAATAAAAGATATCAAAAATGCACAAAACTTAGCCATGGCATTCACTGATTTATGAGTTCTAAACTGATTGCCTCCAGGTGGGTCTCCAACACTGCTGACTTTTTTAATCAAAAGGGAGCTTCTTTAGCAACATGGTCGCCATTTTTGCTTGGGCCAGCTTGTTTTCAAGCACAGTTGTGATTGAAGTTACTGTCTTTCAAACTCTCAGTAATTCCATAAATTTGGGATTTACATCTCTTTGAACACGTGTATACAAGAATTCCTTCTATTTATTTGTTCAAATTGTTCTTGAAATATTAGAAAAAAACACTGCACATATTGGATGCAGATGGCACTGCTTCTACTTAGTCCTACAATGTAAGACATAGCACATATTATTTTTGTTTTAGTGATATGGTGCCCACAACATAAATATCAGAGTCGAGGTCTTACATGTAGGACGAGGCTACTACTGAAATAGACTATTCTAAAAATCAGAAATAGACAGAGGGCTTACAAACAAACGGGAGGATATGCGAATACTATAAATATAATATAAATCTACCTACCTCGATGCATTTAAAGTCTCTTGTATAACAATTTCGGCTATAAAACAATGCAGTCTAGGTGAATTACTAGGTCTACGAAAAATACTAAACATCTTGCCCGCCATGACTTTTGTACATTTTTGTACTCTTCAGTACTAAAGATTCAGCATCCTGCAGCATTTCGAGAAACAACCAATGAGAGTGAATCTTACAATTATTTTACTGAATACTAGTATACTATTGGTTCTAACGATTTCGCATGTGAGCGATCTCATTACAAACATGACAAATATCAATTTACCGTAGCGAACATTGCAATAAAAGTAAGACAAAACAACATGAAAGCATTTGAGATAAATACACATAATATGGATAAGTTAGATGATTTATGGCACATCAACACAAGCAGGTCATTTAGTAGCAGGGCAATCAGAATAAATTGCCTTGCCCATAAACACACTACAATAGTTGACCGCAACAAATCTGATGACAAGATTTCAATCTTAACTGTTTTGGTCATTGAGTCCAGTATGCTAATCACTTAGCCACCACAACTTCTGCTTCCATTAATTGCTTCTTAATACATGCTGAAGGCACTTTAGACCTGTGGCACATCTGCAGATTGCTTCACATTAAAAATTACAAAATGATGTACAACTGTTATACAAAAAGCAACAAATTCTATGGGTGAAAATTCCACCATGTACTGTAATGTATTGCACAATATCAAAAGACATGAAAAAAATCATGATTTTGTCACATCTTATATACTATGAAAGACTTCCCAAATATTAATAACAAATACATATCATAATAAATTCCCAGAAAAAAACACCAAAAACTCTGTGAAATGGAATGTATGAGAAATCATATAATACTAATGATATTAAAAGTTTTGTACATTTTAAAAAAAAACATAATCTCAAAAACTCTAATAAAAAAGCCAAGACAAAGATGGCTTTTCTGTGTGAAAGGAAGTTCTTGATTTGATTGACGAGAGCTTAGACAGGCAATTTTCTCAAGAACTAAGGCTGGGGTGTGATGAACCCACCTTGAATTGTAAAACACTGATTTGTTCTCACATGACTAGTACGCCAGAGATCTGACAATGCCCTGACATTGTTTGTAGAGAAAACTCTTTAGGAAAAATCTGATCCTTTACCATTATGTATAAAAGTCTTACAATCCCTACATAAAGAATAAAATCAAAATACTTCAAAAGGTCCTTCCCCTGACAAAGCCATGACAAATACTAAAAAACATGCATATACAATTACTGGCATAGAACCAGACTGCTTTCTACATTATGAGAAAAATGAAGAGCATTTAAACTGGTATCACCATTAATTTAAGGAAACTCTTTCTGAAGGTTGCTAATTTCTATTGCATAATTACCTTCCCATTGCATACAATGTGCTCGTAAATACATGCTGACAACATAAGACTGTTACATTTTAGCTGACAACACTTGTGATATAAGAAGCTACATAATTTTATATAAGCTGAATGACAAATATTTCACTCAAATCATATATAACATAGAAAAATTTTCTTTCACTTAGATAAAACATAGTAAAAATATATTTTTTAGGCAGATAACCCTCACAAAAAAGGGAGGTAACTAAGTAAAATACAAATAGGGAGAAACCAAAAAAAAAAGAAAAAGAAAAGAAAATGCAATAGCCACTTAAGCATTCTTGAACTAAAGATGGCATCAGCAGTACCTGATACTGCAGTTATAATGCAATACATGATGGCTTCTTAATATGTACAATATGAAAAATATTCAATACTGTAATCACCAACAACACAATACATAATAATATGCGCCAGTATTAATAAGTAAAATATTTAAATGCATAAACACCTGAAAGTTTATTGTCTTGGGACACTGTACTGATGTGATGTGATTTTTTATTTTTAACGTAGCTTTAACAATTTTTCAGTCATATTGCTACGATGTCTGCAATGTGGCAGTTTATAGTGATGTCTAGCACTGGGGCATCATGCCACAGACATGTAGCACGATGTCCCACCCAGTCACATTATCCTGACACCAGGCCGACCAGTCCTAACACTAACCTCTTAATGCTGAACGCCAAGCGAGGCAGCTGTTAGTACAGTTGAACCCGGTTATGTCGCCGGCCTAGGGGTTTGCCAAAAAGCGTCGAGATAACTAATGATCGAGATAAACGAAAACCAATATGGCGGCAATATATTAACATGTGCTTGAAATTTCTTTATGTACATGATGTGCGTTAATAAATGAGAATGTACATGCACGTGTTTTTGGAGGGGTTTTTTTGCACAACAGTGTTGCCGCGATTTGTTTGATGAAGCGATCAGCATGCTATAAAAATGTACATACATGTTTGCTAACAACAAAAGGCATGTGTGCACCAACTAACAGCACAGATTTACCAGTATACAATACAAACCACCGTCGATTCTCGATACAAACCTTTATCATATTCTCCAACATTGCAAACACAAAGATCGCTCACAAAATCACAAAAAACGTGCGGGGTGTAGTTCGTTTTTACAAAAAGCTAACCAGTGTCAAAATTAAATTCACGAGTCATTTCACTCTGACACAGCTCTGAAAAGTATCGTACACGCGGTTACTATCAAAAGACCGTGTTCTTGCAAAATAGGATCTCCATTCCCACGAAAGAAACTTACACGAGTCAACACCTGGCAATATTGGACCGTATATATTACTGTAGCATAAGTTAACACCCAATACAGGGATTCTTTCACTCCTGTATTTTGAGAAATAAATAATTATTTTTAATTATGCAAAACTTGTTTATTTGTTGTTTGCTATTTCTTCTTGCGGAGTTTAAGTCTCTGTAACCGTAACTTTTATCTGTTCTATTCGCGTCTTCAGAAGTCGGCCAGTTGTAGGTATAGTACGGTAGCATGATTGACTGTCACAGCATATAGTACTCGGCCCAGATGTCAGCATAAGCAGATTATGATGTAACAATGCACTGCTAAGATAGGGTTGTCGATACAAATAAAGCGATTGGTCATGGGGATCGAGATAACCGACGTTAAGTGGCAAATTTGGCCTTCTTTTGTGCTCAAGATATTAGGGTTCGGCGACATAAAAGAATCGACATAACCGATGAGAAAATGCTAAGACAAAGAGAGAATTTGGAGGTTCCACTTCAAAAATGTCTACTTAATAGGGTTGGCGAGTTAACCGAGGTCTAGATAAGTTGGTTCGACTGTACCATTTTTGTAAGTCTTTGGTATGACTCGGCCGGGTATCGAACCCACGACCTCCTACATCAAGGCAGATGCTCTAACCACTAGGCCACCGGAGCGGTACATACATAGATACATATATATATATATATATATATATATATATATCCTGGAAGTTTTACTATCTTATTTTCATTAAAAACATAAAGAAAACACATTTTTCCTGAGAAACCACAAGTTAAATGCATAGAATTCTATCTAACCTGTCACCACAGGGTCCCAAATACTATCAACTTCTTGTTGTTTCAAATCAAACAGGAGTTTCTTCAGTACATGGTCACCATATTTGCTTGGGCCAGTCTACATATTCAAGCGACATATGTGATATAGTTAACCGCCTTTGAAAATCACAATAATTCCATAAATTTTGGATTTCTATTTCTTTGAACAAATACATATACAAGAGTTCCTTCTATTTCTTTATTCAATTTGTTTTTAAAATACTAAAACTATACACTGAGAATAATGGACACAGAAATAGACTATTTTATAAACCAGAAATGGACAGTGAGTAGTCTGATTGTAATGCGAATAATCTGACAGTTTTAGGGACCCCTTGGTGACTGTCAGGTTAGAAATTATAAATCAATGAATGAAATGAACAAGTTCTGTGCTTTTTTAAAAAATATCCTTGATGCTTTTCATCTTTAAAATCAGCAGGAGGGTACAAACAAATGTTGTTGCTGTTGTTCTAGGGTTTAACGCCATTTTTCAGCACAAGATAGGCTATACATGGCAGCCAGTATAACTGGTGGAGGAAGAACCCTGGAAAACCCAGGGAAGAACCACCGACCCACGGGAAGTTACTGGCAGGCTTTCCCACGTACCTACGCTAGCTGAGCCTTGGACTCGAACCCATGCAGACAGAGGTGAGATGGCAGTGATCCGTAACGGTGAGCGCTTTAGACCACTCGGCCACTCAGGGCTCCTTACAAACAAATGTGAAGTTGTGAGAATACTATAGTGTACATAAATACTCTATTCTATTCTATTGGGAAACAAATTGTTAAATCTTCATTTAATTGGATGACAATCAAGAAATTTCAGGCCATTAAATCCACAGTACACTGTACAGATTTTGGATTCTAGATGCCACTTGCACAAATTGCCATCCCTGTGAAAGACAATCATATTTTTTGTAATATAAGTGGTCAAAAGGTATGACTAATTGAACTGATACAAATTCGCACATGATCAGATTGAACACTCCAGATATACTATTTTCTTTCCATTATATATCACAAAAGCATTTATATAAACACCATTTGAAGAATTATTTTGATTTAATTTTAAAAGCACTTTCTACTATTTGTGCCTAATATGACACTATGAGAATACATAAGGGAGACAGATACTACCAGATCTAATCAAATATATTTGAGTTGCCTCCTTTGATATACCATAAAAAAAGAAAGTGACTGACAGGCAGTCAAGCTTTGTTACTAATTTTAGTAATACCTTAAAATTGTTTTTAATACTATTATTAGCATATCCAAACAATATCTGGTAAAAGAGACTGGACACTATTGCAACAGACAGTGAAATATCCCTCCAAGTCAAAAATAGAAAAAGATAAGCATGCTTTCAAGCATTGGGTGGGACAACAGCAAATCAAATGCTAAAATCAAACAGGGCATAATTACTTTCAGTAAAATGACCAAGTGAATCTTGCTTACAGATTGAATAGATTCAGATTAAATGTTTTTTAATAATCAATTGATTTGTTGTATTAGATCTTAGTTCTTAATCTGATACTTTCTTACAGAAGAAATACAAACATTCTACCATTCATCATGACTTAAAGTCAACTGCAAACAACATAGATCCTAATCTGCTTTTTTCTTTACTGAAATGATTACAAACTGCTTATGGCAAATTATGAGCCACCTGATCTGGGTCCATGCAGTTTGCAGTTGGACAGAACTTGTAAGTGAGCATATATGGTAACTCATATATTGGCATTTTAACAGCAGCTGTAGCAGTGTTAATATAAAACTCCTTTTTACTTTACATAAAACTCTTCAATACTGAAATATTTTATTATCAATGCATATTCAATATTTAAAGAACAATTCCAGTTATGGCTATAAGCCATCCAGTCTTCTTCAGCCTTTAAAATGTATAAAAACATTTTCATATGCATTAAAATTCTGACAACTAGTTCTCTATTAAAACGAAATGGAGTAAGAAAATTGGAAAAGATAACAAAAATGCACAAAATGCACACAGACATGAAACTTCATTGAAAATCCAATTGCTAATTTCACCTCCGATCCTTTCAGCTTCGTTGGTTGGATTCACTGTTTCAAGTTTGTCACGGTGGATTATACTACGTGTCAGCAGGTTTAATTCCAAAAGGAATAACGAAGTTAAATGATTATGGCTGGGCTACTATGGTGCATAGTCAGCACAAAACAATAAGCATTACTCTCATTCTCTCCACAAGTTATGTTCCGCTTTGCCTGCCAAAAACTGAGTTGATGAAAATCCTCTTTCTTTTGAGAACAAAGCACTTGATCAAAGTTTTGCAAATCTCCTGATCTGTCCTGACCTGTTGTTCTGACACATATATGCATCTACATATACAAACATGCTGACACTGTCAATTCATAAAAGATTTACAACATGAACATAAATTAGTTCTATAAAAAAATTGCAATGGGAAATGCATAACTTGGTCAATAGCTGCCAGATGCAGATTCTTCACCTTTCAAATACCTCATTACACACTGAGCAAATTCACCTATAGCTGACCCATTGTGTGACTCAGTGATATGGGAAATCACACCTTGAATACTATGGTCTCTGAAGGCTTCTAAAAACACCTCATCTACAACAGAAACCAAAACATAGTTAAGAGAAATCCCACATTTGTAATGTAAAAGAATAATGAATTGGCTATAATGATATTTATAGGAAATGAGTGGCATCATTTAATATTTAACAAGCATAATCATGTTTACTTTTCCTGAAAATTCTCTCGAGTTTCTATCTATAATTTCATACTATTCAATAATAGTACCATGGGTTGTTTGGAGTTTTCTATGGGACTTAAAACAGCATGACAATTATCCTGCAAAAAGGGAACTTCAAATGTATCTCATGATCAAAAGGAAGTCTTGTTTTATCAAGGTTGTACAGATGTAAAGCTCCGCAAATCCTATGTGTAATCCACCCTAAAAGTTGCATGAATAAAATCCATGGCAACATTTTATTTTCATTAATTATCCACCTTTC
The DNA here is from genome assembly GCA_028554795.2 of Sinohyriopsis cumingii. Lineage (NCBI taxonomy): Eukaryota > Metazoa > Mollusca > Bivalvia > Unionida > Unionidae > Sinohyriopsis > Sinohyriopsis cumingii. The sequence continues at coordinate 6,608,567 of CM068837.1, read as the reverse complement.
CTTAGCAACAGACACATGTGACAGTAATGTTTTGAAACTAAATTTAATAATGGCTATTAGTCACATGCACAGAGTAAAATCTCCCCAATCATCATCAATTAACATGAATAATAATAATAATAATAATAGTAATAATAATGCTTTATTTATAGAGGATGACTCATTAGTCAAGGACTTTTCTTCCTTGAGGCCCTCTTAAGGAGAGTATAACAATGCACATTATATGAAGATAGCAATAATTAGTGTTTATTTTAACATGTTTAGTATTAAAATACTAAATTCCATTATCCATTAGAAACACACACATGCTCATGATGTTTTCTTAAATACTCTAATATTTTCAGCAGATTTTACATGTAGTGGAAGCTTATTCCACAGAACTGTACCAGAATATTAAAAACTCTTTTTAAATTGCTCTGTTCTTGGTTCTGGTACTAGGTTTCCATGTGATATTGATCTCAACTGGTATTTTGTTGAAAAAGGCTTGAATAAGTCCTGAAGATAACTCTGGTGCAATTCCATGTAGACATTTATATAAAAGAACTGCCTTGTGAAAATTTATCCTGTCATATATTGTGAACCATTTGAGTTCTGTAAATAATGCCTTTGAGGGATGATCAACAGATGCATCTAAAATTACACGTGCTGCTCATTTCTGAAGTTTATAAATCCTGTCAAGCCCAGATTTAGCACAGTTTCCCCATACATTAGAACAATAATCCATTGTTGGAAGAATATATGGGTATAAATAAAAAAGTTCCTAATTTTATTATGCCTGTCTTTTTCTTTCACACATTTTCTGAATGTCTTGGATGAACTATGATTTTAGTTAGACTGAAGGGCAGGGTCTGTGTATTCAATAGTTCTTTCTTAATGCTTTTTGAAAAGAATTGTATTACCAGTCAATAGAACTGTTGTAATCATGGAATATTTTCATTTGAGAATGGAGTATTACTGACGTTTCCTATTCAATACTGGGCTTTAATCTGTGATTAAATTGGGTTAATTTAATTAACTACATGAATACCACAAAATTATTAACTGACAAATACCAAAACCTGTCAAAAACTATTTACTTAAAAACAGTTTTTCTATTTGCCAAATATTGGTCATTTTGTTGTTGTTTTTCCCTCATAAGCTCTGATACAATGCATGCCTATCTTGTGTAGTAGTTTCTCAGATGAACGGACAATGCTCATCATGTCATTTAGAACAAAACTGACCACACCCAGACAACACAAATCATGTCATTTAGAACAAAACTGACCACACCCAGACAACGCTCATCATGTCATTTAGAACAAAACTGACATCCTTTATGCATCACCCAGTTGTGCTAATTAGTGTTGATCTGCTACACAATGCCTAAGATAGGCCTGTGAAACCAATCACCCACAGGCCAGATCCTGTTTAATATGTTTATTTACACCATAGGGGATGGCTTTAAAAATTACTTAAATGGCCTGCACCCTGAAGGAAGTTGCAAATTTCTTGTCTAAGTTTTCGGGGCTACTATATAAACAGTTAAGATCGTAACAAAATGTTAAAATAAACTGAGCACATAAACTGTTTCTATTATCAAGAAATATAAAAGAGACATTTTACAAAGAAAGGAGAGCTTTTCCATAAATTAGGACCAAGATATTGAATCATAATATACTCTGCCAAAATATGTTGTTGTTGTTGTAGGGTTTAACGCCCTTTATCAGCACACAATAGGCTATACATGGCGGCCAGTATTAATGGAGGAGGAAGAACCCCGGAAAGAACCACTGACCCACGAGAAGCTACTGACAAGCTTTCTCACATACCCACATTGGCTAAATCCAAGACTCGAACCCACGCAGACAGAGGTGAGATGGCAGTGATCCGTAACGGAGAGCGTTTTAGACCACTCGGCCACTCGAGGCCCCCGCCAAAATATGATTTATAACTTACCTGCTACAACTGTTTCCCCTTATCCATTTTAGGATGGTGCCATGCTATAACATTTCTTTTGTTCATTCCAGGCCATTTTTGTTACATGATGCCTTTATTCTGTTTCCAACAACTCACGAAGTTGTTGGAAACAAGATCTTGGTATCATGTCAACATCTGAAATGCACAGAGCCGTGTGTGTGTGTGTGTGTGTATGTATGTATGTATGTATGTTGTTGTGGGGTTTAACGCCATTTCTCAGCACACGATAGGCTACGCATGGCGGTCAGTATTATTGGTGGAGGAAGAACCCGGGAAACCCCCGACCCACAAGAAGCTACTGGCAAGCTTTTTCACATACCCACATTAGCCGAATCCTAGACTCGAACCCACGAAGACAGAGATCCGTAATGGAAAGCGCTTTAGACCACTTGGCCACTCGGTGTATGTACATATGTATGCATGTATGTATATATGTATATATATATATATATATATATATATATATATATATATATATATATATATATATATATATACATATAAAGATAGGAAGAGTTTGGTCACCAAAATAATTTCTTTTAAAAAAAATATGACCATCACAATTTTGCCTAAGCACATTTTAGTGATCTAACTAACCTTTCAGGTGTTGAACAAGGGTCCACAAAGCAATATGCACAAAGTTGGGATCGGAAGACTTGAGAAATTTGTCGATGTATAGCACAATACCCTGAAGAGTTTCCTCTTTTACATAGGTCGGAATTACTGAAAAAGAAAAAAAACAACTGAAAATGGAAAGACAATAAGTACTCTATAAAACCTGGCATCCACCTATGCTAATGTTGCCTTCACTGCCATAAAAATGTACGTAACTAATTTTCACTATGATAACTGCAAGGGAGACAAAATGAAGGCCAGGGCTTACATGTATCCATTTTTAAATAAAGAACAAACCAAAGTAGAGAACTAACAAAGTTACTGATAATGATAGAACTGATGGTTGGTATAGCATTAGATTCATAATCCAGTGGATTTCGGTTCTATACTCCCACAGACCATCTTGAGTCAGCTGCCATCAGTGTGTCCCTTGCACAGAGCACTTAATTCCGATTTCCTTGGAGTGATGTCCAATAATGTGAGAAGTGCTGTTAAAATCCAACAAACATTTTCTCTTCCATCAACTTGCTACACTCTTGTATACCAAACAGCAGGAATGTGTGTGCTTATGCATACTCCTGCTGTGGTGAGAATCCTGGTGGCAGTAAATGGCAACTGCTACTTTTCAAATCGCACAGGGAAGATCATTTACCTGTATCCTCTCTGCACCAAAACAGGTCAGTATGCTACAACCAGGCTACCACCTCCTTCCAGATTCTGAGCAGTAATATGTAGCAAGACAGATAATATCCTGGATGTCCAGTGGTTTCATGACATCTAGACACATGATGAAAATTTCAGGGCATGACCACAAAATTTGTCAATATGTGTCAATCATATTTTTTTTATCAGCTTTATTTGTATCTGATCTATATACTTAAATGAACCTTGATGCAGTTGCCAATTTAGTGGGCCTAGCTGTATTTAAAAATGAAAGTTGTGGGATACCTTTCAACAAATAGCTGTAAAAACTCACCTATAAGTGAAATTTGACCCAGGATCCCTGCACTGTTGTACTGGACCTCAGAGTGACTGGACAATGAAGCTAGAGTGACCAGCTTAAAAAACAGCTGTCCATCCTGAAAATGAACAAGTCTATATTTTACCTCATCTGAAATAAAAGGATATAGAAAAAATTTGTAGTACAAGTTCATCTGAATACTGAGCTAAAAATTATACAAAACAAAATTTGACTCAAATTATCAACATCTGAATTGATGGGACAAAGATGGGTTCTAAAGTAACTCAGTCATGACCACAAACGATACCATGATGTACGTTCTTTCAAACACTTGAAGTCTGGGCATAAACTGGAGGTAAAATCTGTATTGCTATTCTTAAAATAAAATATATTATTTTCAAATCTATTTTGGACTATCAAGTATTGCAATTATATTTGCCTTTGAATGGTTCAAATGGCCCACATCTTTCCAAAGTGAGGTCAATTTATTATTTAGCATGGAAAAGACATGGTGATTTTACAGTTCAGATGTATGCTCTGAGTGTTATATCTGTTGAATTTTTTCTGAATTTCCATTAATTAAAATGATAGAGGTTTTAAACGATTTGCCAATTGAAGCAAATTAATTGCCATAATCCCATGCAGAAAACTGGATTTGCGAGAAGCCATATAGGCTATTCCTGTTTTGTCTAACTCAGAGGTGGGCAAACTTTCCAGTGCAAGTGCCACATACACAAATTTACACCTTGTCGTGGCCACATAGTTCATTAAGTAAAATAATTAATATTTGAAATAGCAAAAACAAATGGTTTTTCTAAATAACATCTAATTAATTTTCAGTTGTAAATATTTGAAAACTTAAACTTAAACTTCAAAAGAAGCACATTTATTTGATAAACAGAGTAACTTAAACAGAGTCAGTGCGAATGATGACTTGTTCCTAGGCAGCATGAAAACCCTTGGCGGGCCGCATACGGCCTGCAGGTTGTAACTTGCCCACCCCTGGTCTAACTGATTACAATTTAAAAAGCAATCAAACACCAATACTTTATCAGAAATGAATCCAGTGAAGTCATAAATTATTCAGAAGCTTTAAACATTTTGCCAAATGAAGTAAATTAATTGCCCATAAAATTATTCAAGTTGGTCCACATCTTGACAAACGTATTTACAAGCCACCATATGCTCCAGCTCTGACCAGCTGATTAGGGAGTTTGATGTCCAAATTTACCAATTCTGATGTGATCAAAAAGGTAGTCCATTTGTGTCATAATTGTTCCTCTTCCTCTATCATAAACTCCAAATGTAATCTCAAATCAATTGAACAAATTCAGTTGCATCTAAGTGTTAGCTCCACCCAGTTTACATATATCTTCCACTGATGTGATATTATTGGCTGTCAAGGTGTAAACTGTTCTCGAACAGATGTCAATCAATGCCTCCTACAGTAAATTTGTTATGGACAGCGCAGACTAAGCCAGAGGTGAATGAAGGGTAATTAAGATCGATGCTCCAGCCCAAATCTAAAAAGTCGCACAAGTCGGAATTTCCACATGTCAAAAGTTGATCATATTTAAATTCAAAACCCGAGGGTATGTGTCTGTTGAAAACCCTGTTGATATCACAAATTGGTTTACATAAGGCTGACCTAACTACTGAATATCGTATAGACATGCTTACAAGTTTGTCAAACTTCAAACAACAAAGATCCTGATCTGCCATAGCATAATGCACCTGCAGAATAGGGTCTGTGTTGTTTGTTCTACAGGCTACTCCTAAAAAAACTGCACAGACCCAGATCTGCCAAAGCATTATGTGCTAGCAGCTCTGGGTCTGTGCAGTTTGTAGTTAGACTCGAATTGTAAGTGAATAATATGGTAATTATAACCTGTCTCAAGATGTACAATTAGTTTTAATACGATTCAGCAAAGATCCTATAACCTGAAATGTCATTAAACACTAAAAATGTTTAAAGAAATGTCTCTACCATCATCAGCCAATACAGCAAGAGCTGCAGTGACCTCTGCCAGAACATCCATCTTAGTTTCCCTAGAAAGGACAATAGCTGCCAGTTTTTTCACACACCAGTTCTCAGCAATGACCTAAAATGAAGATTGCAGAAGCTATGTAGAGTCCACTAGTGAAATGTAATATAAGATGAAAAGTCACAAAACTCTATAGGTCTTTCGAGGATTTTACCTCAAAGGGGGTTTTCCCCTCCCTGTTACCAAATATGGGGAAGTAGAAACAAAAAAGGGGTAGGGAATGGCCATAGTTTAATAGGATCTATGTTGGTGTTTTTGCACCGAGACAAGGTACATGCACCAACATAGATTATTTTCTCACCCAATCTGTTTCAGTTAAAAGAAAATAACCCTGCATGTTTGCTATACTGTTAGCAGATTCAAAACATTAATCAGGTATTATTATTATTGCCTGTCACTCTATATCAAGGTCATCAAGTCTTGTACTCTTTTATGAAAATAGGAATAATTATCTAAGCAGAATCTAGCTTACATAAGCCACTCTTAACAAATTAGAAATAAAGAAAAAAATTATAATTAATACGTGTTCAAAGGATTTCACAATGAGCATCTGGAACAAGCTGTTATTGCTTATAAATACCGAGCATTAATGTGAATGTATTAATGAGGGCACCTGTTGAAACTTATGTAACAAGTTATATGCATGAGAAGATAGAAGCATAACAACATTTGATGTTATTACTGTATTATCACATTTAATCAATGGATATCATATGAAATTAACAATAATTAATATACTATATACTTTAACTTTTACCTTCCATCAGTTCAAATTTTGGAAAATGTTCTATGGTAAGCAATGGTTAGATACTGTACAGTACAATATATGGTATAGTTTTTGAGGTATCTTTAATTATCTGGGGCCAAGAATGACATCTTAGCTTTCCTTTTGAGGATACAATCAAACACTCTTAATATCAACTTACCAGTAAATGGTCCTTCATTGGGTTAATATGACACTAAGTTACTAAGATCATTACTCTGAGATGGTCCTTCACTGGGTTAATATGACACTAAGTCACTAAGACCATTATTCTGAGATGGTCTTGTGGGTCAGTGGTTCTTTCCGGGGTTTTCCCAGGTTCTTCCTCCATCATTTATACAAGCTGCCATGTATAGCCTATCTTGTGTTAAAAAATGGCATTAAACCCTACCACAACAACAACTCTGAGATGGTCAAACACTGAGTTAATATGACAGTTATTACCACTGCCATAAGTTAATTTGATACTTAAAGATCATTACACTATGATGATCCTGCAATGGGTAAACATGGTACTAAATTACAAAGACCACTGCTTTATGGTCCCCAACAGGGTATATAATACTAAGCTGCTAAGACCATTACCTTGAGATGATCCCCCATAGCTAGATTTCTGATTGTCCATGCTGCATGCTTTTGCGCTTCTGGATTTTTATGGTCACTCAAAATGGCCTTGATATCAGCCAGTATGTCTGACTTTATGATTATAGACTGAAAATAAAGAAAGTAACTGTATGAGGCAATCATAATACATGTTAAAGTCCAGTTCTTAATAGGTAAACATTACACGTTAAAGCCTGGTTTTAGTAGGTAAACATTAAATGTTAAAGTACAGTTTCTAGTAGGAAAATATTACAGGTTAAAGTCCAGTTTCTAGTATGCAAACATATTCAATCTATGTGAATCTTTATTAAACTGAAAATAAGGCCATGTCTGAATGTGGCTATATTATTTATATGATGCGGGCCCCGCATACAATATAGGCAGCATTATATCTTTCAAATTCCGATTTTAAGTTTAAGTGCATATATGGTTATGTGTTGATTGCACTTGTAAAACTATTATTACAAATAACAGTCTTTCAAAGGTACTGACACTTATCTGGGTATAAAAAAAATCTTAAATTCAAGATAAGACCATTTCTACCTTTTAACTGTTGAGTGTTGAAACTATCTCTGATATTCTCAAACGATAACAATATTTTCAAATTTATTGTGGTCGTGGACATATTATAATCATTGTTTTTAAATTTTAAATATATCTTTGGATATAAGCTAGCTTGTATTACAATTTAGTTCTTTCTTTTGCATTTAAAAATTCTTATAATTAAGAAAGACATAGCAAGTTCAATTTTAGTGTCTCAAGAACACTTCACCCAAAACTACACCAACACGATACACTTTCTGACAGCTGTCACACATCTTGTTTGCCATGAAATTCAAAACGACTTTGTGAGTAAAGTTGAAATATAAAAGTCTTCCTAAAATTGGCCGTAAATAATTTGGCATGATAGGACTCAGGCCATAATTATTATTTCTGGATCAGTGCCCAAGAATGTAGTCCCAGTCTGTTTTGATGGTGATACAAGAGTTAGATACAGGCATTCATTTTAAAGTTACAGTTTCTTTTATAGAATATAAGCATTATGGTGTAGTTGCATGTTGCTTTCTTTACAAAAGGTTCTTTAGATTAACATATAATTTATTTGGATTTGGACACAGTGGAAAGTTCAGTACTGAGGAGCAAATGTAGAGACTATATGGGAAAAATAATTGTGATCTGAGTCTCGTCAGCAACTGCTTGATGATGCAGACATAATGAACGAACAAATATGTGCAGTTTAGGTACTCATGTAAAGTTAGTCTGGTTCCCTGACCAATTCTACTAAATCTAACATGAAACCAGGATCCAAATCAAACATGGACAAGCCAGGGTCCAGATTTTACCACAACAATACAATGTCTGTAAGTTTTGCTTTTATTCCATAAATTCATATTTTACAGGTAATTTTTGAAACATGGTGAAATCATAATGGTTGTCAGATCAGTATAATTAGTAGTCATTTGCTGAAAACCTCGGGTCATATGGCCCATCCTTTCACGGGGATTAGTGATAAGATTTGTAGGACAGTCATTGTTGCAGCCATATTGGACGAACAACTGGTAGAATTTTCATATAGGACAAACTAGGTATCATAAGAGGTCTAATGACTGAAACCTCATTTGATATAGCTATCCATGTAGGAGTAGAGATAACAATATTTTCAAGGTGTGACTTTCCATTCAGGAAGAGTAGCGATAATATTTTCAAGGTAGATATTGTGGCAACCATTACAGATGTCAGATCAGCACAATTTTCATTTAAGACATACACCCAGACATCATAAGTCTCCTGGAGAAAGCATATACCAATATGACTTTCTGTTCAAGTAGAGTTGTGATAACATGATTTTTAAGATGGCTGCCATGGTGGCCATATCTGATATCAGATTGGCATTATCTGTATTATGGACCAACTAGACGTCATAAGATGTCATTTGGTATGAACCCAATAATGATATGATCATCCATCCTTTCTGAAGAGTGACAATAACATTTACATTTATGACTAATCAATGAGACACAAACAAAAGACAAGATGATATAGAAAATATGCATGGAATGCCGACAGAATAAAAATGGAATACAAACAGAACGCACAAGAACTGCATATGAAGTGCAAATCTGATAAATTTATCCACTTCTGGGTAGGTTGCTTTACCTTTAAGTTATCAATATGAAAACAAAAGTGCTTGTTACTGCTTTGTTACTGTACGATTCCCACTATTATTGTTATTGCTTTGTTACTATATGATTCCCACTATTATTGTTATTGCTTTTTGCTGTATGATTCCCATTATAATTGTTATTGCTTTGTTACTATATGATTCCCACTATTATTGTTATTGCTCTGTTACTGTAAAATTCCCACCATTTTAATTATTATATTTCTTTGTTACTGTATGATTTCCATTATTATTGTTATTGCTTTGTTACTGTGTGATTACCACTATTTTAATCCAACAGTAATACAATTTCATACTCACTTCATTGCTTTTATGTAATGATAGATTTCTGATACATCCCATGACAGCAGTTTTTGTCTCAGGATGTTTGGAATTCAGTGCCTGGTGTAGAGTTGGAATGGTGCCATGCTGGGCTATCAGACACTGGTTGTCCTCTAAAATGAATAAATAAAGATCTGATGTATATTACAAATAAAATTCACAGCATTTGGCACAACAGTCCTAATGTGCTCTTCAAATTATCCTGGCTCTCTACTTCTCTTGAATTCATATTTTTAAATGCAGAAAAAAATACAAATAAAAAACAACAATGTTACTTTGGTTGTGCAAAATAATATTTTATTGGAAACAAAAAATGACATAAGTCTTTCTTGACCATTAGTTTTTCACTTTTGGGACTTAATCAAGCAACGACCAATTCATATCTTATTTGACAGACAATATATAAAAAAATGAATACTACTGTACACTCTGTAAGTATTGATTGTTTATTACAACACTGACAGAATGGTACTTTACACTTACCATCTGCAGCCAAATTTCTCAAGGCAATACATGCTTGGCACTTAACCTGAAATGAAAAAGTAAAAAATATCATGTAGCATTCCCATTTCTTAATATTAGAAGATCACCTATTAAATATGTATTGAAACTGTGATATATTGCCCAAAACCTACAGCTGTATTGTAGTGGGTGCATGCATTATGCATCTTGATATTTTTAAGGTGATATCATATTATCACCCCTACTGTGTGATATGCATAATATACTGTACTGTCAACTCCAGTGTGATATGCATACTATACTGTGTTGTCACATCTACAGTATGATATGCATAATATACTGTATTGTCACATCCACAGTGTGATATGCATAATATACTGTATGTCACATCCAGTGTGATATGCATACTAGACTGTATTGTCACATCTACATATTGTCACCTCTACAGTGTGATATGCATAAAATACTCCAGTGTCACAACTACAGTGTAATATGCATAATATACTGTATTGTCATCTCTACAGTGTGATCTGCATAATATACTGTATTGTCACCTCTACAATGTGATATGCATAAAATACTGTATTGTCACCTCTACAGTGTGATATGCATAATATACTGTATTGTCATCTCTACAGTATGATATGCATAATATACTGTATTTTCACCTCTACAGTGTGATCTGCATAATATACTGTATTGTCACATCCACAGTGTGATATGCATAATATACTGTATTGTCACATCCAGTGTGATATGCATACTATACTGTATTGTCATCTCTACAGTGTGATATGCATACTATACTGTATTGTCATCTCTACAGTGTGATATGCATACTAGAATGTACTGTCACATCCACAGTGTGATATGCATACTATACTGTACTGTCACATCCAGTGTGCTATGCATACTATACAGTATTTTCATTCCACAGTGTGATATGCATAATATACTGTATTGTCACTTCTACAGTGTGATATGCATAATATACTGTATGTCACATCCAGTGTGATATGCATACTAGACTGTATTGTCACATCTACAGTATGATATGCATAATATACTGTATTGTCACCTCTACAGTGTGATATGCATAAAATACTCCATTGTCACAACTACAGTGTAATATGCATAATATACCGTATTGTCATCTCTACAGTGTGATCTGCATAATATACTGTATTGTCACCTCTACAATGTGATATGCATAAAATACTGTATTGTCACCTCTACAGTGTGATATGCATAATATACTGTATTGTCATCTCTACAGTATGATATGCATAATATATTGTATTTTCACCTCTACAGTGTGATCTGCATAATATACTGTATTGTCACATCCACAGTGTGATATGCATAATATACTCTATTGTCACATCCAGTGTGATATGCATACTATACTGTATTGTCATCTCTAGTGTGATATGCATACTATACTGTATTGTCATCTCTACAGTGTGATATGCATACTATACAGTATTTTCACTTCCACAGTGTGATATGCATAATATACTGTATTGTCACTTCTACAGTGTGATATGCATAATATACTGTATTGTCACTTCTACAGTGTGATATGCATACTAGACGGTATTGCCACATCCATAGTATGATATGCATACTAGACTGTAATGTCACATATATGATATGCATAATATACTGTATGATCTGCATACTATACTGTATTGTCACCTCTACAGTATGATATGCATACTAGACTGTATTGTCACATCCACAGTGTGATATGCATACTATACTGTATTGTCACATCCAGTGTGATATGCATACTATACTGTATTGTCACATCCACAGTGTAATATGCATACTACACTGTATTGTCACCTCTACAGCGTGATATGCATAATATACTGTATTGTCACCTCTACAGTGTGATATGCATAATATATTGTATTGTCACATCCACACTGTGATATGCATAATATACTGTATTGTCACCTCTATAGTGTGATATGCATAATAGACTGTATTGTCACATCCAGTGTGATATGCATACTAGGCTGTATTGTCACATGTATGACATGCATAATATACTGTATTGTCACATCCACAGTACGATATGCATAAAATACTGTATTGTCACATCTACAGTGTGATATGCATACTAGACTGTATTGTCACATCCATAGTATGATATGCATACTATACTGTATTGTCACATCCACAATATGATATACATAAAAAACTGTATTGTCACATCCACAGTGTGATATGCATACTATGCTGCATTGACACATCCACAGTGTGATATGCATACTATACTGTATTTTCACATCCACAGTGTGATATGCATACTATACTGTATTGTCATCTCTAGTGTCATATACACAATATCCAGCCGGTCTGCTTAACCAATAATGTTAGTGTCTTATGCAATAAACATGAATAGTGTGTGTGTGTGTGTGTGTGTGTGATTTGGATTTTTAATGTAGCTTTAACAATTTTTCAGTCATACTGCAGAGATGTAGCATGATGTCCCACCCAGTCACATTATCCTAACACCAGGCCGACCAGTCCTAACAATAACCTCTCAATCCTAAGTGCCAAGCGAGGCATCTCTTAGTACCATTCTTTATAAGGCTTTGGTACGACTCATCCAGGGACTGAACACACAACCTCCAACATCCGAGGCAGATGCTCTAACTGCTAGGCCACTGGAGCATTCAAACAGGAATAGACTGTATTTGGTATATCCTTTTTGCACTAAGTTGCTTATTGTTTTCTTTAAAAAAAACAATCACACATTGTTTTGATATGTGCAAATCTTAACAGGAGCATACTGAACAAGACTTAAACCCCTCAGGAGCAAACATATTTCTTACGTTCAAGCATATATTTGCATGCTGTAAATAAAAAAATGGGTCCCTATAATGTTGCAAAATGTTTTTAAAATTTCATTAGATACCTTTTCTGACTCTGACGAGATCAATCGTATTAAAAGTTCAATAACATCATGATGTCCCACTGCTGTTATCATAGTTCTGTATTTCTTGTTGACGGCGATATTGCTGAGTGCGGCTGAACAGTGGTACTGTACATCACCATCAGGAGAATGTAGTGCTTGAACTAGAACAGGAATTGCACCTCTGTTCACCAGCTCATTGCGATTTGATTCTGTAGACATAACAAATGTAAATAATTCAGCTGGCCAACTTAGTAACAAGATCCAATATTGAGAACATGAAATAAAAGGAAGAGACAACATCAGGGTTTATCTATATATACTCTATAAAACTAACTGTGTCTGTATATAATGTTTTAAATAAATATTTTAAATTCATTGGATTTAATATTACTACTCACAAAATGTTTTCTGAAACTTATGTAAATTTCAAGGAATATTTTTTTCTTACAGAATTTGAACTTGTCCCAGATCTTACAAACTGTTTATTACTGTATAAATGATTACAAAAGGAATACAAAAATATGTAATAATGCCAATTCAACTCCATCAGGTAAGTAAATGTGTGCTTTTTATCACATTTTATCCTATTTTTATGTATCTTTTTAAAACTCTAATAATAAAAAATTAAATTTTATTTCAAAAAGTGATACATGTTATTCAGGTTAGCCATTTTGTATTCCTTTAGGTACATTCAGGGAATTCTTGGAAAAATATTTATGGAACATTTAGTAACAATTTCAAAGACAATTGAAAAATAAAAAACTTCTTTAAATTCATGTTTTCAAAGTTGTACATACTATGTCAAAATGAAAATGCAATGGTCTGTATGCATAAAGTTTAGTTTGTTTGGTTTAATGCCTTTTTCTGCATATGGTAGGTTACAGACTACAGCCAGTAGATTTGGTGGAGGAAAATCCCAGGAAGAACCATTGACCTATGGGAAACTAATGGCAAGCTTTATCTATATATCCATGTTGGATAAGCTGAGACATGAAACCACATGGATAGAGGTGAGAAGTCAGTGATCTGTAAAGGTGAGCTCCTTAGACCACTTAGCCACCCTGGTCTGTATATATTAAACACAAAATTCTTTCCTCTTTCCATCTGGGTTAGAGTCCCAGCTTGGCCCATGTATATTCCTACCAATCAACCAAAATAAAACTATGTACTGATAATACTTTGCCTTTTTATAATGAAATACCAGGACACAATTAATTTAATAATAGATATGTGAAAAATCAACAATAATGAAATTCCTTATGTGATGGATTCTTGCAATTAACTTAATTACCAATTAAAAAGCTACTTAATCATTACAAAATTAATGATATTAAAACTTATTTTCTTGCTTTAAACAAAAATATTCATATAAAGTAAATTATAGATTTTTAGTAACATAATGAAAACTTCATGAAAAGCTATTTAGAAATAGTGTTGTTGTTGTTGTTGTTGTGGGGTTTAACGCCATTTTTCAGCACACGATAGGTTATGCATGGCGGCCAGTATTAATGGTGGAGGAAGAACCCGGAAAAACCGGGGAAGAACCACCGACCCACAAGAAGCTACTGGCAAGCTTTCTCACATACCCACATTGGCCGAATCCTAGACTCGAACCCACGCAGATAGAGGTGAGATGGCAGTGATCCGTAACGGAGAGCGCTTTAGACCACTCGGCCACTCGGGGCCCCTTTAGAAATAATGACATAATGCCCATTGCAATACATACCTACACCTCTCCCTCAATAACTCACGCACAATGGGGTTCACAAACATAGACTGCACTATAAGCGAGGTGCATGTTACCAAGGGACCCAAAAAAATTGAATAAAATCGCTTTGACATCGAGAAAACTGGGGGGGGGGGGGAGCATTAGGGAACTAGGCTGTTTATTGATGAATCCTCATTTTACAATTACATCGATAATAATTTTTAATGACACAATTTTTATAATGAAGTTGTTCATTATTCTGTTTAAATAACATTTATTTTCAAAACGTCTAACATATGAAAGATCATTTCAACTGGTTTCAACAACCATCATGCATATGCGAAAAAATCGGTGCATTACATCACTGCTTTTTGTTTTCTTGACGAATCTGGTTCCCGCAATTTCCTTACATATCATTAAAAAATTATTGCGGTGTAATAGGAAGGTCGTTTGCAAAGAAAATGTAAAAAATGTTATGACCTGTTTTTAAATTTGAAATTTCATTGTGATGAATAAAATTTCCAGGTCCTATCTACCGTTTTCGACGATAAATTGAGTGATACATCAAAGCTTCCATTACCAATTTTGATCGCGATTTTCTTCAAGTTCAACAAATAGGAATAAATTTTGGGGGTATTTTCTGGTTTAACAAATTGGGATCCACACCTGACCGCAGGTTATAAGCGGGTTCACGAGTTATTGACGTAGTTGTGTAGTTTGGTACAACAGACTCAAGACAGTTTTATTGTAATCATATCCATGTAATAATTCACAAGCAATATTATTGATCAGTAGTCCAGAGGGATTACTGGTAAGCATTAATTTAGAGAGTTGGCTGTACGCAAATTATGATAATCTTACCTATGTGTGTGAGGTTGAGTATAGCTCCTGCAGCATTGCGTTGAACTCTGAGATCATGTGACATCAAAAGATTCAGGAGTGGCTTGACTCCATTTTGTGTTACAATAAATGTTTCAAGTTCATCTGCAAAAAAAACCAACATGTAACATAGTTTTTTTTAGGATAGCAAATACCAAATGAAGAAGAAAACGAAGAGATGGATAAAGGTTTTTAAGATAGTCAGCCTTTATAATGCTGAGGCTGATTTTGTGGGCTTAACGCCATTTTTCAGCACATACTAGGCTATATTTGGTGGCCAGTATAGCTAGTGAAGGAAGAACCAAGGTAAAAACAAAGGAAGAAGAACTAATTCATGAAAGCTAGTGGCAAGCTTTTCTCGCATACCCATGTACGTCAAGCCCGAGATGCAAACCCACATTGATAGAGCTGATGCAAGTGATTGTTAAAGGTAAGCACTTTAGACTATTCAGCCACCCTGGGCCCCCAACTCAAATTGCTGTGATCATTACATATTGATATCATCAATATGATATCACATTTTACCATTGTTTATCATAGTGCTACAAACTCTGGTAGGATGGAGATAAAAGACATGCTTGTAACTAATTTCTTATTATAACAAAAAAAAGAAAAATTCTTAATTAAACAATTTTAAGAATGGAAATAAGTGCTATGAAAGAAAATCACAAAGTCAATTAAAAGTATGTGTATAGGAGACATAAGAAAAAGTGATTTACAACCTGTCTTACAATGGCTATGCAGGTTTTCTGTCATGGAAACTCTGTGTGTATGTGTGTGTATATGTATTAAATTTGTAACATAGCTTTAACAATTTTTCAGTTATATCTGCAGTATGGCAGTATGGCAGTTTATAGTGATATCTAGCACTGGGGCATCATGCCACAGACATATATCATCATGTCCCACCCAGTCACATGATTGTCCTAACACCAGGCCAACCAGTCCTAACACTAACCTTTCAATGCTGAGTGCCAAGTGAGAAAGCTAGTAGTACCACTTTTTTTTTATTAGTCTTTGGTATAACTTGGCTGGGGTTAGCAGTAAGCATGTGGGTTCAAGGCAGGTAGAATATCTCAAAAACGGCTTG
Source organism: Sinohyriopsis cumingii (assembly GCA_028554795.2). Classification (NCBI taxonomy): domain Eukaryota; kingdom Metazoa; phylum Mollusca; class Bivalvia; order Unionida; family Unionidae; genus Sinohyriopsis; species Sinohyriopsis cumingii. The sequence goes on along the minus strand of CM068837.1, from coordinate 6,592,050 downwards.
GATGGCAACTATTTTAAATTGTACCCACCTGTTTAGTACACAATGTTTTGCAGAATTATCTCCTAATAAAAGTGGTTGTGTTTGTACTGCCAGCATCATATTGTGTCAAAAATATAGCATTCTTGCATGATCCATTAGGGACAAAGCATTGAATTTTGTCTGAGATGAGCTGGGATTTTCTTTCCAACCAGGATATAAAAAAAATTGTTTTATCTCAACATTTTTTCAACTATTATAAGGGGTAGAATTCGAAGATTTGGTTTTGTCTGGTTAAGTAATCAGAGCGTGAATATTTTTTTACAGCCAGAATTTCTTTTTAAATATAAATCTGAGAGCCTTCAGCCAACACTAGTAGCAATTAAATGGTCGTTCCCTTACCGCATGATGAACAGGATCTATCCCCGTGCTCAAATTGAAATGTAAAACCAGCTGGACACGTCTACTGATCATTGCAATCCTAACAGTTTGAAATATCCAGCTCATGTATGTTGTAGGAGATACTGTTAGACATAACACACATGCATACATGGAGGGACAGAGTGGCCGAGTGGTCTAAACCGCTCTTCGTTAAGGATCACTGCCATCTCACCTCTGTCTGCATGGGTTTGAGTCTCAGATTTGGCTAATGTGGGTAGGTGAGAAAGCTTGCCAGTAGCTTTTCGTGGGTCAGTGGTTCTTTCTGGGGTTTTCCAGAGTTCTTCCTCCACCATTAATACTGGCCACCATGAATAGCCTATCGTGTGCTGAAAAATGGCGTTAAACCCAACAACAACATGGATACACAGAAAAGAAGCATACCTCCTATGGGGAGGCAATCCACTGAAAAACGGGAGGTAACTAATACAATACACACAAAGGAAATTTATCAGTTTCATCATTCAGAGTGTTAAATAAAGAAATGTTACCATGGATACATACAAAAATAACCATATGCCCTGCCTCTATATTTACGTAAGTCAAAAATCAAAATAGTGATAAAGGAGAACATATTTTCATGACATGGTCATCAATGGCCTAAATACAATAATAACTATGGTGTGATGGAGAGACAAACTTACTACTATCTGGTAGGAAAAACAACAACATTTAAACAGGTTTCATTCTTTTTACCTTTTGATATTTAACACATTAAAAGCTTTGATATATAAAACCAACATGGAAAAACTTGATAATTGTTCTACAAAGATGAAAATAGAATGGAAACATTTATGCAAAAGTTCTGCTACCTTCTGTAAAACTACTGAAGAAAGTATCCATATTGTGACATCATTATTAAAGTGCCATATATTGTTATTTCAGGTGGCATTGTAGTTAACTACACCTTAGATCAAAAGATATTTTTGTATAATTTTCTAAACTCTAATTAACACAGTTAATTATTCATTGTTCCAATGTAATTGACCATGACATATGAGTACATGTGGATTTACAGTTATTCCTCATCTAACCCTTTTCTCTGAGTGGGGTATGTTACAATGTTAACTTCTGAAACCGAGTGAATTGTGTTTTTAAATTTAAGGTACAGATTAACGAAACTGTGTTGCATGAAACAGGAGGCAAGTTAGTTAAATTAAAAAGTTCAAAAAAAGTTTAGAACCATGACCATGATGCAACAATTTTTTTTAGATGAAATACAAAATTTATCAGGTTAGAAGTCTCATTAGTTAATTGAAATGCATTAATATTCTTACTTTTGGCTAAGTGTACAGCTAGAATGCATCTTAATTGACAGAAAACAAATTAAAAATAAATAAAATCGGTCATTTATGAACAGCAGACCCTTTGAAAATAATCTGGTTCAGTGCAGATCTGAAATCTGTAAATTAGTGGACATAATGTTTGCAGAAGGGAAAAGAACTCATGAAAATGTATGCACTTCATTTTAATTATACTAAAAAGTTAAAATCATACAGTAGTATTCTGGCCATATTGTTACACCACCAAAATAGCACTGTGAATTAATAACAACCATATATACTCACTTACAAGTCAAGCCAACTGCAATGATCCAGATCTGTTGTTGCATAATGCACTGACAGATCTGGGTCTATGCAGTTTCTTAGGAAAAATCTGTAGAACAAATAAAAATGAACACAGACCCTGATCTACCAGCACTTTATGCAACAGCAGATCCGGATCTATGTTGTTTACGGTTGGATCTGGCTCATAAGAAAGTATATATGGTACCAAATAAAAGCTGAGACCTAATAAATGGAAATGTGTTCAGAACATGCACCAAACCCCAATGCCCCATCTGTTTTTACATCTTCCAGAAGTCAAATATACAACAGAAACTTACCTTAACTAAATTCAGTGAAGCATGAAACGTCACCAAACTGATAATGTTCTAACAGAAATCATGTTTAAGGCTCTATAATCCTAATCAAGCTTGCAGTACCCATTAAAACTTACCACACATAGCAGACAAAGAAGCGTAACTTTTACAATCTTGAATTTAAAGAGAACATCCCAATCATGGAGGCAAGCTAGCAGCAAAGTTAAATAATTGTAACTTTACCTTTTGTTGCTAGTGTTGTTATACAGGCACAAGTGTTACACTGAACCTCCACACTTTCAGAGTCTAAAAGTTGCAATAAAGCTGTGAATGCCCCACGTCTTATCATCAAATCCTTGTTTATGTCTGAAATTGAAAAAAAAGATAAAAAAAGATTTAGATTCCGATTCTTTGCCTACTTTATTTTGCCCCAGGTGGCACAATGGTCTAAGGTGTTCAACTTTACCAATCGCTGCCACCTCACCTCTGGACCATGTGGGTGCAAGTCTTGGGCTTGGCCAACATCGATATGCAAGAAAGTTTGCAGTAGCTTACTGTGGGTCAGTGGTCTTTCTCAGGGTTTCCCCGCTTTCTTCCTCTACTAGATATACTGAATGCCATGTATTTATCATGTGTTGGAAAATGGCATTAAACCCATAAAGCCTCAAAATTAAATTTTGATAATTGATGTTCTGACACAGTCCATTCTCCAGATAGTTCCCATATTAGGACAGTGATCAGGAAACTTAAATAGCTGTGAGAAAACCACTGAAACATAGCTGTCCATTTACCATAGTCCATGACAAGGCAGATCAAACCCAAGACAACTCACATGCAAATCAAGCAAGTTCCCACAGCAATGTTTTTTTTAAAAAATCTTAAATTCTAATTAAATCTATCTTTCTCCTGCTATTTAGAGGATAGCCCCAAGAGAGATCTCTCATTAAAAGCCACATGGCCATAGTCTGTTTGAGTCATCTGCCCCTTTCAAACAAGGCCACCCCTTTAAATACCATTGTGCTTAGGACAAAACTAGTATAAATTAACTATTTTGTTCCCCTCATGAAAAGTCACTCTTTTAATAAGGCCATATTTCCAGTGTTATAACTATCTGCATATATAATTAATCGAACTGTTGAGTTGCCTGTTTCATAATATCACCACTCATACAGCTGATAAGACTTTCAACTGTAACTCATCTGTAATTTCTTACATTGCTTTTGTCCCACTGGACATACAACATAATTGTAGCTATGATTTATGCAAAATCATTTCATTTTAGTTTTAGGACAGGGGAGTCACTGGAGGGGGGATAAATACCAACTGCTGCAAGTATTGCACATACTCCATTCCAAGTTCAAATCGATCCAGATGCTGATGCATAATGTGCTGGCACATCTGGGTCTATGAGTTATGTTGGGAGCAATCAGAAGACCAAACAACACATCCATAATTCACCAAAAAATCAGGATAGTATCTTGTTTGCAGTTGGATGGGACTTAAATATGACAATTAATTCTATGATATTTGACATCCTGACATGAAATACTAAGATATTTGACATACTGACATGAAATACTAAGATATTTGACATACTGACATAAAATCCTATGATACTGACAGCCTGACATGAAATACTAAGATATTTGACAGCCTGACATGAAATACTAAGATATTTAACAGCTGAAATGAAATACTATGATATTTGACATTACATTCATCTTTAGTTGACTTTATTTTCAAGCAATGAAAGTAATTGATTATAAGACACTTTGTTAATGCAAGCATCTGTAATTTAAACAATTACATTCACAAATAGCACATGCTATCATCAAAAAGGCTTTCTAATTACTGCATGGTTCCCACGTTTTTCTACAGATAAATTTCCAGGGTTTTTCCAGGAAGAAATAATTTTTATCAAGGTTTACATATGACCATTACTGAATCGAATTAAACAACAATTTAGATAATAAAACATGCATTTTCTAAATCTAAGTATGGTTCTCTTTCAACACTCTCCAAAACATCTAACCCAGAAAAATTGTTCATGCACAAAACAACAAAATGTATCACACGAAACAAGTTTAATCATATTCTTTTAAACTGGCATGTAAAGACATTTCAATGTACAAAATAAAATTTCTAAATTTATTTTGCTGACCTGCATTATGTTGCTTAGTGGGAAGAACATAATGAACATAAATCAGTTTCATTTCCTTTGAAACCTTTATTCTAAAGAATTCTATAGCAATACATATATATATATATATATATATATATATATATATATATATATATATATATATATATATATATATATATATGCATCTAAGTAAATATTTCTTATTACAGTATAAAAAACAATAAATGCGAATAATTAAAATCTTGTCATTTAACAAAGAGTTTAACCATGAACCTATCTGTGCCAATAAATTCAAAAGCAGGATTTTTCAAACCTAATCTCCTTAAGAAGATCTGGTTAAATATCCATCATTTAAAAAACATTTTCAAAAAGGGTTGATTTAAATTTTGACAAAAAACCATCAAAATTATACACTGTTACATAAACAACGACTGAATTTTCTGTAAAATCAACTTGTCTTCTTGTAATTTGTTAAACCAGTCCCTAAACCTGTATTGATACAGGGGCTTGAATTGTTTCCTAATATATAATACAAGGGACGACAATTTCTCATTTCAGCTCTAAGATTCAACAATTTGGACTAAAATGAATAGCAGTCCATTTTCTAATCCAGGTTTCCTCCAAAGATTTCCACCCCATTTTTCATATTTGGACATTTAGGTTAGGGTGTTTGCATATCGAAAATTTTTAATTTGCCACCACCATATGATAGCCACATATGGTAGCTGCTTACCAGCTGGCCTAGCAAATTTGAATTTACGTTATATCGACTTATACCTGCATGAAATCGATAGAAACATTATTTATTTTCTCAGAAATGGCACGTATTATAATCGTTGTGTCTTTATTCTGCTGACAGACTAGAAAAAACTACGGCATTGATGAAACCTGACCTGATACTTGCCGTTTGCATTACTAGTCACTTCATGAATCTCAAATGATGACATCGGAAGTCCATTAGTCACGTCATATCAACAACAAACTCTATTTTAATGCTGTTGTAGTGAAATTCAATTATATTAAATGAAAGTCAGATACTTTTTGTAAAAACCAGCAATCTGGCCAGCCTGATTTATAAGGCAGAGAGCATAAGTCAACGTGGTAATCCCATGACAGAACAAAAATCCAGAAGTTGTGATGCTCTAAAGTGGTTTTCATAGCTTCCACGTAAGGAAAGATACGGATATTGAGCAGACTTTGAAAATAAAAGTCTACTAGACGAATCTAATCCACTGAACATTTGGATTGATTCAACATATATGATTATTTCAAGCACCCAAATGATACATACTGCACCCTCTGAATATTCTGGTTAGAACTCGATAAATTTAACTCATGATCAGTTTTGTTATGACTTAGTTACGTGATTAATTCGGGTGTCAAGTGGTGACAGAAAATTCCAGGGTTTTGCCTGACTTTCATCAATATTTGCGAAATTCAAGGACTTTTCAGGGTCAGGAAAAAATTAACATTTCTCCCGACTTCTTCCTGATAGCATTGGAACCCTGTATATGATACACCTATACACTGAATATAGAGACCAGACATAATGATGACCTGCTTGTGTCATTTTAGAGGCGATTCCTGTACACACTGCCATGAACATATATATATATAGAGAGAGAGAGAGAGAGAGAGAGAGAGAGAGGCTTATTACATAAAGAAAACTCACCTGGACGACTAAGGGCAAAGCTGCTGACAGCAAGAGTTGCAGCTTTTAGTACCTTGGTATCACGGGACTTCAAAAGGTCAATCAGAGGACGTGCCAATCCTTGGGTCATAGGGCATTTCACTGAAATAAGAAATGCCAGTATTAGATAAATTTAATATGACATGATCCTGGTAATAAGATTATATTTATCGAATGATGGAATGAGCTGATTTTGTTTCACAGAGACAGATCCAACCAATCCACGCTTATTGCTTTTTTCAGATTTACACGCTTTATGGTCTTGCTTAAAATGTTTAAATATATCTGAAATTGGCAAAAACTTTTTAAAACTGTCGCTGTTTCTGATCAACCAGCTTTCCCACCTTTTACCCACAGGGTGAAAATTTTCTACTTTTTTTAAAAACTGAAGTGGATTTGTATATCTAAAAAAACCAGTTTTACCCAGTACTTGAAGTACTTAATACATTATATATGCTAATCATTATAATATATATAATATTGTTAAAAATACCTACCTACCCTGATTTCAAAAACAGGAAACATTTTTGGGGGGCTTTGTCAGAATAGCTAAAGAATTAACAAGCTGTGACAAAAAGTATAGCAATCTGCTAGAAAATGTAATGCATATTATAATTATTTAGATCTGATGAAAATGTTCAGGTTCCATTTTAAGTGCTACACTATATCAGACCTCGCAAAGTTGTAGTTCAGTTGCTTGTGTGCAAGCAAATCAGTTAAAATCAGAAATGGACGAGTACAAAGTAGACAGAAAATTTTACAATGACGACGGTTCAGATGAGCTTGAAAAAATGTGGAGATGATAAACAATATTATCAATGAATTCAATCTGTTTATTGTCGCGTCCCCAAAATATTTATTGCAGATAAACACCAATTTCAGATAAATATCTGACAAATGTTTTGACAACACCAGATGATGATACAACTACTCATATTAACAACCGCCTGTCTGATATAGTCAAAGTATTCAGTCCGAATTTACCAGCATATATTGCTCCTGCCATAAGCAGAATTCCCTCCCCTTGTTTTATACAGGTCTGTTTGATCAATATAAACTATGCTACAGTTCCTCTATGTTTGAAATAATAATACAAGATTACTGAGAGAACACACACAAACTGAGTCATAAAATACACTAAAACCGTGTAGTCATGATCACTCAGCTGCTTGATGAAGGCATCAAAAACATATTGATGACAAAGCCCTAGATTGAAAAAGCAAGTCTGTTTTGTGCTATGAAACTGAAACAATTAATTCCAATCCATGGAGTAAAATATCAAGTTTAATAAATCCTTATCTACCACTCTATTATCTTTTTGCAGCTGAAAAATGGATACCATTTCTCTCACATGAGTTGTCCATGCAGTATGATCCTCAAATCAATGGAAGCTGGAAATACTTACTTTTTTGGCTCATCTCAGAGAAGCATAGTGCAGCTGATCGCTGAAGTTCAATATTGTCAGAATATGTCAGTACACCCAAGGCCCGAATCTGATCTCCTTTCAGAACAAAGTTTTTTGTTTCCACTGGAAGTACAGAACATAATGTACATGTCACTGAAATTTGACAACCATCAATCATGGCTGGTGTACACTGAATACATGTAATTCTGACCTGTGACAATACCACATGAAGTCTAACAAAGTTCCATAGCTTTATCCAAGGTCATTAGTATTAGAGTAGTGTAATTAAGAAAGCAGTGACCTTTTTAAGATATAAAGCAAGAGTGGAAAGAAAAGGAATTTTACTTACCATACATACACAAATATCAGTCTACGTTAATATATTAATTACTAGCGAGTGGGCAAAAATCCAACAAAAGATAGATTACCAGAAAATGCCTCATCCGGTTAATCTCTGCTACCAGAAATGTTAACAACAGAAAAAGCAGATATCTCACAATATACAGATCAATGTCAACATAAGCGGATTATGATATAACTATGCACTGTTAAGATGGTTTGTCAGTATGGACCAAGAAATTGTTTATGTAACAACTGATAAATTTCAGTGCATTTTATATCAAGTTTGCAGCTTCCTTTCATGGGGCCTCTCAATTTCTCCACTCCAAACTAATGGTTGTCTATACAAGTTAAAACAGCCAACAATGGTTGTATATACAAGTTTAAACAGCAAACAATGTTGCCAATTTTAAAAAAATTGCCAGATGGTATATTTTGCTTCTAATAAGGAAATAAAATCACAGTTTGCAACATTGGTAAAGCCCTATGTGATCCTAGAATAAATATTTTACAATTTATTTTTCGTACTTTTAAGAAGATAAAACATTTTTTTATAACAGGGTCACTGTATATCATTTTGTTATCACCATCTTGATTGAATATGACAAATTGGTATTCATTAGCAGAAATACATTATGCTTACCATTTTCTAAGTATAACAGCAAATTCTCCACTGCCCGTCTTTCAGAGTCCAATACCATATCCCTATAACTCTCACTTTCAACTGAATCTGACATTCTGCTACTCTGGTTGCCAGGGTAACAACCACACATCACACAACGCAAACAACAGTTTAACAACCGTTTTAGAAATGCCAGTAATTCCTCAAAGGGATCTGGCTTGGATTCCTCAGTTTTTATTTCAAACTGTTTCTTAGCTTTCACTCCCTGCAAATACAACAAAATAAGGTTCATCAATTCAGACTGAATACATAAAGAAACGGGTTTTACCATACGATGTAAATTTAGATTTGATACAGTAGCCTAAATTGCCAGACATGTCACACTGATGAGCTGAAATGACTGGTTTGCAACTCACTAGGCCTGACACAGGGTGTCATGATTATTGCATGCATTAGTGCACAACTTTATCAAATCCCCATTTTCACTTTCCTCTTATGCAGAAGGAATTTGTTGTTTTTAAAATCTGTTGAGAGAGAGAAAGACTTTGAAAAGAATGAAACCCCTTAAACTTGCACCAAGTAACCTACAAGAACTTGGGCTGTGGTAATGGCATGTGTATATTTTCCATAGTTCTAAAGTATTCACAATACCAATGATATAAAGTTGCAATTGGCAGGTAAACGTTTTGGTTGGAGGCACACACATACTGTAATCTATTTAATGTTTGGGGGATTGTTCAAACATAAAAATATGGTTTTAAAAATAGATCAATTTTTTAATATTAAAACATCCAAAGGATGCTCTCTCATAGCAGACTAACTGACCTAAAGAGAAACAAAGATGAACAATGAAAAAAATGCTAAGTCTTGAATTAACCCCCACCCCATCTCAGCATAAAAATTCAACATCTTCCTCCATAGCATGAAAGATTTTTGCCATTGATGATGTCTATGGCCTTATGGGTAAAATTTATAGACAATGGGGAAAGAGATAAGTATAAAAACAATCGTATGGTCAGTAGCTATGTTAATTAACGCATAATAATAATGATTTAAATCAATTTTAAAGAAATTTAAATGTTTCAATTACCTTTCGCTCTTGCTCATTCATCAAACTGCTTACACCATATTTCCCAATTGTTTCAACATACTTGCCGTTGACTGAATGGCTGCACATTCAGTGTTCAAGCAGCTAACCGTGCAGTGTTTGTAGTGCTCATCTTTCTTCATTTATAAATTTTCATAAGTGAGTCTTTTATTTATTGAATCAAAATGAATGAAAATTGATACTCAGAAGAAGAAAAGACACAAATTGTCAACTTCCAAAGAGGATTGGGAATAAGTGCATCCATACACATATTTCTAAATTCAACCTTAACTCCTTTGGAAATGCCAGTATGTGTAGCTACATGTGATATATATATATATATATATATATATACACACACACACACACACATCTATGCTGAACATTTAAAGGAAACTTGGCATGCCTTATTTCATTTTTATGATATATTACTCGTCAAACGCAGACATACATACATATACATATATATATATATATATATATATACATAGTAATAAATCAACACTGTATTCAAACATTTCTTCAGAGAAATATTTAAACCTGGAAAGACCATGTCAATTTTAATGTGTAAATCCTTTGTATTCCAGTATTGATTTTTACATAACAATGTGTTCGCTATTATTACCTACGTACACAAACGATTGCATAAAGACATGAACTAGGCTGCTCAGACTAACGAATATAACATATATATATGATCCAAGTATTGAAAATACCTTTTCCTTCAGGCTTTGAGTACCATCCATCTTCGTCAGTTCGTATTCTCAATGAAACTGTGGCTCCACACGCAGCTCCTGTTACTATTTAGATTTTGATTTGGGTGCAGAAAAATCGATCAAAATAACCACCAATCAAAATAGGGTTTAGATGGCAATGACCATCCTCTTTCTTCGTTACAAATTGCAAGATCCGGTGTTTATATAAACTATTAACTCTCAGAACAATAACCGCATAGGCACTGACAACATTTTATTATCGCGGCAAACAGGATTAGCAGCAGAGAGGGCGATCAGACCACTTAAGGGAGTGGTCACCCTTGTGTTTGGACCAAAAAAAATAGTGACCACTCATAGAGGTCAATACAACGTCTACGATTATTGTTTGTCCCAAACAGAATTGTAGACGCCCCCTCTCTGCTGCTATCCATGTTGTAAAAGAAATTTTAAGTTTGATGAATATTTTTCTTTTCATCTGAATCTTCGGAAGCTTCGGAATCTTCGGAATCTTTTGTTTTGTTCTTCAAGTAATATTCAAGTTCTGATGGTGGTTTTTCTATTTTTGGATTTATGTTCTTTCTGTGTTTATAATATATCATCAAACTTCGATATCGATCTCCACCGCAATTTTTGCAAATCTGATATAATCCTCTAACGCCGTTGTTACAACCAACACAACTTCGTGGACCAGCATGAAGGTTTTTCTTTATAAGATAATTATGTTTCTTGCAATATTCTCCACGACATTTTTTATCACATTTGTTAGTGGTTCCTTGACGCAACCACGCACAGTTGTTCATTATATGAACGATATCTTTTTAATTAAATTTACACTCCTTCTGTTGATATTAATTAAAAGATTGATATATTATATTTAAAAAATAATGGTACGTTCGGAATCTCATACTGCAAGAATAGCTCGAGAACGATTAGAAGCAATTAAAAAATTTCTTCCTGCCAGAGACTCATTCAGAAAAAATCTGCAAGCGCAGCAAGAAGCACAAGTTGAGTATGAAGAAGAAACTAAAAAACTATTTAAGCCCGTCACTGCAGCTACTGAGAAAGTTACAACTGTCATCAAAGAAGATCTTCTTCCGGTATTAAAACAAACTGCAGCGCAGACTGAAAAAATAGCAAGAAGAACTAAACAGGCAAAGAAGATTTTACGAGACCTTCCAACTGACATAGCTGCAGCTCAACCTCCACCTGTTGGTGAGGAAATACTTGAAAGTATTGGAGAACTTCGTACTGAAGTCGCCGATGTGAGAAAAAAACTTGCATCTGAATCCAAATCAGCATGAGAAAACTTAAAATTAATTGCAAGATTTAACGAAGGAGTTGTTGATATTATTAGAAATACTGAAAGAGAAAAATTACCTGAGATGATAATAAATAATATATTTAACAAATCTAATATTTTAAAATCCCTTCATGAAAAAACAAATGATGATATTTTCATTAAATGGATGTATCGCATATATTACAACAAAAAACAAGCTTAGAGGTCCAGAATTCAAAAGACTTAATGAAGAAGTAAAAAGACTTTACAGAGAGAGACTGGAACAACCAGAACAAGGAGAATTCTCCCAGTATCAGCTTCCTCCACCTCTGCAACAAATAGAACAACAGCAATCTTCTTCGCCGCAGCAAAGGTTGAAGTCGGAAATTAAAAGGGCTAAAGAGTCACTTAAAAAATCACCCTCCTGGAAGAAAATTCCTTCACCTTTACGTAAAATTTCTGCACCGGAAATAACATTTACACCGATAGATACACCACCTGGATTTCGAGGAAGTGACTCACCTGGCTCACCCCCGGTCACCACTGAAGTACTTACTCCGGTAATGCAACCATCAGTATTTAAAACACCTCAAGATGAACCTAAAACAGGATCTGGTTTATGTCCTGATAATATCATCAATGACGTGTCACGGTTAGAAGTTCTCATAAGAGGAAAACGTGCCGAAAATAATTAACCAGAAATAATTAATGAAGCAGCTGATATTTGTCGGCGACTATTTCAAGGTGGTATCATGGATATCGGCGTTTACCGAGAACTTATCGATGAACTTGTTGATGACTAGTTGTTAGATAAATGGTAAATAAAAATAAGATGATAATACATAATAATCATCGCAAACCTGTACAGGTCAGAGCGGTAAACTCACGATTACCAATCTATAGAGCTACTTGCGGAGATGGACTTGGTGATGTTATTCAGGGATTATTTACAAGGATAGCTCCAAAAGTAGCACCTGTTGCAAAACAATTATCGATGAAGGCTATTGATATTGTTCGTGATAAAGCTCCTGGTGCAATTGTCAATGTTGCTGGTAAGGCGTTCTCGGCGATCAAAGAAAGACTAGCACGATTATTGCGACGAAAACAACAACCACCAGTAAAATTACCAAGTACTGAGGTGATGCCTGCAGATGTCAGTAAAATAATAAATCAATCTGCAAATCAAAAACTAGCGGAATTATCTAAAGAAGCGGAAAAAATATAACAGCAAATTTAATAGCAGGAAGTGGTCTTCGTCGACGATGATCACCATTTGGAAAAATGGTAATTATAATAAAAATGTTCAAGCGCGAATCAGACCCAGCATTTGATATGGAGGCACCTGTCCTTAAGTATGAATCTATACGTGATTATCAATTTTATTCCTATGACGCAAAACAACCAGATCAGCGGGGGAGAATCGAATTACAGGTTCATGATACAAGTAGATATTTCTTGCCCGCTGAGGCGTTTATTGAAGTAGAAGGTAGACTTGTAAAGGGGGATAATACGGCATATGGTGCCAATGCGCGAGTTGGTTTTGTCAACAACGGGATTATGGCGTTGTTTGATAGCGCCACATACATGATTGATGGAAAAAATATTGAATCGATTCAGAAGGATGTTGATGTTGCTACAACAATAATTGGTCTAGCGAGATATTCTGACGACTTTACAAGATCAGCCGGTCCAACAATGATGTTTGCCAAGGATATTACTGACAACGCTGATCATGTTCAGTATACTAAAATACGGACACCACAAAATACTGCATCTGATCCACAACCGGTTGATGATGGTCCTGAATACGCAGCCAGACCAGCTGCTGCTTTTGATATTATAGGAAGTGTTAGTGCGACTTACAACCTGGGATTTGCAACACGCCGAGCAGCGCTGTCAGGAGATAATAGAAATTTTTCGTGTGCAATTCCATTATCTCACATCTTTGGATTTTGCAGAAATGTTAGAAAGGTAATCTTTGGAGCTAAACACACAATTGTGCTCGTAAGAAAAGGTGATGATAATGATGCAATCTGGCGAGGTGCTGATGCTGCTGATGCTGGTAAAGAAGATATAACAAAACTTTCATTGTGGATGCCAGTAATGACACCATCAATTACTGAGGAACAAAAATTACTATCTTTTATGGATCAAGGCGGTAAATCATTGCTATCATGGTTAACAGTAACCACAGATGCTGCTCAAAGCAATATTAATGGTTTATTTACATGGAATATAGCATCACAACAGGGCGTTTCTGCACCACGACATATTTTTATTGCACTGCAAAATAATAACCGGATAAATAATCAAGAACGTTCACATATGATATTTGATAACCTTGGAGTTAATGAAGTTTCCTTGAGGATAAATGGACATCAAGAACCGGCTGAGGATATATTGTTAAATTTTAATCAAAATCATGTAGCGCGTGCATATCATCGTTTGATGTCATTTATGGGACGTGATCAAAATATAGATACCGGTTTGCAAATATCACAACTAGATTTTACAGGTCTATATCCGATTTATTATTTTTCGCTGGAGCATCTTGATTTATCCAAGCAATCTGTCGTTGATATACACTTTCAATCTCATGTTACTAACCCGCCAGGTGGTGGTGCCTTCTACAGAGCAATCGCGGTCATACTTAGCGATAAAGCCATGTTACTTGAAGGTGGTAGTGGTCGAATGAGAGTCGTTGATGCACCAGTGGAAAATCTTTAATTGTTCAGAAAAAATATTATTTATATAAAAATGTCGTATAGTCATGTTAATGTTACTCTGACTCCCGGTCAGGTAAAAAAGCTTCAATCAAAAACCGCCAGCAAATGCGGAACTAAAATATCACTAAAACGAGATCAGATTAGTGGTGGTCCAAACAAATTATCGCTGACAAATAATCAGATTAAACATTTCAATAAAGCCCTGGAATCAAAAACTGGAGTTCAAATACATCTTTCTCCGAGCGCTATAAAAGATATGATTAAAATAGGTGGATTTTTCCCACTATTAGTTGCAATACCAGCACTACTTGCAGCAAAAGCAGCTGCGTTACCTGCGATAGCCGCAGCTGCTGCACCGGCGTTAGCAAAAGCTGCTGCGTTAGGTGCTGCTGGAGCGGCGGGTAAAAAAGTTTTTGATAAAATTACTGGTGGACGATATAGCAAAAAAAAGGGACGCGGCTTAAGAATACCAGGATCTCGTTGGGGGAGAGGTCTAAGGCTTCCAGGATCACTTCGTTAGATGTTCCAGCATCAAAATTTGATTTACTTGATGCTGCTAAAAAATTAAAAATAAAAGCCTTTAGAGGTGTTTTTATGCGAGATCAATTACCGAAACAACCAAACAAACTCGAAACAGGTATTATTAATCTTGACGAACGTTCCGGACCCGGTACTCATTGGGTATCATACGCGGTTGATCCACGTGGAATCGTTTATTTTGATTCGTACGGGTTAGCTCCACCCGTTGAATTTATCAAGTATGTCGCACCACTTCACGCAGGAACCTCTGGTTCCAAAGTTTGGTATTCAACGCTACCCACACAAACAATGACAGATCCGCCAATATGTGGCCGTGAAGTAATTAATGTACTCGACGCTATATCAAAATCATCCAAACCACCACATAAAGTTGTGCATGATTACACAAGTAACCGATTCGTTGCGCGTAAAGCGTTTTAAACAACAGGTCTTATTATAATGGTTGACATCTACGGAAGAAGATCTTCACGCGTTAAGAAAAAACCCGGCGATGTTGATCTGTCAAAGTACGCGACTAAAGATGACCTCCCTGATATTATGAACCTGGCTGGAGTTGACCCAGATGAGGTTGTTATTTTTCAAGATCGATATGGTAAACTAAAAACCAGCAATATCAAATGGAATGATATAGTTCGGCGAGTACTTGGTGCAGTTACGGATAATATTCCGGTGTTTACTGACAGCGGCAAAATCAGAGATTCAAGTATATCGTTTGCAACAATTAGAAATGAAATTGCAAGAAGCGTTGCTAATCGTGTGAAAAACACCGGTGACACAATGACGGGTGAACTCAGCATGAACGGAAATAAAATAGTAGTTTTAAGAGATCCAACATCTGACGAAGGCGCAGCAACAAAAAAATACGTGGACAACGTGGATGGAAAACTATCCACGCTGCGAGCCGAGTATGATGTTCATGTAAGCGCGTTTACAAGACTTCGAAGAAACTTTCAAAAAACCGATGATGCCACGGATAAGTTCTTTGGAACTCCTCCAGTCATCGACATGAAACTTTCTGATATCAAAACTAACCTAGACACGATCAAACGAACACAGCAAGACATCGTAGCGGGAATTCCTGAGATTGTCAACAAAACCAATTTGATTAAAATTCCAGCTGGAATAACTCCCGGGCATATCACAAACATCGTATGCACGGTATCATCGGGATTTGCAACATGGTCCAAACAAAATAATACTATCAAATATACCGCAACAGTCACTGGCGTGTACAGGCTGTCTGTGTTTAGTGCTGCAAAATTTGAAATATTTACAACGTTTCCATGGCGTCATTCCACCGACAGGTTTTCCGGGTTTGTATCTGTTATATTAAATAGCGGAACCGAAGAAATTTTTATTCTGGAAGCAGCTGATAAGAAATTAACCGCAACATCTTACTGGTGGTGTTTGGAATTTGTAGCTGAAACACCTCAATTGGTTACTGCATAAAAATATATATGGACGGTGCACAATACAGGTACAATCAAGCACGTGAATGGCAGGCGGTGTTAAAAGATCAAGTCGAACAATATACAGTAAAAGTAAAAAAAATATCGACGACGATTAGTTATCGTTGATGTGATTGTTTATTCAGTATCCGCTGTTGTTGCTGGAACCGGTGTAATATTATCAGCGTTGACAATGATGGCACCAGTAGCTGTAACTATTTGTATTTCAGCAGCAACAACTATTGCAGATGTGCTTAATATCATGGCAAAAAAAATATGTACTTGCACGAACGAAAAATTATCCGATTACAAAATAAAATTACACACAACGACGGTAGCATACTCGAAATTATCCTCGTTGTTATCAGCGAGTCTCAGTGATGGAATTATATCTGATTTCGAGTTTTCAATGATGACCAAAATATAATACGAAGGTATCGGTATTAAAGATACAAGTATTAATAATGACAGAATTACTCCAGCAGATCGTGACCAACACAACTCCGCCAAAGATAACGATTATCTCGGTAAGTTCGTCTAATCCTGAATTTAGTGTTAATTTTCCTACTGCAATTCCAGTAAAAGAAATAGCACTAGCGCAATTACGGGTATATTACAGCTGGCCAAATATCAGATCAAAATCATTTAATGGTACACCAACAAATAATTCGCTTGTATTTGCTAGTAAAAATAAACCCGATGGAACACCTGACTGGGTTGTTGTTGGAATACCAACTGGCAGTTACGAGATTGAAGAGATCATTGAGGAATGTCAACGTAGAATAAAATCAATAACGGGAAAAGAATCAAAAATATCAATTAATGTTCATGAACCGACCCTGTCCTCGACGGTTGAAATACATTCTCCCGATTACGTCGTTGATATTTATCAATCTTCAATCAGATCCGTACTAGGTTGGCCTGAAATTCCCCCGGTGTATGAAGGACCACCAGAACCAAAATTAAATGAATTTCTCACTGACGATGCCAAGTTTATAACAACTCCAAAATATCAAAGCGAACACCCATGGAGTTCATTAAATTACTATATAGGTGGTGTCAGCGCTGTATTTACTGCACCTGATGGCACACAACTTCCTATGATGTTAGGAAGTAGTATGTACTATGTTAGTAATAAAAAAGCTTTTGTCAATGAAGAATTTATTGGTTTATTTTCCATTGCAATTAAGTCCGAGTATGAACGTATATTCGGTAATCTACGAAATTTATTTTTTGATATAACACATCTTTATTCAGAAAATACAAGACAACAAATTATTGAAACAATACAGCATTTAAACCATGTTATATCAGATCTTAATTATATTAATAAAATTATTACTCTATCACTTACAATCAACACTCTGAGACAGTCTGCGTTTATTGGTGGTGATGTTATTTATGATGCTGAACCTCGTATAACAGTTAAAAAATTATTTACTGATCATTATAAGATAACTGACGCGGATATACCAACCTTCATATTACCAGGATTTGAAACAGATGAATTAAGAAAAACACTCAAGGATCTTATCAACGAAAACTTTCCTAAAATACTCGATTCATGGAGAAAACTAGCACCATATCCAACCGTTCTTAGATATGATAATGATTCACATGGCGGCGGAAGACACGTATCTCCGGGAATCGTTAATATAACACCGACGGTCGCGGTTAATCTAGTTTGTGACGTAATCGATGGCAGCTATCAAATAGATCTCGGAAGATCAAATCAGGCTCAACAAGGATACATCCTGTACACGTTCACACCACAAGTTTCCCCTGGAAGTTTAATCGTGCAAGAACCAACTAATCCTGTGTATCTACGGTGTCACAATAATATGTTAACACGAATAAATTTTAAACTCACAGACCACCTTAATCGCTTAATTGACATACGTGGAGAAGAACTTGTGATAAATCTGTATGTGAAATCGTAGATCTTTGATCTTAATATTATGTAATGGAGGGTTTTTATACACGAGGATTTCAGACTCAAATTCGATCAACTTAAAAAAAAATAAATAAAATATTTTTTTATTACTGATACAAATTTGTGTTTGGTACAAATTAATCAACCTTGCAAAAAAAAATATTTTTTTTTTCTGAAAATTTGATTCTAGCCCACACGTGGTCAGCGTTGACAGGGACCCCAGTTACCAAAACTTTCATTTTCATTATCACCAGTAACGGGGTTACTCTGGATCGTTTCACCAGTAACGAAGTTACTTTGGATCGTTTCACCAGTAACGAAGTTACTCTCTGACATAATTTTTCTTAATTGTCTTATACGAGTACTAATCGTTTTCTTTGCCTCGTACTCGTGGGATAATAGCGATTTAATTCTGCGGCAGAGAGGGGAACGAACTCCTTCACATGATCATCTTCTACGGTAGCTAGCGACTGAAACATTGCCGCCTGAATCCGTTTCTTGAGCTTGTATTCAGATGATAGTGTGTGTGTTCCTGGTTTTTACGTTCTTGTAAAATCTCAAAATCAGAAACTATTTTTTCAGGATTTAGTTCATCAGATATATTAATTCCATCTTTTTTCAATATTTTAATAGCAACAATTACATCATTGATATTTTCATGGTTCATTATATAATATATAAATCTTTAAAATAAAAAAAAATATCCCTAGAACCCCTATCGAGTCTTTAGCGAGTTCGTCGGGATGTTTCAAGGACAGCACAACATATACAATGAATGAAGAGCCCCTATCGAGTGTATTAGCGAGCTCAGATTATGAATGAAGAGCCCCTATCGAGTGTATTAGCGAGCTCAGATTATGCATTGGACGGCACAAACATATAACTTAATTAAGGAAATGGATATATACAATGAATGAAGGACAGTACAAACATATACGCTCAGCAAAATCCCACCCACAATAATTAATCCAGTGGGTGATACGAAAATGTATCAACCACCAGTCAATATGATGGTTGAATTTTGCTGAGCGGGGGGGTTTACGGTTCCCCCATTATTATAAAAATCGCAATTATGTGCACCACCGACAAATAGTCAGCCATGGGGATTCGATCCTGGACCGCGAGCGTCACAGTCTAATACCATACTGATTGAGCTATCGAACCTTGTTACGAACATATGTTTCGGAAGTTAATATATAGCTAAGGAACCAATACAATTCTGAATTCAAGAAGTACGTTTTCACCAAACAAGTTAGATTTATAAAAGCTGGATTATTTACTATACCACGCCATCTAACTGTTAGATGTTTTCATCCTTCCTATAATATAACTGTTAGATGTTTTCATCCTTCCTATAATATAACTGTTAGATGTTTTCATCCTTCCTATAATATAACTGTTAGATGTTTTCATCCTTCCTATAATATAACTGTCAGATGTTTTCATTCTTCCTATAATATAACTGTCAGATGTTTTCATCATTCCTATAATATAACTGTCAGATGTTTTCATCATTCCTATAATATAACTATTAGATGTTTTCATCCTTCCTATAATATAACTGACAGATGTTTTCATCCTTCCTATAATATAACTGTTAGATGTTTTCATCATTCCTATAATATAACTGTTAGATGTTTTCATCATTCCTATAATATAACTGTTAGATGTTTTCATCATTCCTATAATATAACTGTTAGATGTTTTCATCCTTCCTATAATATAACTGTTAGATGTTTTCATCATTCCTATAATATAACTGTTAGATGTTTTCATCCTTCCTATAATATAACTGTTAGATGTTTTCATCCTTCCTATAATATAACTGTTAGATGTTTTCATCATTCCTATAATCTAACTGTTAGATGTTTTCATCATTCCTATAATCTAACTGTTAGATGTTTTCATCCTTCCTATAATATAACTGTTAGATGTTTTCATCCTTCCTATAATATAACTGTTAGATGTTTTCATCCTTCCTATAATATAACTGTTAGATGTTTTCATCCTTCCTATAATATAACTGTTAGATGTTTTCATCCTTCCTATAATCTAACTGTTAGATGTTTTCATCCTTCCTATAATCTAACTGTTAGATGTTTTCATCCTTCCTATAATATAACTGTTAGATGTTTTCATCCTTCCTATAATATAACTGTTAGATGTTTTCATCCTTCCTATAATATAACTGTTAGATGTTTTCATTCTTCCTGTAATATAACTGTTAGATGTTTTCATCCTTCCTATAATATAACTGTTAGATGTTTTCATCCTTCCTATAATATAACTGTCAGATGTTTTCATCCTTCCTATAATATAACTGTTAGATGTTTTCATCCTTCCTATAATATAACTGTCAGATGTTTTCATCCTTCCTCTAATCTAACTGTTAGATGTTTTCATCCTTCCTATAATCTAACTGTTAGATGTTTTCATCCTTCCTGTAATATAACTGTTAGATGTTTTCATCCTTCCTATAATCTAACTGTTAGATGTTTTCATCCTTCCTGTAATATAACTGTTAGATGTTTTCATCCTTCCTATAATATAACTGTTAGATGTTTTCATCCTTCCTGTAATATAACTGTTAGATGTTTTCATCCTTCCTATAATATAACTGTTAGATGTTTTCATCCTTCCTGTAATATAACTGTTAGATGTTTTCATCCTTCCTATAATATAACTGTTAGATGTTTTCATCCTTCCTATAATATAACTGTCAGATGTTTTCATCCTTCCTATAATATAACTGTTAGATGTTTTCATCATTCCTATAATATAACTGTCAGATGTTTTCATCATTCCTATAACATAACTGTCAGATGTTTTCATCCTTCCTATAATATAACTGTTAGATGTTTTCATTCTTCCTATAACATAACTGTTAGATGTTTTCATTCTTCCTATAACATAACTGTTAGATGTTTTCATCATTCCTATAATATAACTGTTAGATGTTTTCATTCTTCCCATAATATAACTGTTAGATGTTTTCATTCTTCCCGTAATATAACTTAGATGTTTTCATCCTTCCTGTAATATAACTGTTAGATGTTTTCATCCTTCCTATAATATAACTGTTAGATGTTTTCATCGTTCCTATAATATAATTGTCAGATGTTTTCATCCTTCCTATAATATAACTGTTAGATGTTTTCATCATTCCTATAATATAACTGTCAGATGTTTTCATCCTTCCTATAACATAACTGTCAGATGTTTTCATCCTTCCTATAATCTAACTGTTAGATGTTTTCATCCTTCCTATAATATAACTGTTAGATGTTTTCATTCTTCCTATAACATATCTGTTAGATGTTTTCATTCTTCCTATAACATAACTGTTAGATGTTTTCATCATTCCTATAATATAACTGTTAGATGTTTTCATTCTTCCCATAATATAACTGTTAGATGTTTTCATCATTCCTGTAATATAACTGTTAGATGTTTTCATTCTTCCCATAATATAACTGTTAGATGTTTTCATCATTCCTATAACATAACTGTTAGATGTTTTCATCATTCCTATAACATAACTGTTAGATGTTTTCATCCTTCCTATAAGATAACTGTCAGATGTTTTCATCCTTCCTATAATATAACTGTTAGATGTTTTCATCCTTCCTATAATATAACTGTCAGATGTTTTCATCCTTCCTATAATATAACTGTTAGATGTTTTCATCATTCCTATAATATAACTGTCAGATGTTTTCATCCTTCCTATAATCTAACTGTTAGATGTTTTCATCCTTCTTATAATCTAACTGTTAGATGTTTTCATCCTTCCTGTAATATAACTGTTAGATGTTTTCATCCTTCCTGTAATATAACTGTTAGATGTTTTCATCCTTCCTATAATATAACTGTTAGATGTTTTCATCATTCCTGTAATATAACTGTTAGATGTTTTCATCCTTCCTATAATATAACTGTTAGATGTTTTCATCCTTCCTGTAATATAACTGTTAGATGTTTTCATCCTTCCTATAATATAACTGTTAGATGTTTTCATCATTCCTATAATATAACTGTCAGATGTTTTCATCCTTCCTATAATATAACTGTTAGATGTTTTCATCATTCCTATAATATAACTGTCAGATGTTTTCATCCTTCCTATAATCTAACTGTTAGATGTTTTCATCCTTCCTATAATCTAACTGTTAGATGTTTTCATCCTTCCTGTAATATAACTGTTAGATGTTTTCATCCTTCCTGTAATATAACTGTTAGATGTTTTCATCCTTCCTGTAATATAACTGTTAGATGTTTTCATCCTTCCTATAATATAACTGTTAGATGTTTTCATCCTTCCTGTAATATAACTGTTAGATGTTTTCATCATTCCTATAATATAACTGTTAGATGTTTTCATTCTTCCCATAATATAACTGTTAGATGTTTTCATTCTTCCCGTAATATAACTGTTAGATGTTTTCATCCTTCCTGTAATATAACTGTTAGATGTTTTCATCCTTCCTATAATATAACTGTTAGATGTTTTCATCGTTCCTATAATATAACTGTCAGATGTTTTCATCCTTCCTATAATATAACTGTTAGATGTTTTCATCATTCCTATAATATAACTGTCAGATGTTTTCATCCTTCCTATAACATAACTGTCAGATGTTTTCATCCTTCCTATAACATAACTGTTAGATGTTTTCATCCTTCCTATAATATAACTGTTAGATGTTTTCATTCTTCCTATAACATATCTGTTAGATGTTTTCATTCTTCCTATAACATAACTGTTAGATGTTTTCATCATTCCTATAATATAACTGTTAGATGTTTTCATTCTTCCTATAATATAACTGTTAGATGTTTTCATCATTCCTGTAATATAACTGTTAGATGTTTTCATTCTTCCCATAATATAACTGTTAGATGTTTTCATCATTCCTATAACATAACTGTTAGATGTTTTCATCATTCCTATAACATAACTGTTAGATGTTTTCATCCTTCCTATAAGATAACTGTCAGATGTTTTCATCCTTCCTATAATATAACTGTTAGATGTTTTCATCCTTCCTATAATATAACTGTCAGATGTTTTCATCCTTCCTATAATATAACTGTTAGATGTTTTCATCCTTCCTATAATATAACTGTCAGATGTTTTCATCATTCCTATAATATAACTCTTAGATGTTTTCATCCTTCCTATAATATAACTGTTAGATGTTTTCATCCTTCCTATAATATAACTCTTAGATGTTTTCATCCTTCCTATAATATAACTATTAGATGTTTTCATCCTTCCTATAATATAACTGTTAGATGTTTTCATCATTCCTATAATATAACTATTAGATGTTTTCATCCTTCCTATAATATAACTCTTAGATGTTTTCATCCTTCCTATAATATAACTGTTAGATGTTTTCATCATTCCTATAATATAACTGTTAGATGTTTTCATCATTCCTATAATCTAACTCTTAGATGTTTTCATCATTCCTATAATATAACTATTAGATGTTTTCATCATTCCTATAATCTAACTCTTAGATGTTTTCATCCTTCCTATAATATAACTATTAGATGTTTTCATCCTTCCTATAATATAACTGTTAGATGTTTTCATCCTTCCTATAATATAACTATTAGATGTTTTCATCCTTCCTATAATATAACTGTTAGATGTTTTCATCCTTCCTATAATATAACTGTTAGATGTTTTCATCCTTCCTATAATATAACTGTTAGATGTTTTCATCCTTCCTATAATATAACTGTTAGATGTTTTCATCCTTCCTATAATATAACTGTTAGATGTTTTCATCCTTCCTATAATATAACTGTTAGATGTTTTCATCCTTCCTATAATATAACTATTAGATGTTTTCATCCTTCCTATAATATAACTCTTAGATGTTTTCATCCTTCCTATAATATAACTGTTAGATGTTTTCATCCTTCCTGTAATATAACTGTTAGATGTTTTCATCCTTCCTGTAATATAACTGTTAGATGTTTTCATCCTTCCTGTAATATAACTGTTGTTAGATGTTTTCATCCTTCCTATAATATAACTGTTAGATGTTTTCATCCCATCTATAATATAACTGTTAGATGTTTTCATCCTTCCTATAATATAACTGTTAGATGTTTTCATCCTTCCTATAATATAACTGTTAGATGTTTTCATCATTCCTATAATATAACTGTTAGATGTTTTCATCATTCCTATAATATAACTGTTAGATGTTTTCATTCTTCCTATAATATAACTGTTAGATGTTTTCATCATTCCTATAATATAACTGTCAGATGTTTTCATCATTCCTATAACATAACTGTTAGATGTTTTCATCCTTCCTATAATATAACTGTTAGATGTTTTCATCATTCCTATAATATAACTGTTAGATGTTTTCATCCTTCCTATAATATAACTGTTAGATGTTTTCATCATTCCTATAATATAACTGTTAGATGTTTTCATTCTTCCTATAATATAACTGTTAGATGTTTTCATCATTCCTATAATATAACTGTCAGATGTTTTCATCATTCCTATAATATAACTGTTAGATGTTTTCATCCTTCCTATAATATAACTGTCAGATGTTTTCATCATTCCTATAATATAACTGTCAGATGTTTTCATCCTTCCTATAATATAACTGTTAGATGTTTTCATCCTTCCTATAATATAACTGTTAGATGTTTTCATCCTTCCTGTAATATAACTGTTAGATGTTTTCATCCTTCCTATAATATAACTGTTAGATGTTTTCATCATTCCTATAATATAACTGTTAGATGTTTTTATCCTTCCTATAATATAACTGTTAGATGTTTTCATCCTTCCTATGACTATACAAGATTTTCAATCCTCTCTATGTCTGTTCTATGGAGAAATATATATTACGAGATTTCCCACTCGTAAATCTGTATCGTGGTCAAGGGAGTATTTAGTTGTTAATATTACCCGATAAAAAAAAGTAACCACACATACGCACACAAATACATAATCACACATACGCACACACATACGTATACAAATATATTTTGCTCTGAACAAGGAAAATGCAATTGATTTTTAATTGCAAACACTATATACATGTATTTCTGTAATCGAGTAAATACATGCAGGATCCCTGAACTGTTAACCCGCCACGATCGATACATACTAGACGCTGGATTCTGCATTCAGTAAGCTGGCATATAAATGTCGGTTTTCTGTAGTTTAGATGTAATGTATATGCTGTGTTGTTCTAAATGTTTCACGAATAGAACAGAAAAATACCCGAACTGTATATTTTTGTAAGTTAGAAACCGAAATAATTATGACCATAAAATTACCTCCCTTTCATGAGTCAAAAATAAGTAGTGTGTGGGGGAAAATCTCTGACATAAATTAAAAAAATTAATTCGAGGTGGTAATGATAATTATTGATATCGGAAGATAATTTTCTGTTTAATTTTTTTCGAGAAAGCGGTTTTATATATATTTTCTGCCACTTTTTGCACTGAAGACGGATTAATATCAAAGTATTTCGCAGCAGAAGATATTGAACGAAATATAATTGCTTCGCCAGTTCCTGTGTTTGTAGAATTTACCGCCCTTCTATAAACTGTCTTACATCTTCCAGTATTACCACATGCAGAGTTCACGCTTTGCGTGACAATACGAAGGTTGGATAAATTATTGTTTTGAGGATTCCCATCAACATGATCAATAACAAGACCGTCTTTGATCAAACCCTTGTGACACTCATACGTGAATCGATGACAATGATATCTTTTCTTCCCAACTGTAAATCTAAGATAGCCAGTATTAGAAACAGTACCAACCGGTTTTTTTAACTTACAGTGTCTGATGATACCATTAATATTTGATTCATAGTTTGTTATGACAGGATGTGGGACAAATTTATTTTACTCCATTATAATAATATTATTTGTTTAAATCATTGTTTGTCTGAAATCTTGATATATAATCCTCCACGGATTTTATAGCGTTTTCACCATTATTATTTTTTTTTGTCATAATATCTTTTAAGTTCTCTGAACCGTTTTCCACCGCACTTTCCACATAATTCTGTTTTTCCTCGCACTCCAATACCACACCGCAGACATGGTATTGGTCCTAGACTTCCTCGTCGTATGTTTTGTGAGTGCATCCAACAAAATTCCTTTCTGCAGGATTTGTTGCATCGATTTACTGAGCCGATCATCAACCATCTGCATTGAGACATTGTATATATAATATTTTTTATTTTAAATATTTGTTTTAATTATATGAACGAGTTTGAGAGATTATCCCAAACTAGGCCTGTTAAATATAAATTCAACCTCGACAGATTATCTCCAGACTTGCCAGTGCGAGATTTGGTTGATCCGAAAAATAAAAGTTTGATCTCGAAAACTCACGACGCCAAGAAGGAATTTTACACGGATGGTGCATCTCATACATGGTCAACGTTCAAGATTATACGCAACGCTGACAAAGTCACGGACGCCACAATGAACGACAAGCAAGCGGCAACTATCATTAACTACATCGCTGAATACGAGGGCAATCAAAAATATTTCTTCAGAGTAAAATTTATTGTATTAACAGAAACAGGTAGTTGGATTATCCGTGACAAATATGATCCTGTCCTTGGTAATAATAAAACTGTCATATTAAGTAAAAATTCCAGACCGGGTCTACTGACGGGTATTGACAAACCGTATTATGAGCGAGCGTATCCTGTAACAGCGGCTATTTATGGAATCCATGAGATAAATAAAAAACCCAATGTTGATAAACTAGCGCCGATGAAATTTTCAAGGTTAAATTGTGTAGCCGAACGAGTAATAGAACACTTTACAAACGCGATGCGTGGAAATGGATTGACTGATTTAAGGCGTGAAAAAATAAACTCGTGGGATGATTCAGTTAAGGATACCGGTGCTACAATAAAAGATGTTGCTGAGTTAGGAAAACTATTAAAATTTCCAATAACCGTAGCGACAATAACGGGATAAATTCTGTACGAATCTAAATATAAATCGAAAGGAGCTCCAATAAATATTATCGATCATAACGTGCACGCATGGACTAACGCAGTAACAATATTTCCACGTGATCGAACTGTTAGATTTTACTCCGGAGGCATGTTTGATTTTATTAACGAAATAAGTAAAAACGATCCTGTATCGGTATGGTTATTTAAAAGTAATGAGGAAGGTGAATTTGATCAGTTTGTCAGACCAAACGGTGAAATATATCGAACAGAATCCCTCCATGACGAGATGAAAAATCTTGCGGAGATGTTTTTAGAGTGCAAGCACGCGGAAAATACTGACAAATTACTAACTAATTGTTTTACCGTTCCATCTGTTGCGGCTCATTTCGCTAGAGAACGAAATTCATGGAAACCAACACGATTTGATTTACTCGAGGACGTACGCGCAAGTTGCGTCGAATACGGACATGGCGGATTATGGAATACCAAATATAATTACAATGATGTTATTTCGGTTGATATGGTTGCATGTTATCCAGGAAGTTTTCTGGGATACGGAGATTGTTCTGTGTACTTTGAAAGATTTGGTCACCCTACAAACGAAATGATGCGAGTGGCAATTAATGGACCATTACCTGATTTTGATCTGACTGGATTCGCCTGTATTGAATCATTCGAGTTTAACGAAAATCTTCACAAGATTTGTTATGTTTGGTTTGGTAGACACTTTTGTGAAAAACGTTGGGCACCTATAGTTTTGTTACGATATATGCTAGATTGTATGATACTGATATCGTTGGTGGTCAGTGAGACGATTATATCATATCATGCACAAACCAAAGTTTGGTTGCCCATGTCGGATTCTGAAGTTATTAGCGAGTTTAAGGATGTTTCCGAAGATGATATTCCTAATAAACTCAAAATCGCAAAAGATCTCGGTAGAAAAATTATAGGTAAATTTACTCAAGGTGGTGCATACGATTATAAAAGACATCACGCACGATTAATTTTAGATGATGCCGAGTACGATTTTATAATTGCTGATACAACAGCGAAAAATATATTTGTAAATCGAGAAAGTGTTTATTTATCCGACGGAACAAAATTAGGTACGATCGTTAGTTACATAAATGACGTTTCCCCACAGTATACTCATCTAAGATCTTCCATGTTGGCTTATGTTTCTATAAATTTATTATCGATGATTAATAGATTTCCTGAGACCGCAGTCAGAGTCGCAACAGACTCGTTTTATATTTCAAGTAAATATTTAGAACCTGTTATGAAATTTACAAGTAATGATGAACGATGGGGTTCGTGGAGAATAAAAAAGGAACTATTACACAATTATACAGAATCAGCAGATGTTCCAATGAGAGATTTTTATCGTAAGGGTAATAAAATATCAGAAATGTCGAAGCGCCATCATTGAGTGATCCAATAACCAGATATAAGACAGTATATCTCAATGGACCTGGTGGATGCGGCAAAACGACTCGAGCGATTAATATTTTTAGAAATTCAGATATGATCGTGCTGACACCCACACATAGACTTGCACGTGAGATGAAACAGCGGCAAGTACAATCGTGTACGTATCATAGTTTCTTTCGGTGGCGCGGGGATACATGGACTCCTGAACGGATGGGAGAAAAATATATACCTAAAATAATTATTTGGGACGAAATATGTACGGTCTCATTAGATACATTAAAAACGTTTCTTGATTGGTTGTTGACGAAAAATACCGCTATAATAATGTGTGGCGATCATGGTCAACCGCCGCCTTTTGTTGGACCATCTCCACATGATTGGTTAAAAATTTCGTTGATTATTATGAAGAAATAGATGATGATCATAGAGCTCTCGATGCAAATTTAAAGGAGTTTAAAAAATTAATCAGATTACAATCAAACAAAATTCAGTGTGAAATAATACGTGGAGTGATCTCAGAGACCTCAATGAGTGATTTTTTAAATTTATGGAGACCCACCGATTTGATCGTAGCAAGTAGAAAAATAATCAGAGACGCTTTACAACAACAGTTATTTCAACTACATAAAGAAAAATACTCAGAATTACCCGTACCGTTGTGTTATAGACCATCAGATACACGAAAACAGAATATTAATGTTGATATTCCAGGACAGACTGAGAAGCAAAATCTCGTATTAAATGATATTGTCGCTGTTGATATCAGTGTGGTCGAAGATGCAATACACGCTGACAAATCTCCATGGGTGTTGGGATACGCTATGACGATCCACTCGTCTCAGGGATTAATTATTTCTGATACACGAGTCTGGATTGTAGACGATCGCATCGAGTGGTCAAATTTAGTTTATTTAGCGGTATCGAGGGTCAGAAAAATATCTCAATTTCGTACAATTATAATTTCTGAAATCGTTGATAAATTTAACATCATCGATGATGATATAATAAGAAAAAAATTAATCGGATACAAACAATCTGATTAAAAAAATAAACGCGACTTTGATCTTGATGTTAAATTTATTATTGAGTTAAAACAGCAGCAGAACAATCATTGCGCCAGTTGCAATTGCATAATGCTGTGGAGGTATTCGAGTAATGATTCAAGACAATTTACCGTAGATAGAAAAGATAATAGTCGCGGTCATACACGAGAAAATACCATGTTGACCTGTCTTGAGTGTAATCGACGTAGAGGCGCCAGCGCCTTGAGTGCTAGTTAAGCGATCGAAATCACTGAAGTGATTTTGGCGGTAGTTGTGTATCCGCGGGGATATTTGTAGTTGTTCACGTACAAATCCACGCTGAGGAGCAGCCGAATCTAATCTGTAGATTGCAGGTTTACCTGAGGATCTTGTCACGGTGGATATTTTGTGTGTGGTAACATTCCAAATAGGATCAGTCGCTCTCGCTTTACCACCTTCAAGTTCACCAGGCTCATATAAATATCTAACTGTAACATCACCCAATATTTTTTGTTTTTCAACATCTTTTCGTTGTGTTGGTATATTTTTTTTGTAATTGCATTAATGGGTTTCATGTTGGTTGTTCGTGTGATCTCATTATTTAATGCAGCTATCACGCTTGGTAATCTTGCAACCCATTCGCGAGATCTTTTATCTTGAATAAATTCCCTCGCGTATTGATATCCAAATAACCGCTCAGCAAGTGTTCGATTAAATCGCTCAACAATTGCCTGATCACGATGAATTGCAGTATGACCTCGTCGTATTTTGGTATTATGTTGTTTCATCAACGATGATACTGGACCAAGAAATTCCTTACCAGGATCAACCTGTAATAATTGTGGCCATCGCAGACCACCTTGTGGTCCGAGTCCTCGTTGATAAATTCGTTCAAACGCATCGGCTACTTCAGATGATGTTTTCGTCGATAACGGCTCTGCTTCTTTATATCTACTTGCAACATCAACTACGGTTAACGCGTATTTGTATGTTTTTCTACGCACAGTATCATGCGGTAAAAACAGAATATCAGCTTGATGAACTTCATTAGGAACACTGACATCGAAATACGCGTACTGAATTCGTTTCGGTGGTGGTAGATAAATTTGCCATATTGCTTGTTTGGATAACCACGTTTTAGCAGTAGAATGTTTAACCGCTGCTGCATCAGCAAGTTTACCAATTGCTGCTTTGCCTCTCCAGTATCCTCTTGGTGAATAATAAATCGATTTCATTATTAATTACCAGCCCCAAGCGCTAATTTACCTTTCATCGAGGATCTTACTAACCAATTAGCTAATGATTCTCTAATATTTTTATTTTTTATAGAATTTAATGCATGAATTAATTTCACATCTGCAATATGTCTATCTTGTAGACTTTGACTTTTATAAGCTACATCATGAGCGTGACAAGCTCGATCAATAGCGTTTATTGGTTCCTCGCCTGGTTTTGGTTGATCTTGATTATCGAGCCTGATATCAAGTCTGGTACCAGGACCGCAATAATTATATCCCGGTAGATGTTTTTCTCCACTGTATTTAGCCCATGGAGTACCTGGAAACTTTGACATCAAATTAGCAATATCACCACCGCGCTTATTAGATAAAAACGAAAATTTCTTTCTACCGCATACAGAACATTTTCCACCATACGCTATTTTTTTATTTTTTGTTGTAACCGTAGCTAAATCAGTAGTTGGAGTTTTAACTCTACAACGTAAGCAATATAAATTCATGACATAATATATATATGGATATAATTGATTTCTCAGCAACAAGAAAACGAGAGCCAGTTAAACACCACCCTGCGTTACCAAATTCCATCAGAATGATTATCATAGGACCATCTGGATCGGGTAAGACGCAATTATTACTTAATCTGATAATGAGATGGTTGAAATGGGATAAATTGTATTTAGTAGCACCATCCGCTGATGATCAACGATGTTATGATGTACTTAAAGATTTCAATGAAAACGCGCGATTACTGGATGAGGGTAATGATGTTATAGAGTTTATAACCGATATTGATGAAGCACCATCCGTAGATTCCATAGACGGATTTATTAATAATTTAGTTGTATATGACGATGTGATGATAGATAAACAATCAAATCCAGCCAGAATATTTTCCCGAGGGAGACATAAAAATACAGACGTGATCTATGTTACTCAACGATACACACAAATTCCGAAGGTGATCAGAGAAAACTGCAACATTTTAGTTGTGTTTAATGGCGTAGACACACACACACTTAGAAATATTCATCAAACTTGGTGTGGTGGTGACATGGATATAATTAAATTCAAAAATTTCTTCTCACGAGCGCAAGCTACTCCGCACGGATTTATAACAATAAATTTACATGATCCTAGAACAAGATATCGTGTGGGTCTTGATAAAATATTTGGATAAATTTAATTAAAAAGATATCGTTCATATAATGAATAACTGTGCGTGGTTGCGTCAAGGAACCACTAACAAATGTGATAAAAAATGTCTTGGAGAATATTGCAAGAAACATAATTATCTTATAAAGAAAAACCTTCATGCTGGTCCACCAAGTTGTGTTGGTTGTAACAACGGCGTTAGAGGATTATATCAGATTTGCAAAAATTGCGGTGGAGATCGATATCGAAGTTTGATGATATATTATAAACACAGAAAGAACATAAATCCAAAAATAGAAAAACCACCATCAGAACTTGAATAACAAAACAAAATATTCCGAAGATTCCGAAGATTCAGATGAAAAGAAAAATATTCATCAAACTTAAAATTTCTTTTGCAACATGGATAGCAGCAGAGAGGGGGCGTCTACAATTCTGTTTGGGACAAACAATAATCGTAGACGTTGTATTGACCTCTATGAGTGGTCACTATTTTTTTTTTTGGTCCAAACACAAGGGTGACCACTCCCTTAAGTGGTCTGATCGCCCTCTCTGCTGCTGGATTTCCCGAATTTATTATCGCGGCAAACAGGATTTCCCGAATAAGTTTGAACATGCGCCGTATATTGGTTGTTCACAGATGTAAAGCTGTCGTCAGGAAGGACGCAAATCGGTCAGAGCACAATTACTTAAAAAAATGTGAACATTACTTTTTTTTTGTAAAATTGCACGGAGTTTCATTTATGATCAGATAAAAAAAAAACCTCGTCAAACTTACTTTATCTGCATTGGTCTTTATAGTGTAAGCTTTCATATAATTAGCTTTAAAATATCACTTGACAGTAAAATTAATTAGACATTCCACACTAGACTAGAACTGATATACACCAACAGCTGGTTTATGTCATATATTTACTAGTGTTTACGTTCCGTGGGGAATATACTTTTAGGGTAGTCTTGTCACGGACTGTACTGATGTTTTGTACTTAATAAATAGTATAGAATGCATTTTGGTGGCAGCGGTAAAAACACAAGACTGAAATTATAAGAGTTAAAAATGGCATCATTTCAATTTAAAAATCAGGACAAATTTGACTTTTCGAAACCTAAAATTTGGGATAACTGGTTTCAGCGTTTTGAACGCTTTGTAATTAATAAATAGCACTGAATGCCCTCTAGAGTTATTCATCAATAACAAAGAGCATTACATTTTTAATTGCGAAATAGACGCAGTGTATCATCTTATGTTTGATGAGTATGCGTTATATACCGATGGCGAAGTACATACCCTTACACGGTTTCGCTTGGAATTGCATTCCATGGCAGCCAACATAGACCAAATTGACAAGGAAAGCAATAACGGTTAAATTTTTTTCAAAACAGTAATAATAATAATAATAATAATATATTTGTTTGTTTATATAGATTTCTTTGCCCACATTGCACTTAAAATTATTTTTCTTTTAATTAAAAGGTCCCTTTGGTCAGAGCTCTGTGCATTACCTCAAGGTCAGACGGATACATCTCAGTTCAACCATAACATATACTGAAACATGTAGCTAAAGATATAAGAACAAATGACACCTCGAACGGTTTCATCAAAAAGGAAAATATATTTACCATTGTAAAAATGTATAAATAATTACTGTATTACAAATGCTGATTTTATTTACGCACTATAATTTTTTTTCGCCCTTTCTTATCATATAAACCCTATAATCAGTGATGATAGCTTCACATGTGAAGATTCCAAGATGTAATACCCTAAATGTCACAAATATATTTTGGAATAGACTCAATAATAGAATTCCAAAGTTAAACCCACAATCACAGCATCAATGACTACCGCACTGCTGTTCTGCATTCATAATACAGAATAACATAATTAAGCCTTTCAGAACTTGTCATGATTACACCAAAATATGTTTACTCTCTGCTCACCTCAATACTTGTATTTTTTATTGTAAACTTTCATTCTTTAATACGTTTCACACATTTATTACTTTAAAAAAATAATTTGATCAATGTGACGAGTTTAACTCCTAATTCACGAATAGTCTTGTGATAATAATGATAATAATAATAATAATAATATAGTTTATTCAGTAAGTTAGGCCACAGGCGCATATTACAAATGAGTACACATAGACAATTACCTATAATCGGTGCATACTATTATTACTGCATAATATTATTACTATACAGTGAAAAAGATTTTTTATAATTAATATATTACTGTGACTCATGAGGCATAAAAGGTTTTACAGACGTTTATATATATTTAACTTCATTAACGTATTTTTTTCTTAAATGACCATAAGATGGTCAAACAAAAACAAAATGAATTCATCTTCTACCAAATAAACATTTTTTCCCAGCATAATTGACAATAAATATTATTTCTCTTAATCCTGCTATTTTAGTGTATTCGCGGAGCACCTAAATTTAGCAAATAACTTCCCAAGAAAATATGATAATCCACATGAGCGGTAGAATTCCGGTTCTAATTCGGTTTTATACATATTATAATAGACATAATTATGTGAATTGTTAATATCACTCTGCCAGTTTTGGAATGTAAAATCCTTAATTCTTTGTAAAATAAATTTGTGAGAAAAAAATTGCTTTTCGTTTCCAACATATTGATTTAGTCAAATTATACACAAAACTGAAGTGAAATAAAATGTCTTTAACTTTGGTAGCACAGGTAACATGGTTATTTTCATTTAATAGTTTCAACATTAAATAGCTTTAGTGTGGTTAGCGAGTTGAAAGCATTCTCACAACCTTCAACCAGTATTTATTTCATCGAAAAAAATACGACGTTCAAAGTGGGTATCTGCCGCATTCCCTTTACACAGTAATGTTGTAGGACATTAGTTTGTACGTAGTAACAAAGGGTTTTATTAGATAAATAGAGCAAGTCCAAAATATATTAACCTTTCATATGTATGTTTTGACAATATAATGTAGGACGGAAACGCGATCACTTATGCCGTAACCATGTGTGAAGCTAATTGTTTGTAATTTATAACATCAAGTATATCGGTAGTGAATAGGGATACCCTAGGGACTAGGGCACTTCCATGTTAAACTAGAGAGTTGTACCCTGGGGACTATGTAAAATTTAACATTAGAGAAAAAAGTTTGTACCCTAGGGACAATGGGAATTAACATTGGGGAATAGTTCGTGGGACTGTCTAGGGACAATGGGAATTTAACATGGGGAATAGATCATGGGACTGTCTAGGGACAATGGGAAATTTAACATGGGGAATAAATCGTGGGACTGTCTAGGGACAATGGGAATTTAACATGGGAATAGATCATGGGCCTGTTGAAAATTGAAACAGGGAGGGGTCTCTATTTTTTTTAAAACAAAAAAAAATAAAATAAATGGGGGGGGGTAGGCAATTGAAAGTCAAGGTCTTTTCGAGAGATAGGAGTGGCCCTGAAAATGGCCTTTGGGTTTCTTCTAATTTCTTCTATTTCTCCACCAGCTTCTTATTTTCTGTCCTACACTTTTTCTATTCTTTTCTTTCTTTTCTTCCTCCTTTTTCTTCTTTTTCTCTTCTTTCTGCTTCTCCTCCTGTTCTTTCTTCCTCTTCTCATTTTCTTCCTCTTTTTCAATTTTTTCGTTCCATGCTCTCATCCTTATCCTTTCCTCTTCATCCTCCTTCTCCTCCTTTATTTCTTTCATCAGATCACTGATGATTTCCTTTAGTTTTCTTAAATTGTTGATCTCCATCTTCACTCGATGGGGACTATAAGAATAGTGATCCTCGTTTAGTTTGACCAACATTTGCTCCATCATGCCCAAATTGTCCAGGACCTCTTGCAATTTTTTCATTTTATCAAGGTGGTTCGAAGTCATCTTCTTTTTTTATTCTTTGTAGAATGGTGCGAACGACGAACCTCGTGGGTTCTTATAGTTAAAGTGCGGACGTGAAGGAAAACATCCCCTAAGACCCAAAACTTATATTACCTAGATATTGACCAAACAACGCGCGGACGTGAAGGAAAACATCCCCTACTTTTCTCATTTCATATTATCTACTATCCACATACGCGAAGCAGCAATAAACAAACCCCAAATCTACTATCCACACATGCAAAGCATTAAAATGAAACCCAAATCTACTTTCCACACAAACCAACTTCAGCGCTTACAAAACACAATAATCTACTATTCACACAAACGTACGTGAGCGCTTACAAACACAAACACATACATTCACACTAG
The DNA here is from genome assembly GCA_028554795.2 of Sinohyriopsis cumingii. Taxonomy (NCBI): domain Eukaryota; kingdom Metazoa; phylum Mollusca; class Bivalvia; order Unionida; family Unionidae; genus Sinohyriopsis; species Sinohyriopsis cumingii. Next base: position 6,555,777 of record CM068837.1, on the reverse strand, counting down.
GAAAAAAAGAGTCAGTGTTTATATTCACACTACTCTACATACACACATTGGCAAATGGATTACTATTTCTTTTCTAAAGGTTTGGGCAGCCCTGAAAAGGGCTGTTTGTTTTGAACTCCAGGGCACCTAGTTAATGATGGCACCTTCCAGGCCTGGCACACACATCTTCTACTCCAATCTCTTTTCACTCTTCTTTTGACTGGGAGTGCAGAGGAAGGATGATTGGCTTCAGCACCCCAATCCTCTGTCTCTGGTATATTGTAAGTCATCCTCTCTCCTATTTTCTTTTCCTCCTCTTCCCTCTGTCTTCTCTCCTCCTCTTCCTTCTTTATCCTTCCCTCTTCGACTATGGCCTCTGCAGCCAGCTCATTCACTATATGCCTGGCATATTCCAGGTGCATCTGGAGTTCTAGAAGCTTTACAATTCTTGTATTCATTGTCTTGCTGTTAACAGGTCGACGAAGGGTAGCCCAACTGACGATTAGTTTTCAATTTATACTAAAAGCGCGGACGTGAAGGAAAACATCCCCTAAAACAAAACTTATATTACCTAGATCATGACCAAACAACGCGCCGACCTAAAAGAAACACTCACTCACTTTTTACTACCCATTACTAATTTAAAAAGTTTCATTTTACAAAAATAATATACTATCCACATACTTAAATCAGTTAAATCAAACCCAAATTTAATATTCCCACACTTCAAACAACAAAAGACATTAACATAACCTACTATCAACACAAACGTACGTGAGCGCTTACAATGGCACAAACACACACACACACACTCACACACACACTTTCTAAGCAAGATAAATAATTCATGTGCTTCTACACGCACTTCTATTGTTTAACTTATTATAGGCAATCGATTGTTATTTCTTTTCTAGAGATTGGGGTAGCCCTGAAAAGGGCTGTTTTTTGTGTGCGAAGTTGAAGCTAGGGCGATCTTTTATATTCTAAGAATGCGACGTCCTCTGACGATAGACTTTCTGACGATAGGTCTGCTTCTTCGGAAAGAGAAGAAGAACTCTTTTGGTGTCGATACGACAATCGACAAAGCCTCTGTCAGGTTCAGGTTGCTCCTGCTGCTGCTGTTGTCGTTGCTGTTGCTGCTCTCTCTGCTGTTTCTGAAGTCTGTACTTCTCTGTCCACTCTTCTTTCTCCCTGTTCATTTCTTCTCTGAAGAGCTCTTCTATCAGGTCTTCAGTGACTTTTAACATTCTCACATTCTCTATCTTTTCTGGCTTCGGTATCAGACTGTGTCTGACCCTATGCAAATTCACGTAGGCTTCGTTTAGCTTAGCTAGTCTGGAGCACATCTTCGTAGGAGGATGAGTCGACAATGGATGGTTAGACTGGAGGCTACCCCGGCTTTAAAGTCAAAGCGCGGACGTGAAGGAAAACATCCCTCCACGGTTTTCAAGCCGGAAGGTTCAATGAGTGTCATGATAGGGATAGTAAGAAGTCAAAGAGCATGAATCAAGATTCCTATAGCCAAACAAACCACAAAGGCATTTTTTTCAAAACACAACATTTTTTATTCGAAATCACTTAACACTAACAAGTAACTATAACATTTTTAACAATAATCCAACAATATAAGATTAAACATTAATTTTCAATTAACACTCTACTTTAAACAGGGCTGACAACGTTGTGAATGAAATTGTGATTTCCACTGTTGGAAGTCATTAGGCCATTGATGGACACTACGTTTCCTAGCTTGAGACAAAAGATAAGCATAATGGTCACATAACCATTTATCTACTTTCACATCGTTTCTAGAAGAAGAACGAGGATCAAAATGAGTCACTAAATGTTCTAAGGAATAGCACAGACTGCGATGATGCAGAAAATACACACAGTACTGTCCACACACCAAGGAATCTGTGCCTTGTAATTTCACATTATTGAATCGGGTGGTCTGAGCATTTCTTCTCATAAAGTTGATGATATCGTCTTCCAAAAAGGGTAATCCATACGAATCGAAATATTCCACACATCCTTCTTGAGGAAAGTAGACGGCTACCCAGTGGGTTCCTGGGAGATGACTGTCGTCCGTGTTGATCACATAAGCTTGATGGTCTTGAGGTTTGTGATGAGGGAGTTCATCTTTTTGCACAGACGACAGGATTCCAAGAAGCCGTGTACGAGCTGTGGTTCAAAAGGTAATAAAGTTCCCAGGTATCCATTCATTTGTGTGGGTTTTTTTCTTTTTCTTCTTCACAGGTAATAATAAGTGATCAATTCGATCCTGACTTTTTGCTTGAAAATGTCTGACAAATAACCGTTTCTTCGCTTCGTCTCCCCACTCTGATTTAGGAGAGCTTCAATACGATGGATCTCTTGAGTGGTTAATGGTGGACAAGAATGTTCACGCAAGTCTTTATACCACTGATGCAACACGACTTCCTTCGAGATGAGACTCCAAGCTTCGTCCAGATACTCGTCCAATTTTTCTTCTTGACTCAGCATCAGGCATTTATCGCATTGAATTTGACTGGGATGATCGTTTTGACATCCATAGCAATCTTTCTTGATCAATTCCGTAATTTTTTCGACCAAGTGTTTGGCAAAACAGGAGACTAAATGGGCTTCTTGTTCTGGCCATCTTGACTTCATCATGATAACTTCTCCTTCCACAGTCTCCTCACATTCCATGTCTAAAGTTTCTCCACTTTGTAAAGAGGGATAACAGTCTTCCATGGTTTCTAATAATCTAGAATGACTTCTCTCAAACTGTTGATTTCTATCGTATTGTCAAATTCTGCATACAGGATGACGTTCACCGTTTCATCAGGGTCTTGGTTTGCAAACTGAATTTCCACACGAATCTGACCGGATTTTATAGGGTGGAAATGTCCCTCGTCGCTGCCCTGGTCAGGAGTGAAATCAAAAGCCCACAAAGCATAGCCTCCTGCATAATCTTCGTACGTAATGCCTTGACTGGTGTTGGTTCCTAACTGACCGGTAGCTTCGTACAAGGACAAGTACGGCCTCAAGTAATTCATCTTCGTGGGACTAAAGTCAGGTTCGAAGGGTCGGGTACACAAGGTCTTGCCATCGCGACTGACTTCGATCTTGGACACGCCAAAGTGTCGAAAGTAGAAAGGATTTTTAGCGATAGCTCCGTTGAAGGCTTCATTGCTCACGATACCAACGATTAAACGTTTGGGTAGCTGTCCTTGGAACAGATGATCTTCGATCATGAATCGTTGCCCCTTGGGATTGGTGAAGGTTTCCACTTCCACGCGTCGTATTGGATACTTGGCGGTCGTTCTGCTCAATGTGTGACTGATGTCGTTACCCACTTTAGGTAACACTTCCACGCGCCGTACGTAGAGCCTGGCTTCCTCGATGACAGTTTTGCAATTGGCAGCAGCAGCATTACCTATCAAATGGAAAGCGGTACTACTACGTTTCAGTCTCAGGGGGATATTCACCCCGTTCAGCAAATACTTTTCTTCCAACCACATGTCCAAATGCAAACGATCCATCAGTTCTAAACTTTTGTTGCCTCCCATGATTCTGTTTCTTCGTTCTACAAATCCCTCATTGTGGTCTTCCTTTGTATTAGTTTCCAATATTTCAAACTGGCCCGCATCGTCAGCTTCCCATACCACACAAGCATTGAGATGAGTGTTCTTGGAGTCTATTCCGTACGTCAAGAGATTTTCCAGGTAGGCGCGATAAGGGTAAGTATCCATGCTGCTACTGACTAGTTTGTTATTCAAGTACAAGTCCACTTCGCTGAACAAGGAATGCATGAAATTGTTGACAGGAGCTACTCTAGCATCTCCTCCTGGATTGGTGTTGTCCGTTTTGATCACTTTCACTTTCAAGTACAAGTAACTGCTATTCAGATCGATGTAATCTTCCGGGCTGTCCTTTGATTTCAAACTCGATGGGAGCTGAGGCTGTCAAAGAGGAGACGTGATGAAATTCCACCCACTGGGATTCTTGCATGGTCATCATGGTGGGGGGCATGGCAAGCAGATCCACTTCCGACTTGGAACAAGCGCAAGACTCTCGGTGCATCATTTTTTTCTCTTTCTCAACAATCGAAAACGTCTAAGTCTCGAACGGTTCTTCTTTTCTTTGTCTTTCTAGCTTTAGAAGTGTGAAGTCTGGTGAAAGGGTGTTTTCTTCGTCGTCTCTTTCTGCCTTGTCCTTGCTGAATGCCTGACTCCGTAGCGTGCAGGGCATTTATCGGTGTGTCTCTTCGGCCCAAAATGTCTTTACCCGTTTGCAGTAAGACATTTTTGCTTGCCCTCAAGAAAGCTTCTTTGGGGCTTTATTTGTCAATGATCACATTTTGGAGAAATTCTTTGCCTTGCGTTAGTGCGGCATCTTTCAAGGCGTGCAATCCGCGTGTCACCATCGGTTTCAAGACTGGGGCCACCGAACGAAAGGCTCCCAGATCTCCTTTTATAGCAATGTTGAACGTGTCCAAAATAAGACTTGCTGACAGGCAAATAGTGAGAATGTACAAATTCGCGGTGAACGTGATAGGTGTTTCCACCTTCCTCGTCAGCGTTCGTGGCAGAATCCACTTTGAAAGGAATGACACGCAGTAACGGTACGGAGGTGTGTCCCACCACGTTGTGCTGCACAACATCGGAGTACACAAACATCAAATTCAGTCCTTGGTTCAGTTCTACCGGGGCACGAAATAACTTCCTAAAAGAGTCATTGTCGTAAATGATTGGTAATTCGTTTTTCTTGATCATGGCCATTCTCATGTCCATGTCTCCACCCAACATGTCAAACAATTCAGGACAAAATAAAATGGACACGATTTTACTCCCGTCAAATTTCATCAAGAAGCGACGAGCTGCTTTGTGGTATTCCATGGTGACACTTTTTTTGAAATTTTCCAAAGCTTTCATAAACACGACATTAAACCTGGAGGATATGGTGCTCACCAAATGTTGACCACTAAAATAATAGCCTGCGGGAATGGACAAGCGATAGGTGTTGTACTTTTGATTTTTTGTACCAGGGGTTTTTATGTTATATTTGCCATGGGTATCCAAGTACAGTTGCAATTGATCGTCATGAACTTCCACATCAAAAAAATTTTGATTAGGAAGAACATTGAGGACTTGGGTTGGGTGAATGATTTCAACCAAAGCCATTTCCCAATGGGTTTCGTGATCTAATTGGATGGCCTCAGGTAATTTGGCCGTGTAACAGCACAACGTGTTCTTGGGAAACACCTCCATGAAACTGTCACTGGGTAACGTTAAGCAAAATTGGTGTTAGTGTGACTCATAATTCCAGAGATCTGTGGCTGTCCGAGGGGTTACTGGAAGTCAGAGGCGTGTCTCCGCCCAAAATGGGGTTGTTGTTGTTGTTGGAGTGGTGACTGACACTGGCACTGGACACAAGGTTCCCGTGGTTCCCGTTGGAAGAGAATTTCAGGGAGGGATTGGGAAGCAGGTAACCGATGCAGCTGCTCAATAAAATGGTCCACAATTGTTTGTCTCCTTGTTGCAAACTCAAATTGGCGATGGCTGCACCGATAACAAAATACACCGCGAAGATTTGGCAGAAAAAGACGATTTGCGTTTTAGGCACACGTTCTCCACACCACACCCACAAGGGTTGTTTTTGTAAATCTTGCAGAGAAGAACTGGGTGAAGGAGTGGTAGCAGTAGTAGCTGCGTCTTTTTATTGTCGTTGACTTGCGAAGCGTCGATCCAAGAATCAAAACTGGGTGGATATCCTTTCCAACGTACTTTGACGTACTTTGACTTCTTTGACTTCTTTGACACGTCGTTTGCCTACTTTACGGGTTCTGCGTTCGAGAATGCTTTCGATGTCGTACACGTCGTCATCTTTTTTGGTGACACGTTGTAACTCGGGCAAATAAAAAGTTCCTTTGAGAACTTCTCCGTTCATGTCTTCCAATTTATAGAAGGCAGGAAGACGGCCAAGCACTCGTCCAGTGACACGAAACAATTCGGTCGTCCAGTTCGGTAAGTAACCTTTGTCGAAAGTGCGTTTGGTTTTGCCAATGCGTACCCAGTCTCCTACGACCAACACTTCACTTTTCTTGGGGACAGCCCTAGTCGGGGACGTACCAAACAGGCGCTCAAACACCAGCACTTCGTTCTCAGGAGTCACCTCTTGCGGGGCATGTCCAATGCTTCGATGGTAAGATTGGTTGTGCGCTTGCACCAGGTGCGGTAAGATGTCGATGTACTTCAGAGTGTGGTGATGCGTAAAATATTTCCACATGCTTTCTTTCAAAGTGCGTTAAAAACGTTCCACGATGCTGACTTTGGTTTCGGGATTCTCGGTGGTAAAAAAATGAACGTCACGTTTCTTTAATTCTTTTTGGAAAGCTTGGTTCAGACATTCGGTGCCATTGTCCGTTTGCCATCGAAGAGTGTGACGACAGCTTTGTTTCAACACATGTTACAGGGCTAGCACTAACTCACTGCTCGATTTGGAAGTCAAGGGTACGACCCAGGCAAATTTGGAAAAGACGTCGATGACACAAAACAAATATTTGTAGCCACGATTGTAGCTGGCCAAATGAGAGACGTCGGCTAAATCGGCTTGACATTGATGATCGATGCCTTCCACTCGGGTGCGACTTCTGGAAAACTTGCGTCGAATGGGTTTGTGTAAAGTGTAGGTAGCTTGTTCTTGTAACCATCGTTGCACTTGAGGTAAACGGAGACTTTTCAGTCGCGTTTTGGCAGTACGATACAATTTTTGAACTCCTGCGTAACCTGCAGGATGGGAGGGTTCGTAGTAAATGCTAGCTAACACCTTCTCCATTTTTTTGGTTTCTTAATAAGGCACCCACTCTTCGAGGATGCTACTTTGGGTGTGACGAAAGGGTGGTTTGGAAACGGATTTACATGTCCGATGGGCTAAGGGAGTAGAAGTCGAAGGTAGTGGTGGAGGTGGCAATGGAATGGCTTTGGTTTTCTTTTCTTTTTTCACTTCTGCTTTCCCTTCTTTCTTTTTCACTTCTGTCGAAGGAGGAGTGGACATCATCTTTTTAACCCTAGCTTTCATTTCTTCTCGTTGGGGTGTGGGGGACGGGGTCAGCAAGGATGCTGCAATCTTACTCGAAAGGGGAGCTGCTGACGGTGTTTGAAACACTTCTCGTATCTCTTCTTCCTCAGGTCTTCGTGGGGTAGCATCTCTGCTGACCCCTGGGGATGGTAGTAGTGGTGGTGGTGGTAGTGATGATGGTGCTGGACTTTTCATCAAGGTCATAAAATCTTTCAGAGTGGGTAGAGCTGTTTCGTCTAAAGCTTTCTGGTGAAAGAGTTGCAGTCGTTGCAAGAGTTGACCGTACTTTTGCGATTTTTCTGTTTCGGACAAATCTTGGCGATCCATCAAGGACTGCAATTCGTGTTGTAACTGGGACATCTTGCTCAAATTGGGATTTGGAGGTAAATGCGGGGTGCGTTGTTCTTGCCAAAGATGGTATTCCATCCATCGTTTGTAAGGCACTAAAGCTAGATTTCGTCCTCCCATCGGTTGTCAGGGGTCAATTCTGAGATCTTGGGACTTCAGAGGTCCCTTTTATCTTGCTCCCACCATTCCTCCCAACATGGTTCACAAGACTCCTTTCAGCAATGGGCCTAAAAGGAGGGGTAAAATTCCTCCACGTTGGACCAACATCTTCTTCTTTTGACGAATGGGGATTTTCTTTTGAACCATTTGGCGAAGAACGTGACGATCTTTGACTAAACATTGTTTCTGGTGTTTGGACAAAGGGATCGTGCCTTTCAAGACGTTCAAACAACATGCGCACACTGTATCGATGACCTCTTTGGAGGCTGTTTGAATGAGTGTTTTTCGTAGGGGTGGAGAAGCTTTGGACAGGACAGATAACATGTCCCCATGTTTGACTAAACGAGGAGGCAGTCCTTTCCTTTTCTTTCCTTGGGTTTTAGAAGAGGGATGTTTTCTGGAGGGTGACATCTTTCAGTCTTCAGCACCAAAAACACTGATACCCCTACTTAGTCACAGGCCTTTTTTATACTGGAACGCGTCGCCACTGATTGTCTTTACCTCGTATTAACTTTAGGCATGACAGGTCGTGCAGGGGTAAGCAACGGACTAAATCGAGCTAGTTCTTGCTTGGACAAATCCAGTAAACTTTGTAACATGTCCGATCTTTCTTGGACTTTGATTTTGGGAGAAGGTACTTTGTGAGCAGCGGCCACTGCCGCTAAATTGGAGGGTCCTGCCACTGGGGAAGTTCTTGGGGTCATCAACGGAGTTCTTGGTGTAATCAACGTCTCCAAGTACTTTTTAGCTCTTGATGTCATCAACGGAGAAGTGAATGAACCTGAGGCTACCGGAGACGCGGTCACAGCCGTTGCAGGTCGTGGTGTGCGAGTGTAAGGTTGCGTCCTGGCTGAAGTGCCTCTCTTGCGACTAGTTTTCTGTGGGCTTTTCTTTTTCTGGGGACTTTTTCTCTGTTTCTTTTTCTGGTGTCTTTTCTTTTTCCAGGGTGGTGTCTGGTAAGAGGAGGGTCCTGCCACTGGAGAAGTTCTTGGAGACACGGGTCTCCTTGGGGACTTGGTCTTGACACCGTGGCTCTTTTTCTTCTTCTTGGAGCTTCGTTTGACTTTTTTCTTGGGGAGAAGTTTGGGAGCATTAGGATCCCATCTTAAGAGAGAGCGAATGATGACCCCTCCTAGAGTACCGCTCCCTTCAGGTTTCAAAATGATTTGTTTTTTGGTTTGAGTGTCGATGCGAGGATCGGCTAGTTGGGTCAAAGCGACTTTATTTCGTTCAAAAAAGCGTTTGGTTTGATGAGGAATCTGAATGATCCCTTGCAGTAATTGACGTGCTGTCACCGTGAACCATCGTAAGACTTCTTTGAGACTAGCTTCTAGGACACGAGCTCGTATTTGTGGATTTTTTTCTCGACTGATGTCACACAAGGCACGAATCAATTTGACGGGAAGATGCGACTGAAGGGACGTCATGTTCAAACTGTGTCAGACAGACGAAAAATGTCTGAGGTTTTTATAGATTTTTTTTGTTGAGTGAAATTAAGTCGAGGACGGAGACGTGTACTGGACAGGCCCTCCGTCTTGGCACCAGTGGTGAAACAATTGGGTACGAAATCACAAATCATCGGGGTTCGTAGGTTTCAAATCGACGAGTAAATAGGCGTGTGGAGTTTGAGTGGCATCGTCGTACGCCTGAGTTAGCCAAGGTGTTCCTAACTGTTTGGCTAAGACTTGCACTTGCGATTTATCTCGAGGGCTTTTAAACAAGACCACGTAATGCGCATTGAGACTGATGGTGCGATGGGCTTTACTTTGCTGAAACAAATTTTGAGTGATGTAAACGACACTGGCATTACGATGATGCCCTTTGCGCGTAAACCACAGTTTAATTTCTTCTTCGTCTTCTCCTAACATGTCGTCAAAAATGACCAAATGGGTTTGACGGGAGTCAGAGACGATGCCGTCGTCTTCTTTAGGAATGCCTTCCACAAACACGATGGAATCACCTTGACTTTCTCGCAAGAGGCTGTACGCCGATTGCCACTCTTTGTAACACCACACGATGCGTTGAGGTGGACGATCGATCAAATGATGTTTATGTTCGATCAAACGTTTGACGAATTCGGTTTTGCCTGAACCGCTAGGTCCAGCAATGAGCATGTTAAAGGGATGGCGAAGATACAAAGCCTCCCAACTGGCAGGATGTAAGTGTTCGTCGATGACTTTGACAGTGCAGGAAGAGGGAGCAGAGACAGCAGAGGTAGCCATAGTGTGAGGAATGTCACTTGTGACACGAAAACAAACAAGACAAGAGTTTATATACTTTTTTTTAGAACACGTTTATTGAATGTTTTAAACATGAATACGAAAGACAAAAATACATAAAGGCCAAAGGCTTAAGTACAACGATAAAAGGCACATGAAAACCATCAACGTGGAATAGAAACAAGTTTCTGTACAACATGTTTTGGGTAATGTTCTGACCAGTTCTATTGGGGGTAAGGTCACAGAAGTGTCCTCCCGAAAGGGTCTTTCAGGCATGTCCACGACAGTCCTGTCCTGGGTGACGGGTTCTTCTTCTGGCACGGTCACTAACACAGGTTGAAAAGTAACTTTCTTCCTTGAACAACTCTCGTGCATACTGGGCCACTTCTTGGGTCCATGCCTCAAATCCCCCTTTTTTCCAGTCACGGACATCTGTCCAATGAGGGTGTAAGTCACAAGCTACACAATCATCGTCATACACATTTTCGGTAGCTAAAAGTTGACGAATCTTTTTTTCCCGTAGAGGTCGAGAAGTATCCAGATGAAAACGCAAGGCTTTGAGCAAAAGAAGTCTTTCGTGACCATATAAGGCCATTACTTGGGTGGTAAGTACTGTTCGTAAAGAGTCCACAAGGAATCGGCTGGCAAACGAAATCCCAGAAAACAAGGCACTAAGACACACACTATGCGTCGTCCCAAATTGAATGGATACAGTTCTTGTAATAAGTGATGGTAATCATCCACGGTTTGAATATGGTCATTGAGTACCTTCCACGGAATCTGTTCAATCACTTGTGACACAAGCCGTGGCATGGATTCCTGATTTTATAGTCTCTTTATTTCGGAAGCAATAAAGGTACTTTCTAACTAGAGATCTTCGTTCTCCAGTGGGAAATCTAAATCTTGCATAATGTAACCTACACTTCAGAGTTCGTTTAGAAGTTTCCTCTTCCGCTAAGCAGATTCCACGTAAAATATGTTGGTAATCCTTTAACTCGTCTTCCTCAATGCAATGCTCTAGGTGAATCTCGAAGTAACCAAAATTATGAACATTTCGTTCATTCACTAACTCAAAGTGTTGAACAAGGTCTGACCACTGAAGCAATTTCTGACGAATCACTCCTCTTATACCATTCAGGTACCAGTGGTTAAACATCTGGTGACGTAACGGATGCAATTGTTCTTTACGTTTCACTTGTATTTTGACCAGTTCTCGGTAAATGCGTTCTCTCAACTCCACAGGCAAAGCACGAATGTTCTCTTGTAAAGTATCCATGAATAGGTCATACTAAATCCTCTTTCTGACACAAGAAATGTACCGTTTGCACAGACATGGTTTTAATTCATTATCGAATCTAAATCGTTTAGTCACTAATTTACACATTACAATTCGTTCAGAAGTTTCCTCTTTCACTAAGTTGACATTGTGTAAAAGATGTTGATAATTCGTTAACTCTTCCTCTGGAATTCGATACAGTAAGTTTACAATGTAGTAGATAGAATCATCAATAGCAAACCAATCCTTTTTAAAACCATGGGGTCGTTGATCAATGTCTGTCCAATGGAACACTTTCAACTGAATCAGTCCTTGTATAGCATTCAGGTACCAGTGGTTCAAACACCGGTGACATAACGGATGCAACTGTTCTTTATGTTTCACTTGTATTTTGACCAGCTCTCGGTAAATGCGTTCTCTCAACTCCACAGGCAAGCCCAAAATGTTCTCTTGTAAAGTATCCATAAGTATATACACTGTTTTTGGAATCACTGGGTGGTGCTCAATAGCCTCGTTTACCTTTGTGACTGATGTAATATCCACTCATAATCAGTCTTCTTATACTTTTAAAAAGAGCATAATTTAAAAACGGATGAATAACTTTGCGTTTGCGTTCACTTGAATTTTGACCAGTTCTCGGTAAATGCGTTCTCTCAACTCCACAGGCAAAGCACGAATGTTCTCTTGTAAAGTATCCATGAATAGGTCAGTCAGTACAATTCACAATCTTCTAATAGAGTAAAAGTAATCCACATAGTGAGTAATTTCTGACCACTGCCATTCAGGGTAACGTCCAAGAATCTCATTGAATTCTTTTGATGTAAACGGTCTACAGTGATATAATAGGATGAATGCACACTTGATCCAGAGAAATCTAACACATTGGTTGACTTTTTTCATGGTAAGTTACTTCAATGTCTCGGTCCTACTAAGGGTAAGTAATGACAATTCGGTGACCATCGAGCATGTTCTATTTAGGCCGAATCTTGTGGTTCCCAGTGGTGAAGTGACACACCGCAACTGAAGCATTTGACTTTATCCCCTTCGCCGAAGTAGAAAAATCCGGCTCGGGCTAATTATTCGGGGGTAGGTCGTCCCAGATACTTAGGCCATTTTCCTTTCAACGATTGAAGACGATTTTCAAAGTCGCAGTATTCCGACAAACGCACAGGAAACGAATATTCGTCTTTCACAGGTTCGTTTCGATGAGGGTTGGGTGACATGGACAGGAGTTTGCTCAGAGCTGGATGACATCCGTAGGGGGATAGACGTGAAGGTTGACATCCACATTTAAAACGAAACCCATTAAAGTGTCCCAAGAGGACGAGCGGCATCGCTTTCGCATCCCTCAGGTTTGACACGCACAGCATCACTTTCCATGATAGGGGAAGTGACACTAAAGTTCCCATGATGCTTTACGGCATCGCTAAGGTCACAACGTACAACATCGTTCCCATAGCAAGGCTCACAATCGCATTCCACTTCAGAGGCTCCAAACTTGAATTGTGCCTGTCTGAACTTGTTTTGTGTTTCTCTGAAAATATTCATCTTGTTCGCTTGGTCTTGGTAATGACAATGAACTATCGATCTTGCCTAGGGTTCCTTTTTATATAGAGACAAATACCGACGTGTCCATACGGTAAGCTGAAATGATTGGGAAGTCGCACTCGCTTCTGGTACACGATCTGATAAACTTTTCCCAAGGGTCGACTGACGATGTGGTGAGTGGGTAAACGTACAATCTTGTTGGGTTGATAGGTGGTCACTTTAAAGTGTTCATCTTCTCTAGACTGCAATGCTTCTTTCAATACGTCAAAGTTCACCACTCGACTGGTACGCCAATTCAGAGTCAATCCTTTCACTTTACACTTCGTGTGCACTTCTCCGTGTTTGTCCCAGTATTCGTAACCGTAATGTTTTGGACCACCACTGACGAAACTTAGAATCTTGTCGTCGGGGTGCTTGTCTATCCAGGCTCCTAAACGGTCTCCTTCGATGTCAGGGTGCTGTTGACTCGGGTAATCGATGTAACTGTCCGTGTCAAAGTACAGGACACGTTCCCCTAACAGTTCTAAAGCTTCGTACAATTTTAAGCGAGCATGAGCTGTCACCTAAGCCGCAATGATGACATTTCCAAAGGGGTCGTCTTGTACCAAGTCCAGATCTTCTTCGAAATTGACCAAGATCAAATTCTCGCGAACGACGTCCACGTGCTTCATGAATCTGGTTTTGTCGTGAATCATCTGGAAGTAGCGGGAAGGTTCTGTCAAATACTCCGTCTTGGGTAAACACGGTCGTTGTGCCATTTTACTCCACAAGCAATTTAACATCACTTTGGCAAACGATCGCCTGCCTTCGTTTTTCTCGTGATGATCTAAAGTGATGCCTTCTTGTGCCCAGTATTTCTCTTTCAATGTATTTTGGTCTTCGGGAGTGTGACACCAGGAAGGATAGCCACTGGTTTCTTGCTTCAGTTTCAAAAAGGCATCCACGTAGTCGGCGAAAATGCCTTTCTGCGTAGGGTCACCCTTGTGGTATTGTTGTGTCTTGGGAAAGTGGCAAATTTCGTACACTTCTAACAGTTGGTATCCCATGTCCAAAGCTTTGAACAATTCTACGCTGACCCACGTCCCCGTCAAGGCCCGTTCTTCCTGGGTGTGATGACAAGGTTGATCATGGTTGCACGTTTCAGCACAAGTACGGCACAAAGGAAACATCAGTTTGACTTGACAATGGTGAGGTAAGACGGGATGGTACAAGTCGGTGGGAGGCAAAACTTTGCACTTGATCAAGCCTTCGTATTGTCGAATGTTTTTCAGGTCGATGTGTTCCGTTAGCAATTGCGGGTGTCCTGCAGGAAAGTGACAATATTTGCACACGTAGGGATACAGCGAACACACGTCCAAGTATTTGATTTCTTCTCCTTTCTCTTCGTCAGCTTGGTACAGCAAACAGGTGGCATTGGTCCTTCCTCCGTACAAACTATCCCTCGGGTTCAGGGGGTCCACGAACTGGTAACTTTCCACGAGGCGTTTAAACTCGGGATCGGTTTTAAAATGGTGATCGTACTCGTGTTCCGACATTTCCACCACTTGGTATCCTTCCTGTTCTAACTGTGGGCGTCGCTGACAAGTGGCCCGGTACAAGTCTTCCATGGTTCGTTGTAAAAACTGATTTTTAGTGCTACGGTCAGGGTAACAGACGGGCATCAGTGAAATAAGCAACCGTTAAACTCGTACACGATCTTGGGGTTTTCTAAGTCCCAGCCATCGACCGAATGCGTTCCGATGCTCTTTTCGCCCCCCGTTGCGGGCATGCTGAATCCATTTGTCTTCCTTGTAGCACAAGTAATGTAACCAGAGTAGGGCTTTGACCGAGTATTGACGTTTGACATAGTTCGTCGTTTGAGGGCTGATGACAGCCACGGTGTTTTCAGGCATGAATCGTTGCCGGTACACTAAGGAACACGGTTTGGCAATGGTGCAAGCTTCTTTCAAAGGATCGACCCCTCCGTGTTCCATGAACAGTTCTCAAACTTTTCCACAGCAACGCCGTAAAATGTCTACGTCGGAACGACAATACTTTAGCATTTTTTCCTGAAAGTCGAAAGGGTCTGAGGCGTGAGCCTAGTACCAAGCGTAGAAAGCTTCTCGTTGTTCGGTACGCATGTTGTCAGGGTCGTAATAGTGAGCCTCAGGCAAATGGGGTAGAACGGCGTGTTGATTGGCTTCCGTATTGAAAAAGTGTGGAATGTACCCTTTAGCCATTTCTGTCATTCCAAACGTTTTAGGCATTCGACTCAAAGACATGACTAAGTAGTTCATCGAATCTTTAAACTGCACTTGTCCTACTTGCATGAAAATGATTTTGGCTCCTTCAAAGTCACTTTAGGACGCTCGGTGCCATGTTCCGTATAGTATCTCAAAAGAAACTGTCCATCGTATCCGGAGAAATAGTGAGCCATCACCGTGGCATGACGATGACAATCTCGGTAACGTTCGATGTCCTCTTGGCTCCACGTCTTGTCGATGGGGTCTAAGACCCATTGTGCAAAATCAGCTAGCGTGTTCGGTCCCCGAAAGATTTTTCCACGCCCTCCAGGAATCTTGCTGCAGTGAGGGCAATAACTCACGATAGGTTCTTGAATGCACTTCTCGCACGCTCGATGAGCCACGCAAAAATTAGGAATGTGAATACCGGTCTCTTGCATGCATTCGAAATCGAAAAAGATGAAATTGCCTTTCTTCTTCTTGTGACCACCCTCTTTCTCTGGTTGGGATTGGTATTTTTGCACGTAGCATTGGTGTTCCAAGTCCACGATGTGGTGACAAATGTGACATTTTTTCTTTCCTCTACATACGTGTGCCTTGGTACTGTTGGTACATAGACCTTGTCCACACGTAGGACACAATCTCAGCACTTGACAAGCACATTTCTTCTGTGAACCTTGCGTCTTCAGATGTTGTTGGTAACAGGCAGGGCTGACAAACGTCCGCAAACAAGCTGGACAATGCACTGGTTCTTGCCCTTCGCTCAGACAGGGTGGAGAAGCCAAACATCCTGAGCATTTCGATCCGCAATGTTTGTGTTGCTCTCGATTATTATAACCATAGTCACATTTCTCACAGTAATAACCGTATCCCAGGAATGAGGTGATACTGGTAATGGTATCGAAATGGTCATCGTGATGATAGAGGTGAATGTATTTTCCATCTTTAAAGTCTTGGCCTCGAAACAACAGAGGCCCGCGCACTTCTTGAGGGTACATTTTCAAGGCGTAGCGTGGAGCTAGAATATCTTGCAATTTTTGCATCTCAGGAATGCCACAGGGTTCGTCTTTGGGCAAGTCGGCTTGTTGCAACAGGAGTTCTGCTTCTGTTTGGTTCGGTCCGATTTTCGAATGTTCTCCCAGACTCTTTTCCATTCTACCGTGTCGTTTTTGTCGACATAGGTTCGTCCCACCACGATAGCCCTGGCTAAACACATCTGGTCTTGAGGGTTGTTAATTCGGACGAGACTTGTTTTGGTGCTGGGAAGCTCGTCCACCAATAACATCTTTTTGCATCCAGTCCCTTGAGGAGGAGAGACGTGGGTCATGTCCAGTGTGGCTTTTCCATCGGTGATGTCAAACTGGTCATTGGATTGTTGTACGTGTTGACTTTTGTCCATGACTTTGGAAGCGGTCAATTCTGCAGGGCTGCTAAACTCGATCCAAACAGGGGATTTCAAACCGTCGTGTTATATGGAAAGTCTCAAGCGATCGTCTTCTTTGGGTTGACTTTGTCGCTTGAGTGTGGTGAGCAAAGAATCCCACATCTCGGTGATGAACCCTTCTGCTTTCTCTAACGGTACTTCGGACTTGAAATCTTTAAACTTCACCGTGTATTTGTAAGCCGTGGTTATAAATTATCTAGAGGGACGCTTTTCCGTCTCTCGAATGTCATAGTACTTTTCAGGGTTGAGTAAGGGTGGTGAACTTTGTTTAGAGGGTTTGGATTCTGGTTCATTCATGTCCTCTTCAAAATCACAGCCATGAATTTGTGCCAAGACTTCGGCTCTGGTACGAGGCGATAGATCACGTTTCTGCCTCTTACTTTCTTCTTCTTTCTTCTCAAATGAATTGGATCGTTTCATCTCAATAGCAGAAAGTCAAATGACTAAAGTTTAAACACCATGGACTAATTTATAGTCATAGCAGACCAGCGTATATAAAGGGTGTGTTTCTTGTCCTTCCACTATTCATTTCACTCTCAAACCGAGCACAACGATGGAAGAGACTACACAAATCGAACATTTCACCAGAGCTTTGCGAGGTTTCATCCGAAACTTCTCTTCAGACCAGTCGTCGGACTACTCACCTTCCTTTCGAGATAAAAGTCAAGATACTTGCTATATCTGTCACAAGAAAGGGCATTGGTCTTCAGAGTGTCCAGACCGTCAAAAAAGAAAAAAAGGGGCTAGAAAAGACAAAAGTCAAGATACCTGTTATTATTGTCAAGAAAAAGGACATTGGTCTCCAGATTGCCCAAAAAAGAAACAAGAGGAATCAGAAGAGGAGAGGGATTCTGAAGAGGAGTCAGAAGAAGAGAGGGATTCTTCAGAGGAAGAAAGCAGACAGGTGAAGAAAAAGAAACAGGAGAAAAAAAGAAGAAGGGAAGAAAGTGAGGAGGAAGAGAAGGAAAAGACTATAACGGTGAAGAAATTGAAAAAACAGAGAGAGTGAAGAATGAGACAGGAGAAGTTTATGAACTTTTAAAGTGCTCTGTTGTGAATTGTGAATTGGATTGTAAATATTTATAAAAGAATAAATTAGGTATTAAAAGGTAAGTGTCTTTGGGTTTTGATTTTAAAATAAGAACCTACACTCACACACTCATACACACGTACTAGAGGGGTAAAATGGTTTTTTTGAGTTTGAATGGATGTTGACAATTGAAAGTCTATCTCTTTTCGATAGACGTGGGTGGCCCTGAAAAGGGGCTTTTTTAGTGCAGGGGTGAGTTTAAGCAATCAGCTTTAACTTTCTTAAGCCTTGGCCACTGCCAAGACCTACTTCTGGACTGCGTACTGTTGATGATGATGATGATTTGGTTGAAATCACTAAGGGTGGCACGGTAGGCTTAGTCACAGGGTTGGCGTGTTTAGCTCGGGAAGGTCGTATTCTCTTCGGTCGTAATAAAGAAGTCTGATACATTTGTTTCAGACTTCTTAACTCCGCTAAAATGTCTAACAGTACCGTGACCGTTTGATTTTCACACCCTTGTTTCTTTGCTGCTGCTTCTTCTTCTTCTTGTTTATTTCTTACCTCTTCTTCTTGCTGTTGTTGCTGTAGGAGAAAAGCTTGTTCCGCTTCCTTTTGCTGTTGTATAAATTTCTCCAATTCTTCTTTCTGTCTCTGTCTAAAATTCTCCACGTGCGGTAATGAAGGAGAAGGTGACGAAGGTTCCGGAACAAATTCTTGCGAGGTAAGAAAATCCACAAAATCCCAATTCACCTCTTCTGAAAGTAAGTCCGGGTTCCCTTGGGTAGTCTCCATAGCTGGTGCACCCCAATTTATCGTTTTCTGAGTTTCCGTCATGTTGAAAAAACTGTCGCATGAATTGACTGCGCACAGGCGCTAGCGAATCTATATAGACCACGTGAGGTCACAGACTGCTCTCTTCGGATTGGATGTGGGCTGACTGAATTTTGTAACGCGTGTTTGGATTGGTCAACGACCTCAATCCGTTTCAATCCTACCTCTCCCTATAAATAAGTGCAGTTCACTGCATTCCTTCACCTGTTCTCGGTGCCTCAACATGTGGACCGACGTACAATCTTCCACGCTTCTGTCTTCGATGATGTTCCGGACGGACATACCAATGTATGTCCGATCCAAGTGGGCAGTTGTCCATAGGACAGACATCAGCCTATGGATACGTAGGATCTATGTGGAGAGGTAAGGATGCCTCAAAAGAGTTTTAGTCTATGGTCCTACAGTGTGGGGGTGTAGTGGTTGTCTAGGGGTGGGGTTCTTCTTATAGACTTTAACGAATTATGAGAAGTTCCCCTGGTCCTTATTCAGAAGGTTAATTCTGGACACTATATTATTTATTGACTAAATATATTTATGGCTACGAGCCCCCAGTCAGCAATGCCGACAGTTAAATTAAAAGAAATACAAAGATGAAATTTAAACAATAACAATTTAATAAATGAAATTTAAAAGAATTTAAAGTAATCAATGTCTCTCTTCCACCCAATGATCCCTTTGATCATCATTTGAGTTCACAGTGTGAGGAGATTTTTCCCTTCTTGAGTGCTACTCATCTAAATCTCTTCGTTCCCTTGTCTTTCTCTCCTTTCGTGATCTCCACTTCCGCTTCCTCTTCTATAATCCTTGTTCCTTGCCGTTATCTTGACTTCCGGTTCCTCTTCTAGTATCCGGAACCCTTGACGATATCCCTTGAGGTCACCCGAAATTCACTCGGTATCTCTCACCGTCACCCGAAATTCTCTGAACTTCTCTCGTCCCCCGAAATTCTCTGAAATTCTTTCGTCCCCCGAAAGCTTCCTGTTGAAAGGTATAATGCATTAGCATAGGGTTATAAAAATCTTCCCTCACACTACGTCACTGAACTGAACCATCAGTTTAAGGCGGGACATTTGGGTCGCGCATGCGCACACATCGAAATTCCCATACACTTCCGCCGCTTACAAAAATGGCGCCATAACACAATCACACAAAGGATTCAAATATCTACATACTGAGCCCTATCAGTATATACATACAAAATATTTTAAATACGATTGTACTAAAATATTACTACGATTAGTAATATGACTATCTATATATTTATATATATTTATATATATTTCCTCCACAAGCGTACCAAATCCACAATATTCACATTCAAATGGTGATAAACGGCAATCCGTTACTCAATGGCAAAATCTATCATTACGTAAACAAATTTCTTGTCTACCAAAATATAACTACGCAAAGAATTACAATATTAATTCTTATAGCGGCTAGCGAGCAATACAATTCTTCACAAATACAAATCGTCCTTTCAAAAGGGCGTAAACGTAATAATCCACGAAATAATATGCACACATATTACTAGCGAAAGAAGAGAACATTTTCGCCTCACAAAATAAGGTGTACATAGTAACATTATGAATAATGAGGCAACGAATCAACATCGTAATCAATCGTAAACAAAAGTACTAGCTAAAGTCATGAAAAAAATGCAAAATATTAAGGTCATAATTAACTATTCATACTTCAATACAAGTAAAATGTATACATACGACAAATTCTCTTCAATTAACAGCAGTCGTATCAAGCAGAATCAACGTAACATCAAACTTACCTGATCGAAGCTATTTCATGAATTTCCTAAATTCCGCCAATTTTTACGAATGGCTAACGGAGTGTGTGTCACTGCGACTCTTAAACACCAACTGACGAATTTCAGGCTTGTACACGTCTTATGTCAATTTCTCGAATCAAGTCCCACCTACAACGCATCCCGATTGGATGGCGACGGACTCTGGTCATTTGATCGAACTGTCAATCATAAAAATGTCAGTCTGTGTGTCCCCATGTACTGTCCAGCCTACCATTGTCGGCTTCCGGCTCTTTGAAGTTGTCTACGTCACGTGTTCCCATGTACAAAGATTCCCGCCAGATTTCCACTCAAGAGCTCAAACAAAGACTGGGTTACGTAAGAGGATTAGCCAACTTAGGCACTTGGAAAAACAAAGCTTACCTGGCTCCACTTACAGACTTATAAATACATGTATAATACAAGGGGTTGGGGTAAAACATCACATCCCCCCACGCTTGAGAATAAAATCAGGATTTTATTCACTCAAACTAAAAAAGCAAAAGTGTTACACGATATAAGGAACAAAATCAGCAAAATGAACTAAATGCTAAACTGAGTATGAACACGAAAATATAACAAATGATCTATATCATTTCGGCGCTTCTACTCATGAAATCTGCGCCTACGTTTTCAGATCCTTTCACGTATCTGATCTGCATCTGGTACTGCTGTAAAAACAGCGACCATCGCATCAATCGACCATTGGACAACTTTGCCTGCGCCAGATAGGCGAGTGGTTGGTGGTCGGTCTCCAATATGAACTTACGTCCATATAGGTATCGCTCGAACCGTGATATGCCGAACACGATTCCGAGACATTCCCTCTCCGATACTGAGTAATTCTTCTCGGCAGCAGACAACTTCCGGCTGCCGTATGCGACAGGAAAAAGCGTCTTGTCATGCTCCTGGAGCAGTACTGCTCCCAGTCCCGTGTCGCATGCATCGGTGCGCAGAACGAATTCTTTATCCAAGTCCGGTAGACGAACAACTGCGTCGGATGTAAGTCTATCCTTTAGCGTTTGGAATGCGTGCTCACACGCATCTGTCCAAACGAACTTACTCGGGGTCCGTTTCTTGGTTAGGTCAGACAACGGGCCCGCAATCGCGCTGAAATTAGCGACATACCTCCGGTAATATCCGGCCAGTCCCAGGAATGATCTCACTTCCGTTTTCGTGGTGGGGCGTGCGGCGTTTCTCAACTGCTCCACCTTCGACTTCTCTGGAGACAGCGTGCCTTGGCTCAGGGTATGTCCTAAATAGTCTAATGTCCTGAAACCAAGGTGACATTTGGAAGGGCGGGCTGTCAAGCCCTCCTGACGTAGCCGCTCCAAAACGTCAGCTAACAGAGCGAGGTGTTCACCCCATGTCTCTGTAGCTAACAAGAGGTCATCCATGAAGTTGTGGACACCCCTATCGCGCAAGGGCTCCAACAACTTCCGCATCATTCTGGTAAAGACGCTGGGCGCGTTTTGTACCCCGAACGGCA
This sequence comes from Sinohyriopsis cumingii, assembly GCA_028554795.2. Taxonomy (NCBI): domain Eukaryota; kingdom Metazoa; phylum Mollusca; class Bivalvia; order Unionida; family Unionidae; genus Sinohyriopsis; species Sinohyriopsis cumingii. Next base: position 6,534,375 of record CM068837.1, on the reverse strand, counting down.
TCACCAACCATTGGTATGTCCCGTCGGGAGTAGCAAAAGCAAGCTTCGGTCGGTCTTCTTTCCTTACCGGAATTTGCCAATACCCCTTGGACAAATCCAGTTTGGAAAAATATTTCGCTTTCGAGACCGAAGCGAAGATATGTTCGGGGTCAGGTAGCATTTCAACTTGAAATTCTGTCACCTGATTCAGCTTCCGGTAGTCGACGCAGAACCGATGGGTGCCGTCCTTCTTCTGCACTAAGACTACTGGTGAGCTGTACGGAGAGTCGGCAGGTTCGATTACTCCCAGAGCAATCATCTGCTCGATTTCTTCCCTTACAACTTGTCGTTTCGCGTGGGGCAAGGGGTAGGGTTTACGCTGAACTGGTCGGTCGTCCACCATCTTTAACCCGAACTCGACAAGCGTCGTCCTCCCGGGTTTTTCGGTTAGCACGTCGGAATATCCGGCCAGCAAGGTCTCTATCTCGTTCCGCTGCCCTTCAGTTAACATGGGGTCACACTCCACGTCCGACGGAGTCTCGGCCCTCGTTAATGGACAGCTCGGGACAGTGTTAGCACCTTCCGTATCGCCTTCGATATCCTCGGTGACTATCGCTGCGACAACAAAATCGCTGGCGGTCTCCCTTTCCCGGTACCTCTTGAGCAAATTGGCATGGTACAATTTCTCTTTCGTCGGTAGCTGTATCCGGTAGGTTTGACCTCCGACCTTCTTGGTGACGACGTATGGACCCCTCCAGGAAACTTGCAACTTGTTGTGTTCCTGGGGCAACAACAACAACACTTTGTCCCCTACTTCAAACTGACGTGGTTTTGCGCGCTTATTGTAATTTTTCGCCTGTTGCGCCTTAGCTCGTTTGAGGTTTTCTTGCGCGAGAGAACAAACCTCTTCCAGTTTGTTGCGCAAGTCCGCGACGTATTGGTAGGTAGTGCGTACTTCCTCTACAGCGTGGTCGTCTGTCCACAGCTGTCTCAGTACGGCGATTGGGCCGCGTACGGTTCTCCCGTACAAGAGTTCAAAGGGAGAGAACCCCAAACTCGCTTGCGGTACTTCCCGGTATGCAAAAAGCATGGCCGGAATATACCGGTCCCAATCCTTGGGGCGGCCTTCGCACAATTTCTTGAGCGTGTTTTTCAAGGTCCCATTAAACCGTTCGACCAATCCGTTACATTGGGGGTGATACGGTGTAGTCGTGAGGTGTTTAATCGACATGAGGCGATTCACCTCCGCCATCACACGACTCATAAATTGTGTTCCTTGATCGGTCAAGATCTCGTCGGGCACTCCGACTCTTGACCAGATCGCAAACAGAGCTTCCGCGACGGTTTCCGTGTCAATGTTACGCAACGCAACGGCCTCCGGATAGCGTGTAGCATAATCGACAACCGTTAAAATATATCGATTTCCGTGCGCAGACGCGGGTTTTATCGGTCCGATTAAATCCATGGCAACACGTCTAAATGGTTCATCGATAAGGGGCGTACTCCCCAAAGGGATGGGTCGCTGATCCGTTTTCGGTGCCATTCTCTGGCATTTGTCACAGGAGAGACAGAACCGTTTTACGTCTCCCTGGACCCCTGGCCAGTAAAACTCTTTTACAAGACGGTCACGCGTCTTAGCAATTCCCATGTGTCCACCCATGAGACTCTCGTGTGCAAGTTTCAGTACTTCGCAACGCTTTTCCTTTGGCACGACGACTTGCTTGAAGTGTTCGTTGTGTTTCCTGGCGTGGCGATACAAGATTCCCTTCTTGTAGACAAACTTCACCGCGCCGTTCGGAGTTTCCCTTTCTGTTCCCGCTTCTGCGTGTTTGTGCAACTGCGCCAGAGTTGCGTCCTCCTGTTGCAGCTTCCTTAACTCCGCTGGAATAACATTACTAACCGGTGTCGATGTAACTTGGATTGGCTTTTGTTTCGGCTGTCGACTCATGGCCCTGGTTTCAACAGCACTCACTGGCATAGGTGTGCAGGTTTCGGGGTTCGGCTGGGGTAACACGTAACGGCAACCCAATATGACGTCATGTGATAGCCCCTCCAAGCAAGCAGCTTCAATTTTCCCCTTCACGTATGGTGAATCGAGGTCAATGACAGCTACTGGTAATGAGTCACGCGCGCAGTTCGCGTACTGAACTTCTATTACCTCCCCTGTATAGTCCTCCGGCTTGACATATTTCTTGTCGACAAGCGCGGGGACGCTGCACCCAGTGTCATACAAGATGGTGGCGCCTTCACCATTGACAGTTGCGGCCGCAAGGTTGGCTGGGTTGCGACTCGCTTCCGGCACACCTTCCTTCTTAGCTACGACATTCACCTGGGTCTGCCTGCCCTTGGGACAGTCCCTGGCAAAATGCCCCAGGCGCTTGCAATTAAAACATGTCGGCGGCCCTCGCCGACTTGCAAGTCCTGGTTTCGTGGGTGAGGCCTGTCCAGGTCGATAGGCGGCAGCCCTACCTGTAGGTGCCCCTCCGACCTTCCCGTCGCCCTGACGGTTACGGACAGCCGGCTCAACCTCCCCCATACGACGCGACTCAGAGGGTCGGGGTCGGTCAGCAACCCCGGAACCTCCACTCTTCGAGTGCGCCTGCTCGTATCGCTCCGCCATGTTAGCGATCTCTTCGAGCGTCCGGTGTTCTCTTTCTGCTAAGAAAACTGTCAACTCGCGACGGTAAGTACCCAGGACATGTTCCTTGAGTATTACCTCGCGTAGCCCTTCGTACGTGCGTTCGACTTCGGCCATTTTCATCCACTTCTCAAATAAACCTCGAACACGGTTGTGGAATTGAGAGTGGGTCTCTGTTACCTTTTTCACCGAGTCCCGGAAAAGTTTCCGGTAAGTCTCGGCGGTCAGCCGATAATGGCAGAGAAGCGCCTTCTTGAGGGCAGTGTAGTCATCAGCCTCTTCTGCAGTTAAGCCGTGGTAGACTTCCCGAGCTGCACCTTGCAAAAAGGCTGAGACATTAATGGCCCAGTGCTGTTCAGGGACCTGATGAGCGCGTGCGAGTTTCTCAAACTGGACGAGAAAATCGTCAATAGCCTCCTCCCTATCATTGAAGCGTGACATGTTGATCTGGACTATCCGGTGGTCGATGAAAGGTCGGCCGGTTGTTCCAGAGCTTGTACTGGCGTCGTCCCGTCCGTTGGTCCTAGCTTCAACTCTGACCTTTTCCATCTCCAGAGTGTGAGCGAGTCTGGCTAGCTCCAGCTCTTTCTGGGCGTCTCGGTCCGCTGCTATCTTGGCTAACTCTTGGTCCGCTGCTATCTTGGCTAGTTCTCTCTGGGCTTCTCTTTCCGCTGCTTTTTCGGCCTTCCATTCCTTGATCCTTTCTTCTATAAAGGTTGCCAGGCGATCTCCCTCGTATCCAAGATCTTCCGACCCCATGGCGCGGTATTCCTTTATCATTTGTCGTTCGGTAGCCATTATACTAATGTAAAGTGATACCTTGTCTCAAAATTCAAACAATATACAGATATTTGTAATACCAGTTTAAATACTTACCTGTCGACAACAACTAGTTTCGTTCAGGTAAGATATTTGTTCGATATCTGCTTCACACGTACTGCTATGAATGGAAGATCTACAAAGCCTGCACATATGACAATAAAAATACAAGATGAGAAAATCACAAAATTTCAAATACAAAGAATGGAAAATATCTCACACTGTTCACTAATACTTCTACCAATAACTTTAAGTCCCAAAATAATATATATGTCTAATTCATATCCCGGACGAAGCGCCCACTGTGGGGGTGTAGTGGTTGTCTAGGGGTGGGGTTCTTCTTATAGACTTTAACGAATTATGAGAAGTTCCCCTGGTCCTTATTCAGAAGGTTAATTCTGGACACTATATTATTTATTGACTAAATATATTTATGGCTACGAGCCCCCAGTCAGCAATGCCGACAGTTAAATTAAAAGAAATACAAAGATGAAATTTAAACAATAACAATTTAATAAATGAAATTTAAAAGAATTTAAAGTAATCAATGTCTCTCTTCCACCCAATGATCCCTTTGATCATCATTTGAGTTCACAGTGTGAGGAGATTTTTCCCTTCTTGAGTGCTACTCATCTAAATCTCTTCGTTCCCTTGTCTTTCTCTCCTTTCGTGATCTCCACTTCCGCTTCCTCTTCTATAATCCTTGTTCCTTGCCGTTATCTTGACTTCCGGTTCCTCTTCTAGTATCCGGAACCCTTGACGATATCCCTTGAGGTCACCCGAAATTCACTCGGTATCTCTCACCGTCACCCGAAATTCTCTGAACTTCTCTCGTCCCCCGAAATTCTCTGAAATTCTTTCGTCCCCCGAAAGCTTCCTGTTGAAAGGTATAATGCATTAGCATAGGGTTATAAAAATCTTCCCTCACACTACGTCACTGAACTGAACCATCAGTTTAAGGCGGGACATTTGGGTCGCGCATGCGCACACATCGAAATTCCCATACACTTCCGCCGCTTACAAAAATGGCGCCATAACACAATCACACAAAGGATTCAAATATCTACATACTGAGCCCTATCAGTATATACATACAAAATATTTTAAATACGATTGTACTAAAATATTACTACGATTAGTAATATGACTATCTATATATTTATATATATTTATATATATTTCCTCCACAAGCGTACCAAATCCACAATATTCACATTCAAATGGTGATAAACGGCAATCCGTTACTCAATGGCAAAATCTATCATTACGTAAACAAATTTCTTGTCTACCAAAATATAACTACGCAAAGAATTACAATATTAATTCTTATAGCGGCTAGCGAGCAATACAATTCTTCACAAATACAAATCGTCCTTTCAAAAGGGCGTAAACGTAATAATCCACGAAATAATATGCACACATATTACTAGCGAAAGAAGAGAACATTTTCGCCTCACAAAATAAGGTGTACATAGTAACATTATGAATAATGAGGCAACGAATCAACATCGTAATCAATCGTAAACAAAAGTACTAGCTAAAGTCATGAAAAAAATGCAAAATATTAAGGTCATAATTAACTATTCATACTTCAATACAAGTAAAATGTATACATACGACAAATTCTCTTCAATTAACAGCAGTCGTATCAAGCAGAATCAACGTAACATCAAACTTACCTGATCGAAGCTATTTCATGAATTTCCTAAATTCCGCCAATTTTTACGAATGGCTAACGGAGTGTGTGTCACTGCGACTCTTAAACACCAACTGACGAATTTCAGGCTTGTACACGTCTTATGTCAATTTCTCGAATCAAGTCCCACCTACAACGCATCCCGATTGGATGGCGACGGACTCTGGTCATTTGATCGAACTGTCAATCATAAAAATGTCAGTCTGTGTGTCCCCATGTACTGTCCAGCCTACCATTGTCGGCTTCCGGCTCTTTGAAGTTGTCTACGTCACGTGTTCCCATGTACAAAGATTCCCGCCAGATTTCCACTCAAGAGCTCAAACAAAGACTGGGTTACGTAAGAGGATTAGCCAACTTAGGCACTTGGAAAAACAAAGCTTACCTGGCTCCACTTACAGACTTATAAATACATGTATAATACAAGGGGTTGGGGTAAAACATCACATACAGTTAGGCGAAGCCTAAGGACAAAAAGAAGTCACAGATGCCCTTTATATTAATATACCTTAATATTAACATAAAACCAAAGGCCCTTTTCAGGGCCACTCCAATTTCTCGAAAAGAGATAGACTTTCATTGCCTACCCCTCATTTTTTAATTTTTTTTTTTTTGTTTTTAAAAAAAAAATAGAGACCCCTCCCTGTTTCAATTTTCAACAGGCCCACGATCTATTCCCATGTTAAATTCCCATTGTCCCTAGACATTCCCACGATTTATTCCCCATGTTAAATTTCCAATTGTCCCTAGACAGTCCCACGAACTATTCCCCAATGTTAATTCCCATTGTCCCTAGGGTACAAACTTTTTTCTCTAATGTTAAATTTTACATAGTCCCCAGGGTACAACTCTCTCATTTAACATGGAAGTGTCCTAGTCCCTAGGGTATCCTTATTCACTACTTATATCGTACAGAAATTTGTTTATTTTAATGGAAGTCAAAGAAAGCAATACGTCTTCTTTAGCCGTATGAGTCATCTGCTGCGACACAGCCTGTAGCTAGAGGGGAACATCTGTTGGGACAGCCTATAGCTAGACGGAACATCTGCTGGGACACAGCCTATAGCTAGACGGAACATCTGCTGCGACACAGCCTATAGCTAGACGAAACATCTGCTGATACATAGACCATATCTAGAGGGATCATCCGTTGGGACACAGTAACTGGTGGGATCGTCTGCTTGGACACAATCTACAGGGATCATCTGCTGGGACACAGTCTATAACTTGAGGAATCATCTTTTGGGAATTGAAATTGATATGTTTTATCACATATTGAGGATAATTTCACTTACAATGAATTATGCTTAATACATTTACATATGTTTCTCTCTACAGTTACTAAGAACTCTTGAAGATAGTGAGGTACAAGGTGAAATTGTGTAACTATGCGACAAAGTGGAGATAATTTTTACATATCCGTATGATACTTATTATTCACTGTGACCTGATCTTTCTTTACACGAGGCAGTAGGAAAGCAACATTTTGTTTAATGCAGATAGTTGTCAATATGGCTTATACTTGATAATTGAAGATGAAGAATCCAAAGCACGCTAACGTAGCCAGTTATTCAGAAAGGGAAAATGAATTTCACAGAGAAGAGAAGAACCACTTCTGAAAGTGCAGTAAGTTAATTATAACATAATATTTTTAGAACGTTCTCTGCAAGATACCTTTTATTTCTATCCAATTTACCTTGAAAGTCCAGAAAGGTAAAATGACCAAGTGAAGCTAGCAATCTTAGAAGCGATGTACATTTCGTATGCAAGATAATCCAAAATTACACCTATCAATCACGCACCAAATCAAAATAATTTCACGTTATTCTTACAATACATAAGGTATATCAAGTCTCTGCTTTAATAACCAAGCAATATCAGCAAATATAATATTGGAAATACTATTTCTTTACAGCAAAGTAAAAATGCTTGAGGTACGATACTATATAGATGAAGTATAGTTTTAAAACACACATTGAGCTAATAATGTCATCATATCATTAATAACTGAATCGAAAACCTATGGATAACATAAGAAATATCCATTCCAATACCATGATAAACAGGTACACCAGATTCTGTACCTGTACTAAAAACATCAGAAGTAGTAAATTATACTACTTTGTACATAAATCATTCCTTATGTGAATATATTACATATGATTAGTAAACTATACTATCCGCTCACAAGGAACCAATACGAAGTCCTTATCCTCCGACAAAACGTGTTGCACATAGTAACAGACTTGACATCAGCGGTGGATTAAGACAATCAAGAGACGACAGCTGTAGATTAACAAAATCTAGCTTAGATAAATGGATCGAACTTAACACATTTTCTCTACCCAGCATACTTTATTCATGTTTATTCTTATCTGTTCTGATTTTGTGAGTTCGATCAATACGCGTCTTTAACAAACAAGAATTTATAAATGAGATCTTATCTTTCGTCGACAATCATAAACACCTGGGAGTTACTTTTGGTACCTTAGGCAACTGGGAAGAACATGTCGATAATGTATGCATCTGCCTCAAAAATATAACTGTTTAAAAAATTAAATATTCAATAGAAAACTCATGAAAAAATATATTTCACTTATATTCGACCTTTACTTGAATATGCCGACTTTGTCGGGGATGATTTTGCGATTGAAGAGGTTCTCAAATTAAAACAAAATTTCAGCTTCAAGCAGAAAAAACTGCGATGCCACTACTATATGGCAACTTTGAAACATCTACCACGAACACTGATAACAAGAAGTGTCTCGTGGCCAGTCGACGAGCCTGAACACACGGAATTGACCTATTAGATATGAAGGTATAAGAGAGATCAATTTTCCTCGTAGTAAAGGTGATGAACATGAAGAGATACGTGCTTTAAGCCATACGGTAAAAGGTTACTACACTCAAATTGTGAAAAGCGACTATTGACCAAGGGCAGAATAGAAATCAGGAGGAATAACCGACTAAACATACAACCAGTCATGACAAATAAATCCCATACAGATGCCATTAGGGGCGACGGTGGAGGATGTTATACGTTAGGGAAGTTGTTTTTTTATATTAGGAATAGTTTTTATTTGTCGTGGAATCATTTTAAGAAAATTCATTATGTATGTACTATTTTAACTTTCTGATATCAACAGCAATGCGAAAACGCCACGAATGTACCATACCGTTTGTTTTTAAAATTGCGTAACTGAATTTACATTCTAAATGTGCCTGTCTCCCTACTAAAAGAAGGAATGAAGCACAACAACAGATGCAAACGCAATTGGAACTTTTGTATACTAATGGAGACAAGAGAAAACATCGAAATATGGAAAAAACATTAAGAGCAAAGGTCAATCGTGATTCCTCAAAGAGATAGAATACATGCAAGGAAACCCAACCAAAAGGAAAGGCCTGCAGGGATGGGAGTTGTTTGATTTAGAAAGCCAGATCCTCCGACTAAAAGTGTTGCACACAACAACAGACTTGACAGCAGCGGTGGAATAAGAAATCAATCGATTAAGACATCAGTCGTGGATTAACACAATAAATTGAATCAACGGCAGATGAACACACACAATTTACAGCAACGGTGGATTAACGACATCTAGTTTGGATTCTGATAAATGGATAGAATATGGCGCTTTCGCTGTACCCGGTGTACTTTACGCATGTTTAATCTTATCTTCACTGATTTTGTGACTTAAATCAGAACCCGTGTTTGATAAACTAATATTTAGAAATGATATCTTACCTTTCGGCGGCAATGATAAACACATGGGAGTTAGTTTTAGTACCTTAAGCATAATTAAATACAGATTCAATAGAAAGCTCTTGAGACAATATATTTGACTTATATTCGACCTTTACATGAATATGCATGAATATGCAGTCTCTGGAAGTAGAAGAAAAAAAAATGCAGCTACAAGCAGGGACGAGTTTGATTGACATTACCAGGCGTGCATCGCCTGAACATATACACGATATAGGTGTTCGGTATTCCTTGTAAACCGCTCTTGACTAATGTGTTTTCTTTTTTATGTTCTCCAGTGATACTTACCCGCAGAACGTTTTCCACTGTACCGGTGCTTCGGTAGTTTCCGTCAGTAAGGAAAGTACGGAAATTAACTTGTGATCTTGTTAAAAATTAAGGGATATCAAAACCATGTTTTCATTTTTATAACAAATAAAAGCAATAATTATTATTTTTTCTTTTAACAAAACGGTTGGATTTGTCAGAACATCATTCGAATATTACAAATACAATTATATGTATGTGTCCCGGTACTTAATCATCCCAAAACCAACTTTTGAAAAAAATTGGAATAAACAAAAGGAACAGCAAAATTCATATTTAAAATAATTTATAAGCATATTTTATTTTAATCATGCAAAGATTTTCAGGAGAGCGAAAAGCGATTGTTACTGATTGAAATTTATTTCAATCCTCCCGTTCACTAACTGGACTATCCTTTGTTGAGTCCGTGCGTCACCTGTTTAATAATAACAATAAGAAACTATCTTTAACGAGGATAACACATTTGGTCATGGCTGACCCATCTGCCATGTGGTCCTCAGTTTTTGTAATAAAATAATAAAAATAGAAGTTCATACACATAACCATGTATCGTCGCACACTCATTCGTACATATTTGACATGAATGACTATGTGTGATTACTGGGAAACATACAAATATATATCAATTATGGATATGATTTTAAAGTTTTATATTCAGAGCTTTTAATATATCGTTCCAGCTGGTCTAGAAAGAATTTCTTTAATGATAATTTAAAAGAAGCAAGGGATGTTGAATTACGTATCCTCATTTGTAAGGAATTCCATACAGTAGGTGCTGATACAGAAAATGAGCTTTTGTAATGATTGATTTTCGAAAAAGGAATCTGGAGATCGTTGTTTGTCGTCGATCGGAGATTACGCTCAGTATTTGATGATCTTAGTTCAATTATGTTAGAGATATAATCTGAAGAAAGACCGTTTAAAGACTTGTATGTCATGATTCCTTTAAAATAAAGAATACGTTTTTGTATAGGTAGCCATTTCAGACGTGAAAACAAAACATTTGGGGAGTCATAACAGGAAGTTTCAGTATTATTCGGGCTGCCCTTTTCTGGAGTCTGTCAATTCTGGACAGATTATAATTTGATGTGTTTCCCCATATGGTACAGCCGTAATCTATCAGTGGTAGTATATAACCCGAAAAATAAATTTCAAGTGACTGAAGAGGTAGAAATTTTGAAAGCAATTTTAATAGAGTTATTCTTTTGACTACCATTGCACATAAGTGATCGATATGAGCATTCCAGCTGAGGTGTTGATCAATGTAGACTAAGTCATTGATAAATAGTAGAAAAAGAAGAGGCCCTAATATAGATCCTTGAGGAACACCACTTAAGATATGACTTGGTTCGGATATATGTTTACCCGTGCAAACAACCTGGTGTCTGTTTGTGAGATCCTCTTTGATATCTATCTCACCCGGGTGTTGGTATCTCACTCTAAGTTGCCTTGCTAATAATATCTTTAGTGTTAGTTTATAGGCGGCCAACCGATATACTCATCGACATGCGCACATGAAAGCTATCTACTATAATGTACGTACTGATCACTTAATTTTCCAGGTGTAGGGAGCTGCACTTTCCTTCGAGCCGAGATATTTTATTTTCTATCATGTTACCATATTTATTTTGTCGTATACATACTGTGATTGTTACAATTTGGTGTTATTTGGCTTTATATTAGAGGAAGATCTTTTTCCGAACTTTATTAGCGCCGTTAATTTGCCGAAGAAATTCCATCCCACCTTCCCCAGAATATTCAATTGTTGGTATCTAATATAACTGGGTTATACGGTGGTACCTACGGTGGTGTGTTCAGAAATACCTATGTACATTTGTCGTGTTATCCAACTCTAATATATATGCGAAAACGGGCTGGCATATGTTAGCAGATCAACGGAACTTTCACAATATTTGCTACTTTTATATAATGTTTTTTGGAGCATCACCCTCTTCTCTTTCTGTGCCACTGACGCCATTGGTTGGTGAATCAAAACGATATAATCTAATAAATAGTATGACATATTGCAAATGAACTCTCGTGTAAAATAAATAAGAATTCATTTATAAATTATACCGTCTAAAGTTGGAATACGTTCCTCAGTTCAATACAAGAAACTATTGTAGTTGTTTTTCATTACCTTTCGATTTCCAAGAAATCCTGCTGTTATGTGACACTGTAATTCCTTATTAGTTCTCCAGACCAAATTAATTTAGCTCTCCATGAAATAAAGTTTAAACTCTTTATTAAAACTGCTGTAGAACTTTTAAGATCAAACAAATACACGAAACTTCCACTTCAATTCTATATATCAAACCTTGATTGTGCGCCTATAGCTGCCATTAAGACTCGGTGGCAATTAACGAAACAATGATTGGCCAGAACGTTGCGAGTGCATCAATTTTCTCATTCGCAATTTCTCGGTTAGTCCTATGACCAATTCAATGGTAGAAATGCCACTGTTATTTGAATACATTGCAGTTTTTTTTCTGATTTAGAATTTCATAAACGGATCAGTTGGTTATGGCTCTTTTCTGTAACTCTGGTTAAGACCATACAATCGTAAAAGAAACACCTTTTCTTCTTATTTGATTTTGAGTCCGTTCAAGAGAAGTAGCTTTAAAGGGATTTGTCAGTTTTATGGACGTCAGATCTGCATCATATTCAGTTAAGACGAACTAAATATAGAACTAAATGTGTTAATGGAAACTCAGTGTAAATACGACCATCAAATAAGAAAATTAGTAAAAACGCGATTTTTAAAATTCGACACCATGAATGTCATATTGAAGGTACGATCAGAATCCTTTTTGATTTAGTACCAATATGGTAGCATAAGAAGTATTTAATGAAATCAAATACTCAAGTCTAAATGACAATAGTGTTGGGGAAGTAGCAATGACTACACTTGCATGATGACTATAATAGCGGCCATATTGGAGGTCTAATTAGCACAAGTTTCATTTAGGACCAGCTACATATCGTAGTCAGCTTCTCAGCTTGAAAAATCAGTGACTGCATGAGTTTTTATTTCCAGCAAGTGTATTTCATTGTATTAATAATCATAAGCTACGATATCAGTAAAAATATTTAGCTACATATTTTCCCCAGTATTGCCTTCTTCACGACCCCAGACTGCTTCGGTGTCTTCGGATGCGGGAGGTGACGGATTAGAACTTCAGCCGAGTCATACCAAAGATTTATAAATATGCTACTAGCAGCTGTCTCGCTTGAGGCTCGGCATTAAGAGGTTAGTGTTAGGTCTAGTCGGCCGGGTGTCAGTAAAATGTGACTGGATGGGACGTGATACTACATGTTTCCGTCTTTCTTTCTTTCTTAAATGGCCATAAGCTTGACAAACACAAACAAAATGGAATTGATCTTCAACCAAATAAAGATTATTTTCCCAGCATAATTGACAATAAATATTATTTCTCTTAATCCTGCTATTTTCAGCTTATTCGCTGAGCACCTAAATTTAGCAAATAACATCCTAAGAAAATATGATAATCCACACAAGCGGTAGATTTCCGGTTCTGATTCGGTTTTATACATATTATAATAGACCTATTTATGTGAATTGTTAATATCGCTCTGCCAGTTTTTGGAATGTAATGCTTTGTAAAAGAAAAATAGTGAGACGAAAATTACTTATCGTCTCCAACATCTTGATTTAGACAGACATACCCAAAACCTGAAGTGAAATAAAATGTCTTTAACTTTGGTAGCCCAGGTGAAATGGTTATTTTCTTCTAATCGTTTCAACATTAAATAACTTTGGTGTGGTTAGCGAATTGAAAGCATTTTTACAACCTTCGACAAGTATTTAATACATATAAAAAATATATAAAAATACGACGTTCAAAATTGGTATCTTCTGCATACGCTTCATAAAATAACGTTGTAGGACATTATTTTGTACGTAGAATCAAAAAGTTTTATTAGATAAATATAGCAAGGCAAAATATATTACCCTTTACTATGTATATTTCGACAACGGACATAAACACTATCACTTATGATGTAACCAAGAATCAAGTAATTGTTCCTAATTAATAACATCAACTCTATCGGCACAAATTTATGTAGTCATTTCCCTGAAACCGTACATAGGTTTGTTTCTTTTAATGGAAGTCAAAGAAAGCAATACGTCTTCTTTAGCCGGAGTAGTCTTCTGCTGGGACACATTCTATAGCTAGAAGGATCATCTGCTGGTACACAGCCTGTAACTGGAGCGATCGTCTGATGGGACACAGTCTATATCTAGAGGGATCATCTGTTGGGGCACAGTAACCGAAAGGATTGTCTACATGGGCACAATCTACAGGGATCATCTGTTGGGACACAGTAACTGAAGGGATTGTCTGCATGGACACAATCTACAGTGATCATCTGCTGGGACACAGTCTATAACTTGAGGAATCAGCTGTTAAGACATTTATTGATATGTTTTATCACATCTTTGGGTAATTTCACTTACAAAGAATAATGCTTATTACATTTACTTGGGCTTTGATCTACAGTAATTAAGAACTACTTAAAGATAATGATGTAAAAGGTGAATTTGTGTAACCTTACGACAACGTGGAGATAATTTTACATATCTGTATGATACTTATCATTCACTGTGACCCGATCTTTCTTTACACGAGGCTGTAGGACAGCAACATTCAGTTTAATGCAGATAGTTGTCGATATGGCTTATGCTTGATAACTGAAGATGACGAAGTCCAAAGCACGTTAACGTAGCCAGTTACTCAGAAAGAGAAAAGGGCTTTCAAAGAGAAGAGAATCGCCACTTCTGAAAGTGCAATAAATTAATTATGACATGATATTTTAAACCAATTCTATGCAAGATACCTTTTATTTATATCCAGTTTACCATGAAAGTCCACGACGATACACTGATCAAGTGAAGATTGCAATTATAAGGGCGATGCACATTGCGTATGCAATATATTCTACAATTACACCCATCAATCACGCACCAAATCAAAATAATTGCATGTTATTCTTACATTTCAAAAGGTATATATAGTCTTTGCTTTATTAACCAAGCAATACCAGCGATTCTAATATTGGAAATAATATTTCTTTAAGCAAAGTAAAATGCTTAATATACGATAATGTACAGTGGAAGCATATTTTAAAGCACACAGTGAGCTAATAATGTCAAAATACCATTCATAACTGAATCATACAGTATGGATAACATAAGAAATTTCCATACCAATAACATGATCAACATGTTCACCAGATTCGGTAGCTGTACTAAAAACATCAGAAGTATTAAATTATTACTACATTGTACACAAATCATTACTTATGTGTATATATTCCATCATATGATTAGTAAACTCTACTATCCGATCACAAGGAACTAATGCGAATCCCTGATCCTCCGACAAAACGTGTTTCACATAGCAACTGACTTGACATCAGCAGTGGATGAACACAATCAAGAGAAAGCAGCCGTGGATTAAAACAATCTAACTTGTATTCAGGTAAGTTGATAGGACTTAAAACATTTTTTCTACCCAGTGTAATTTACCCATGTTTAATCTTATCTGCACTGATTTTGTGAGTTAAATCAGAACGCGTCTTTACCAAGCTAGAATTTAGAAATAAAATTTTACCTTTCATCGACAATCCTAAACACATGGCAGTTACTTTTAGTACCTTTAGGTATTGGGCACAACATGTCGATAATGAATGCATTTGCCCCAAACATTATTACTGTTTAAAAACTTTAAATACATGTTAAATAGAAACCTCCTGAAAAAATATATTACACTTATATTCGACATTTACTTGAATATGCCGACCTTGTCTGGGATGGTTGTGCGGTTGAAGAGGTTCCCAAATTAGAAAGAAATTGCAGCTTCAAGAAGAAGAATCTGCGAGGCCACTACTATATGGCAAGTTTGAGACATCTGCTATGGACCCTGATAACGAGAAGTTTCTATTGACCAGTCGACGAGCCTGAAACAATGAATTGATCTATCCGACCTGAAGGCATACGAGAGATCAACATGCGGACAAATATAAACTTTTCTCGTAGTAAAGGTGATGGACCTGAAGATATACGTGCTTTAAGCCATTCAGCAAAAGGTGACTACACTCAAATTGTGAAAAGCAACTATTAACCAAGGGAAATTAAGAAATCAAGAGGAAAATAGCCAATGTTATAACCGATCAAACATCCATCCAGACATGACAAATAAATCCCATGGAAATACCATTGGGGCGACGGTGGAGTATGTTATACATTAAGGATGTTTTGCTTTTATATCAGCAATAATTTTTATTTTTATGGAATCATTTAAGAAAATTCATAATGTATGCACTATTTTATCTTTCTGATATGAACATCAATTTAAAAACGCCACAAATATACCGTTTGATTTTAAAATTGGGTTATGGAATAGAAAAAGAAAAAATGCAAGGAAACCCAACCAACAGGAAATGCCTGAAGGAATGAGAGTAGTGTTTCTGTTCGAAATCCAGATCCTCCGACTAAATATGTTGCACACAACAACAGACTTGGCAGCAGCAGTGGAATAAGAAAATCAATAGACACGTGCGTTGATTAAGACAATTGACATCAGTGGTGGATAAACTCAGTAAATTGAAGTATCGGCAGATTAACACACTCAATTTACAGCAGCAGTGGATTAACACAAAAAATTGACAGCAGCGGTTGATTAAGACAATCTAGCTTGGATTCTGAAATGTGGAGAGAAGATATTTCTTTATCTGTACCCAGTGTACGTTGCGCATGTTGCATCTTATCTGCACTGTTTTTGTGACTTTAATCAGAACCCGTCTTTCATAAACTAAGATGTAGAATTAATATCGTACCTATCGTCGGCAATGATTTACACAAGGGAGTTACTTTTAGTACCTCAGGCACTTGCGCACAACATGTCGTTAACGTGTTCGCATCTAACTCTAAAATTATATGTCTGTTTAAAATACTTACATACAAATTCAATAGAAACCTCTTGGAACAATATATTTCGCTTACATCCGACCTTTACTTGAATATGCAGACGCTGTCAGGTTCTCAAGTGACTCTCCAAGTAGAAAAAAATTGCATCTACAAGAAGGGACAAGTTTGATGTAACCAGAAGTGTATCGGCTTAATATATATACGACAGAGGTGCCCGGTATTCCTTGTAAGCCGCTCTTGACTAATGTGTTTTATTTTTTATGTTCTCCGGTGCTTCTTACCCGCAGAAAGTTTTCCATTGTACCGGTGCTTTGATAGTTTCCGTTCGTAAGGAATGTACGGAAATTAACAAATGATCTTAAGGGATATCAAAACCATGTTTATATTTTTATGACTAATAAATGCAATAATTATTATTTGTGTTTACAAAACGGTTTGATTTGTCAGTACTTCAATTGAATATTAAAAATATAATTATATGTATGTGTGCATGTACTTAATCATGCCAAAACCAACGGTTGACAAAAAATTGGAATAAATAAAACGAACAGCTAAATTCTCATTGAAAAAATTTTACTTGCATATTTTAAAGTCATAAGTACATTTACAAGACAAAGAAAATCATGAAAAGATTTTCAGGAGAGCTAAGAACGATTGTTTTCTGATTGAAATTTATGTAAATCCTCCCGTTAACTGAATAGCCTCTCGTTTGTTGAGTCCGTCCGTTTCATGTTTACATATCATTTTTGATACATATCTTACCCGGGTGTTGGCATCTCACTCTAAGTTTCCTTGCTAATAATATCTTGGTTTCAATAGCCCTCCATTTTCAGTGCAATGCCTTTACAGGGTGGCAGATACAGCATAAGCTGAATCGTCTCACTCTAGTGTTAGTTTATAGGCGGCCAACCGATATAATCGTCGACATGCGCATATGAAAGTTATCTACTATAATGTAAGTACTGATCACTTAATTTTCCAGGTGTGGGGAGCTGTACTTTTCCTCGAGCCGAGATATTTTATTTCCTATCATGTTACGATATTTATTTTGTCATATCAAGACTGTGACTGTTACAATATGGTATTATTATGCCTTACATTGGAGGAAGATCTTTTTTCCGACCTTTGTTAGAGCCGTTAATTTGCCAAAGAAGTTTCTTCCCACCTTCTCCAGAATATTCAATTGCTGGTACCTAATATAACTGGGATATACGGTGGTACGTACGGCGGTAAGCTCAAAAATACCGATGTACATTTGTCGTGTTACCCACCACTAATATATGAGAAAACGGATTGGCCTATGTTAACAGACCAACAGAAATTTCACAAGATTTGCTACTTTTACAAAGTGGTTTTTCGAGCATCTTCCTCTTCTCTTTCTGTGCTACTGAAGCCATTGGTTGGTGAATCTAAACAATACAATCTGATAAATAGTATGACGTATTGCAAATGAACTCTCGTGTAAAATAAACAGGAATTCATTATTCAATTATACTGTCGTCAGCTGGAATACTTTCCTCGATTCAATAAAGAAACAAAGTATTGCAGTTGTCTTGTGTTACCGTTCAATTCCCAAGAAATCCTGCTGTTATATGACACTGTAATTCCTGATTTCTTCTCCATACCAAATTATTTTAGCTTTCATTGAAACAAGAAAGCTGTTTCTTTTAGCTCACATCGCTACAAAGTCAAGAGGACTCATTGCATGGACCTACATCAGTTCAGAAATGTTATTTACGATTAATAGAATAAATACTTGACCAATTTGCTCACGATTTGCAGTAAACAATCAGAGTAATGACCTTTTAAATGTGTTCAATGTATGCCATTTCGTCATCCAATACTGCCTCATTCATCAATAGTATAACGACCTTTAAACTCCTTAAAACTGCTATAGAAAATTTAAGATAAAAGCCATTTATACGAAACTTCCACGTCAATTATATATATCAAACGTTGAACGTGTGCCTATTCACGATACAAGGATTGACCAGAACGCTAAAAATGCATCTATTTTCTCATTCGCAATATCTCGGTCAGTCATATGATAAGTTCAAGGGTAGAAAAGACGCAATGGTACGAATACGTTGCAGTTTTTCTTTTGGCCAATAATTGAATAAAAGGATCATTTGGTTTGTGTTCTTTTCCTGTACATTTGTTTAAGACCATGCAATCGTAAGAGAAACAATTTTTCTTCTCATTTGATGTTGGTACTATATCCGTTCAAGAGAAGTAGCAGTAAAGAGATATATTTTATGGATGTCAGATCGGCATCATATTCAGTTAAGACGAACTAAATATAGAACTAAATGTGTTAATGGAAACTCAGTGTGAATACGACCATCAAATAAAGAAAATTAGTAAGAACACGATCTTTTAAATTCGACACCATGATTGTCATATTGGAGGTATGATCAGAATCCTTTTTGATTTAGAACCAGTTAGGTAGTATAAGTTGTATTTAATGAAATCAGTTCCTCAAGTCTAAATGACAATATTTTAGGGAGAGTCGCAATGACTAGATTTTACATGATGACAATAATAGCGGCCATATTGCTGGTCTAATCAGTACAAGTTTCATTTAGGACAAGCTACATATCACAACATGAAAATTCAGTGATGGCATCAGTTTTTGTTTCCAGCAAGGGCATAACGTTTTAATAATCATAAGCTAAGATATCAGTCAAAGTATTTAGCTACATATTTTTCCCAGTATTGCCTTCTTCACGATCCCAGACTGCTTCGGTGTCTTCGGATGCGGGAGGTGACGGATTAGAACTTCAGCCGAGTCATACCAAAAATGTAAAATATGCTACTAACAGCTGTCTCGCTTGCCGCTCAACATTAAGAGGTTAGTATTAGGGCTAGTCAGCAAAATGTGACTAGATGGGACTTTATACTACATGTTTGCGCCATGATCAGCACAAGTTTCATTTAGGACATGCTACATATCATAGTCAGCTTTTCTGCTCGAAAAATGAGTGATGGCATGAGAAGTGAGTGATGGCATGAGAAATGTGTGATGGCATGAAAAATGAGTGATTGCATGAAAAATGAGTGATAACATGACTTTTTGTTCCCGGCAAGTGCATTTTATCGCTTTAACAAACAAACGTTATGACATTAGTCGAAAGATTTAACTACATATTTTCCCCAGTATATCTTTCTTAACGAACCCCCGACCGCTTCAGTGTCCTAATTGGTTAGTCCGTCCGCCTCGGAAGCCGAAGGTGGCGTATTAGAACTTCGGCCGAGTCATGCCAAAGATTTATAAACATGGTACTAGCTGTTGATTCGCTTGGCGCTGAGTATTAAGAGGTTAGTGTTAGCCGGCCGGGTGTTATTTTAATGTGATTGGTTGGGACGTCATACTACATGTCTGCGGCATGACACCCCAGTCCTAGATATCACTACAATCAACCACATGCATACATCGTATCGATGTGATTAAATTGTTAAAGCTGCGTTTAAAATCTAAATCACACAAGCACACATATACAAAATTTTGCCTCTCAACCTGAAGAGAAGGTAGCCAGAAAGTGACTAGTGGTATGTGCCAAAACGACGCAGTAAAGGTGACTATTCACGAATAATCGAAAGAAGTCATAAACAGATGAAGAACGCATGTATTCATCATGATTAAAAATAAAATAAACTTTTTACCAAAGTACGAATACTTCTGCTAATAATTAGTAGTGTATGTCTGAACACAGATTTCTAAGGATAGTATTGTCCTTCTCATGAGGATAAATTTTCATGAAAATAATTAGTTCTTATTTTCAATAAATCAGAACAAGAATATGTTATAAAGGCATTTGGGGTCGGGCAATAATTTGATGTCTTCCTACAATAATCCCAGCCCTGAACACCCTCCCACACACACACACCTGTCAAAGGACGGATGGAAAGGTAGATTGATAGATCAAGGGTTGTATACTGAGGTAAAATGGTGGATAGTTGGATACCAAGGTGGATTGACACAACATTCGGCAATTAAACAGGTAAGCAGATGGATATAATGTAGATTGTTGGATTGACAGATATACTGAGTTAGGTACCATGAACATATTTTGTACCGTTGTATTTCTGAACATGACGCAATACCACGGTTGACCGCAGTAGGGCAGCTTACGAATCACCTTGTTGCTATAGATAGAATTTGATGTCATTTACCTACATGACCCGATAGGCCCAGACATACTCCAATGAGACAGACTGAATAATTTTAGTGGACACAGTTGTTAAGCTATTTCCTTTCCCAAACTGTACCTACTGTACAATGACGTATATGCTTAGGGCAAAAATATTCTCCTATTTCGACTCGTTGGGCAGTTTACCAATGACATTGTTGCTATAGATAGAATTTGATGTCATTTACCCACATGACCTGACAGGTTCAGACACACGGTAATGGGAACAAAATTCTAGTCGACACAATGTAATGCTTACACTCAATAGGTCTTGTACTCTGTGAATTATGTCCAAAAAATAGCACGCAAAGAACAAATACTAAGCTTGTTCTAAGCATAAAACAGATATAGAATTGATGTATCGATAATAAGGCCTTTAATTTGGACATACTGATTTTTCTGGCTACGACGGTAATTGTTTTATTGTTCAGTCTAATACAAAGAGTAAATGAAAACAACATTAAAAAGTAATCTACATTCGATGGAGTCATTTGCATTTTGTATTGTCATTTCTTGTATCAGCAAAATTCTAATGTCGATTGTGAGAAATCTTATGGCCCTTTAGTGTCCTCTTGTTTATTGTCAGACGTGTGTAAATTCATATATTTCACAATTCTCCTATTTGTCTATCTTTTCATACATTCATTATAATTGTTCAATGGCCGTTTGTTCATTCCTTCATTTGTTCTATTCTTACACCTACTCTTTTACTTATTAACCTATAAGTACCTACCACTATTTGTACTTCCCTTTCATTCTGCGTTCCTTTTAATTATAAGATTGACTGATGAAATGGAGAAAAAAATAATTATATTATTAACAGCAATCTTAAATCGTCACACAGCAAATTCAGGCGAATAGTTATAATTACACTGATACATCCGTTATGGAGAAATTCTGCAACTTCGATTAACTTTTTTATCTTATTAAAATAAATGTTCGATTAAATACTTTTCATGCTTTATCATTTACAGGCATTCAAAAGATTGTATTTCTTTAAACTCGCATGTAAACGAAAATCAGTCAGTAGAATATAATTATTATAAATTCATCACGAAATATTGCAAACATCTCATTGAAGATTACCTCTTTAAATTCATCTTGACGATTCTACATATAAATGCTCTGGCCCGTTCGTGTGTATAAAAGAGTGACTTTCCATTTGACTGTAAGGTAATTTCGCACCAGGAACATCGTCTTTAGTTACTGACCATACTGACACTTAGTAGCAATGTCACAAAGTTTGTCGGCAAGGATTAAGATATTATTGTAGCGGATTATCATAATCGCTAGGATATTAGGCTTTGAATCGCATTACCCGACTTTGCAATATGTCCTGTTACAATACTGAATTTCTACAGACTACTACAATATCTGATAAAAAAAGATCACTGCACTTGAAAAAACATTTTGCCTTTGTTGTACTCGTGCAGAGATAAATAATCAATATCCCTGACTCTCGGTACAAAATTATATTTTCTGTGAAAGGTGCATTAAGGAGATGGTTTATGTCACATTAAATAAGTAGCCTTTAGTGGTTTACATACACAAAACTAATATTTAATATATGGAGGGGTATCTATAATATTATAGTCATAGTCTTTGTAATGGTGAAAGCAATCAGTACTAACAGCATTCGCATTCTTAGAATGTTATGGCTGGAAAGACAGCGATGCTGGTTGT
Source organism: Sinohyriopsis cumingii (assembly GCA_028554795.2). Lineage (NCBI taxonomy): Eukaryota > Metazoa > Mollusca > Bivalvia > Unionida > Unionidae > Sinohyriopsis > Sinohyriopsis cumingii. Next base: position 6,512,352 of record CM068837.1, on the reverse strand, counting down.
ACATGCAATTTATACAGCAGGATAAATCACATAACACAGACACGAAAAAGTAAGCATGCAAAGGACTTTGAAGAGTCTCTATTTAAGAATGAATATAGTGTTTATGTACATGCAACAAAGAACTGGTTACGACCTAAAAACAGCCATACATTTACAACAACAATAACAACGGAAATAAAATACAAATAAGCAATAAAAGTATTTTAATTAAAGGGAACACAGGTCAGAGTTAAAACCATTTCGAGAATCAAATTAAACGTAGGGCGCATGGCGAAACTCAAACTAAATGTAGGACTGAAATTCAAATTAAACAAAGACCTCTTGACGGCACACAGGACAAAGCTGTTGTCTTGTGTTTGACGCCATTGACGTTAACAACCACACATATACACGCACACACACACAGAGCTACGGACAAACTGTATCCTATACCCAAACAACAAGAAAAAGTAGTAATGTAAACATCTGCAAACCCCAGCAACAACAATCACCCTACTTCCATGATCACGAAAACTAATATTTATTGCAATCCCTTTCACAAGAAACCTAGACTGTAACACAAATATTAGTTGTTGTCATCATGTTTATATATGTTACATTTGGATTTTTTAACATTTCTGGATAAAATGGACGATCGATTTGGCTGAAATTTGTTTCCACTTTAAAATGATTTTGGTAGCTGATTTCACAGAATACCTTTTTTCATATGGTCAGTTTGTGACCTTCTTGGAATCTAACATATTTGAATATCTAAAACCAGATGCATTGTTTAAACATAGCAGATCATCCAAACATTGCGGAGCCAACTTATTCTGGATTTTAAAAAGTCTCTTGATTCATTGACATACATCTACACACTTTCTGGAATGGCATTTTGGTTTTAATTAATAATTCATAATAAATGTCGTGGAAGTGATCATAGCAGAGGTTCATTGACATGCGCACAGGACCCATTACGCCCAATGTCCAGAACCCATTGGTTATTTTATTATTTATTAAAAGGTTCATTTGGTCAGAGGTCTGTTCGTTACCAAAAATTCAGACGGACAATTCTCAGTTCAACCATAACAGATGTACTGAAATAAGTAAATAAAGATATAAGAATGAATGAAATCTGGAAGAGTTGGATCAAACATGAAAATATATTTACCATTGTAGCAAATTATTGATTATTTGATTTTGGTATGGCTTCACTTAAATATTAGGACCTGGGTACCATAGGATCTGACTCATCATAATTAGATTTTTAAAGGCAGGAATGCAAGTAATAGAGAACAAATTGCAGCCAATCAAAGATCTTATTCTGGCATATTTTTTTTTTCAAAATTCATTATTAGCATTGTGATCCATTAAGCAATGTCATTCTAGGGAAAGAGGCTGACATTGGAAAGGATGTAAAACTGTCGGTTTCTTCAATCTTGGTAACTTTTATCCAACACGGTTTAATATAATTAGTTGTCATGAAGCTCTCATTCAAAACCTTTATACATGTATCGTGGACAAATTTTGAATCTTTACTTGTGGACATGAAAGGAAACAGAATAGTTTACAAATCATTCACAAATTCATTTACATCAAAACTTTAAAACTTATGTTTGTTTATTCATTTTTTTTATAAACATTCTAATTGCAGATACAACTCAGTCAAGACATATAATGAAAATTACTATTTCCAGTTAAAGAAATTCGTTTGCTGGATAGTTCAAAAATGTAGTCGTGCGGTTGCTGTAGAAATGTGAATCTGACGATCTCACAGTGAATGAATTATTAAGCGTAAAAGATATGTTATGTCCGATTTTGAAAACAACGTTAATCCGGAGTGTAAGAGGTCATGCATAATGTATATATATTTTCTGTCTTTCTGTGTACCTCTCTACACCAAGGGTCTCAAACACACGGCATGCAAAATTATTGGCTTCACAAGGTGTAAGGAGAGAAAACAAAGGTGGTGTAGCCCTTGGACCATCGAAAGTTCAATCATGCGTCCCTCATGGTGGTTTGAGTTTGAAAACCCTGCTCTACAGGTATGAACAAAGACGCACACAAGCACGCACACAGTCTCGTAATGCCTACAAAACGGGGACTTAAGATTTTATTACGATCAAAACGAGGACAATGTTATATTATTTTAAAAATCGGGCTAGAAAATTTCTTTGGTAATATATATATATATATATATATATATATATATATATATATATATATATATATATATATATATATATATATATATATATAGTGTGTGTGTGTGTGTGTGTGTGTGTGTGTGTGGAAATACAGAGCATGTGTTTCTTTTCCTAAAATTAAATAATCAAAGATGTGCATGCTGAAGTTCAGTTAAAATAATTCAATTTGCAAGAATACGTTGTAGGATATAAAATGTGCCACAAAATAACTAACGTTGACCTTTGTGCATACAAATGTTTTCTCTTTAATGCAGTCTCCTTCATGAATAAACCAGTATATGACAAGATCTCTTCGATATCAAACATACCAAACATATCCTCATAAATGTCTAATTTCAGCACAAATCCAGTCATTTAAAAATTCATGTGAAAATGTCTCCGTTTTGTAGTTATCATGTCATGGATGTGTTTATGAATATATTCCAAATTTGCAGGTACAAGGCCCAGTGCGTGTTTATAATGACGTCATCATTTTATGTGTACCGTTTCAAGTTTTTTTATTAATGCAGTACATCAATAGTGTGTGTATGATAATGTGTCATATTTTTTATGTGTTACGTCAAGGATGTTTATGTGTAAATTTCCCCGTTTTTGTGTGAGCAATGTCATGGTTTTGTGTATTAAAATGATTTCCTTTTGCATATATCACATCAAGGATGTGTGTACCTAAATGACCCCGTTTTGTATGTTCCACTTTACTGGTGTGTGCATGAAAGTGTTCCCAGCTTGTATGTACCTATTCAGGGTTGTGTGTATGAAAATACCCACGTTAAGTATGTAATACTTTTTAAAAAAATGATGTGCAGAAAAGTCCCCGTCATTCATGTAACACGACAAGGTAGCATGTATAGAACCGTACACATTTTGTATATCCGCATTGCTTGTGTGAAACATTTCTCATTTTGTTTATATACACGGTTGTATGTCTGAAATGTCTGCTTTTGCATATTCCACGTAAATATTGTTAAAAGGAAAATACCCACCTTTCTTGTGTACACGCAATGGGTTCTTGTGTATCACGCAATGGGTTCTTGTGTATCACGCAATGTGTATCACGCAATGGGTTCTTGTGTATCACGCAATGGGTTGTGCGTCTCTTAATGCTATTATTTAGCATATAAACCGCCGTTTGCGTGATAAGTGTCTCCATTATCCATGTACCACGCCAAAATTGTGCTCAAACGATCTCGCTTGGTTAGCGTATATTTAAATTGTGTGCATGAAAAACCCCATATAGGTCTTAAAAAGGTAATGGTGGTGTATTTAACACAGTTACAGCTTTGTATGTACCATCTCAAGGTTTTGTGGCTCAAAATGTCTCGAAGCTTCGCATTAACCAAGTGTAGTTTATGGATATGGAAATGCCCTTATTTTCCATATCTCAAATTTTGTACATCTCTGTTTATGTGCATCACGCTATAGGACTGAGACTATTCAGTTGGTCGAGAGTCGGACTCGTAATCCAGTGGTAGTAGATTCGGGACCCACGCAAGCCAGCCATGGAAGGCAGCCTCGATAATGATGTTACGTTTTGGTTTAAAAGAACTTATGGCTTGAGTATATGACAATTATCACAACCAGCATGAAAAAAAGAATCAAAACGTGGACAATGTAAACCTTTCATAATAAAAGCAAAATAATTGTGTGCAAGTTGACATACCCGTTAAGAATCGCCGAAGACGCAAAATTCTTGGTACTCAAATGTTAGCATTAGTATAAACCTTTGAGGGTTGTGCCCATGAAATTTCCCTGACCACCAATCCTCCTTTTCTCTCTAGAATGAACCCTAATGTAATAGCATTTGAGCGTTCTGAATGAACGGTCCTATGATGAATGTTTAAATCTGGTCCCATTCACTATTAGGAAACACACCAAATTCATACTAGAAAATATCCCTATTGAGTATGATATTGGTAAAATATATGTGACAATATTTCGGTGGGTTCGCAGTACATGGAAAATATTTAAAAGATAATTGGATACATGCATAATTCACGCATATATTTTCTAAAGTTTTCTTAGTTCGGCAACAAACAAAACATTATCTTTATAGCGTTATTTCTTGTATATCTAACTTCAGAGAAACATCTATACACCCTGTGTCAGTGACAATTATTCAATATTGTTCTCATGTACATTTGCGATTCAACTTTTGGCAATGAGGCTTCAAAATTACTTTTTTCCCTTACGGAAAGCAGTTTCTCAATGATAATTATTTACTTTTATCTTCTCCTGTGCTTTTAAACAGCACTAAAACAAAGCAAAGAATGTATTCCCTATATACGACTTCGTCATTTTTCCAGTTCTGAATTAATAAAAATCCTAATGGACAAGACAGTCCATGAAAAACATGCAAGGTAAGTAAAGAGTTAGAAAAAAGAACACATTTGGGTGTTAATGTCATAGTCATTCTATTCAAATGCTCTCACAACACGTTTAGTACACCCAAACAAATAAGAACTTAATAAGAACACGCCAATCTATGATATTAACCAACTAGGCTTATATGAATCATTTTCCACCGTAAGACCATATTTTTATTTAATCTACACGAGCATAAATAGAAGGGGAAAAAAAAGCCGCTTGAATTCTGTCATCAATACATTATAGAGGTATTGACATAGATCAGCTGAAATTCATATAATATACAAACAATTCCAAGTAAAATTAATTATATCTTAATTAATTATATATTATACAATGGATTTTACCACAACATGTATTCAGAAAGAATCACAAAGTCTATATCTATGATAAAATTACGTCCATTTAACTTAGATAAATTAATATGGCGAAAATTTTGAATGTTTAACATGTATTTAGTGAGTAATGAGTAATGCCCGTTTGTTTTCAAATCAAAATGTTTACGATTTTATCCTTGTAGCATTTCTGTAAGATACATTCTGCATAACAAATGGCTTTAAACAGAGGTTGTAGTAAAGACTGATAGTACATTTTGCGACAAAGATTCTATATTTTGAACTATGTTTATAAAAATGTTCCAAAGTTTTCATTAAGTTCACAGATTATGAATAATTTACTTGTGAACATGAAAGAGTACGGCTATGTTTGAAATCATTCAAAAATTCATTTACATCAAAACTGTAAAGAAAAAAACTTGCATGAGCTTTTTTCAAAAAAACAAATCTAGTTGGAGAATGCATAGTGAGAGCGTTACAACTTAGTAAAAATACATATTATAAAAACCATGAATTCCATTTGACAGATTCAATTTATTCATCCATTTCCTTGAAGCAATGAACTTCAGACCAATGAACCATTCTTTCCGACCACTGAGCCTTCAAACCACTGAACCATCCTTTAACTATGCTTTCTTCTGAGGCCGTCATATACTTCTGTTTAACCATCCTTTAACTATGCTTTCTCCTGAGGCCGTCATATACTTCTGTTTAACCATCCTTTAACTATGCTTTCTCCTGAGGCCGTCATATACTTCTGTTTAACCATCCTTTAACTATGCATTCTCCTGAGGCCGTCATATACTTCTGTTTAACCATCCTTTAACTATGCTTTCTCCCGAGGCCATCATATACTTCTGTTTAACCATCCTTTAACTATGCTTTCTCCTGAGGTCGTCATATACTTCTGTTTAACCATCCTTTAACTATGCTTTCTCCTGAGGCCGTCATATACTTCTGTTTAACATCAGATAGGTTCCTTTAACCATCCATTTAGCATATCGCATAACCCAGTGCTCTGATGATGACATTATTTGTAGGATTTTTGAAGAATTATTCCCGTTACACTAACGTCAAAGCGAATCACTATGCAAATTTCAGCTTAAAAGAATCTCCCGAAGTCGCCACCTTTGCCTGGCGCCCTGATACGATTGTCCACACCCACCCTCAGCCCAGGCCACCAATGCATCAGGGTCCACCTCAAGGACAGCTCCAAAATTCCAAAATAAGAGCAGGAATCTTTTAGCTTCCGACTGAAATTTATGAACGTTTTTATTATCAACAAACTAAGTTAATTGCCCGTTTGAAACTAGTGACCTCTTGCTTGGCAGCCGGAACACGCAGACAAATATTGGTGTTTATGTATCAAATGGAAGGGTAATGCGTGGTTATCCGTCCTTGTCTTTGAATTGAATTAATCCAGTTGTATGCACTTATCACATTTCCAGATGACAATCTTCTTGCCGGATGGACGACTCCAAGACAATGCACGATAAAGTGCATGATGGATTTAGCTTCTACTCAGATTGATAATTTTTTTATGAACAAATATGGTGGGAGAATGCGGTGAGGTGAGGGCTAGTGTTTATCCAAATTTGTATTATAATTGTATTGAACTAGTTGTAATCACCCATCACATTTCCAGATAAACAAAAAATATAAAAGTACATGCATATAGCTGCATTTTCCCTTGCAGAAAGGATAACACCTAGCAAAAGTAAGCTAGATCGCAGGAGCATTAATGTTCATACTATGGTTTATAACATTTTTTTTTTATTAACATATATATCGGTTATGTGTATGTGGTGGGTAGGTGTACGTGGTTATCTACCTTTGTATTTGAATTAAACTGAAAGGACAACTCCAAGAAAATGCATGCTAAGGTGCAAGAGGCTCTTAGCTTGATAATCAAATAGATTTATTGGGGCAAAAATAAGTATTGGCTCATTGTTTTTCATTTTCGCGCATGTCTGAGCCAGCAGGAAGAACAGAGTTCTGCAACCACACATATTATGTCAGGCAAGTATTTTCTATATCAAGCTTTTATTTCTGGTTTTGTTATTTCTTCCAGAAAACAAGATACATGACTTGTCCGAGAGTAAACTATCTTGTTCAGATAGATACAGCTAACGAAGCCTGAAGCTATCACACATTTCCAATAGCATGCGCATACAAAGGTTGACCTAAATTCAAATTGATGGATGTATGTGGCATAATTTTAATGTGATGGTATAGGGGATGAGCTTTCTGTTACCTCCATTTCTCAAGCCTGGTATGTCAGTATCTGTTATTTTCTTCAATTCTCTACATATGATGCATCCTTATCTAAGACTCAACAGATAACCAGGCCACTTAATTGACCATGTCACGTGTACCAAGTTAATAAATCAAGACCTCTGTTTCAACCCCTGGGTTTTGCATATCTATATTACTGAGATTGCACACATTATCATAAGAATTAATACTACACAGTGACAGGTTTTTTTGAACATAAGGGACTGATCATTTCATTTTCAAAGGTGGTGCTGGTGATGTTTTTGAAACATTTCTGACTTTCCAAATAGTTTGAAAAACATTCTTGCTCAGATCAAACAAAAGAAAAATGTTTGAATCCATTATAGCAGTTGAATAAATAAATATATATTCCTGAGGAGCAACAGAAATAAATTTCCTGGCTAACAAACAATTGCAGCTCTCACCCTCGTTAAATAGTCAGCCCTAAATAGGTACATAAAATTACAATGACAGTACATTATTGGACAAATTTTCAGGACCTTGGGATGCACATCGTTATCCAAAATATAATGTTACCTCATCGCACCCTTTTAGCCTGCAACAGTGATGCTCCAATGAAGTATCAGGGACAAATATAACAACAACAAAAACCAGAGTCTTTTTTGTCCCTGCATACCATAGTGAGGTCATAAAAGTTCACAATCATGAAATCAAACTCTGACCTTTAAGACAGAGTGTAAAATTACAAGGCATACATCAAATATTTTTAAAGAGTGGAAGTGACTGAAACATGTGATGCCATGAAAGTGAGAAATACATGGTTCATCCCTATACCTCAAACAACTTTTATGATATAAACTTTAAAGTACAAACCATTGACCTTGACTCCTCAAACATGCAATGAGACACATTTTCAAGCGCCAACCTATAAGCATACAATTTCCATCTCATTCAACAGCAGATAAGTTAGAAAGCATAAGAACAACTGTGGCTGAAACCAGACTACAGCCTGGTGACCCTGACCTTGAAGCTAGGTACCCCCACCAATGTGGTTTATGACACATCTCTGATATAAATACAAAGTTGCATCCATTAATCTTAAAACAGCACAAAGGCTACAGAGTTGAAAGAAAGTGTGAGTGTGTGATTTGGGTTTTTAATGTAGCTTTAACAATTTTTGTCATATTGCTACGATGTCTGCAGTGTGACAGTTTATAGTGATGTCTAGCACTGGGGCATCAAGCCACAGACATACAGCATGATGTTCCACCGAGTCACATTATCCTGACACCTGGCCGACCAGTCCTAACACTAACCTCTAATGCTGAGCACCAAGGGAGGCAGCTGTTAGTAGCATTTTTGTAAGTCTTTGGTATGATTCGGCTGGGGATCGAACCCATGACCTTCCACTGCCAAGGCGTACGCTCTAACCACTAGGTCACCAGAGCGGTGAAAGAAAGTGTGAACTAGTTGAAAAATATTGAGCCCTGACCTTCACCTTGTGTGGTATACAAAACATTCCAGTGATGATGTAAATGTATACCAAGTTTCAATCTTAATCTCAAATGGCTTTAAAGTTATAAATGGAAGGGCAAGCATGATGGGAACAAAATATCAAGGTTATCTTGCCCTTGAAAGTAGTAACCCCATGTCTAATATGCAACACACCTTCTAGCAATAATGAACATGTATATAAAGTTTCATGATTTCATCTCAAATAGCTTTAAAACTGTAAAACGGAAAAGAAAGATTGATGGAAAAGTAAAATATTGAACTGTGACCTTGACCTTGTGAAAAGGACCCCCCCTTCCCGTATGGTATGGACACATATTCTAGTGATGATGTACAAGTATTCTACATTTCATCTATTAATCTCAAAAAGAAATGGAGAGGAACAGATTGATGGAATGGACAATACTATGCATCAACATTTCTTCACAAAGATGGACAAATACAGAACTTCCTGAAAGTACAGTACATTAGATTGTTTTCCAAATTTACATCAAACAGTTCAACATTGTTTGCTAAAGTACATTATGTGGGTAAAACAGTTGCAGCACCATACATTATTCTTAAGGAGACATAAATATCTTTGTCAAGTGTAAATAGTTTGTCAGGATGGCTGACATGACAGGAAAACAATTCCGGACAGCAGTTTTGATATGAACTGTTTATTTACCAAGTTTTAGTATACATTTATTAAAATTTGTAGTAATATTAATAATAACAGTAATGATCATTTTTAGCCACTCCATGCTGATAACACAGGAACATAACCAATATTTACAAACTGATTATATTGGAATTCTGAGTATCAATATATATAACATTTTATAAAAGGAATGTAATAAAATCAAAATCTAACACTTGTAAACAGATTTTTAAGCAACAGCATTATGCCATAGGAATGTTTTCCAAAAGAAAATGAAATGAGAAGTATGTACTAATTAGTACAAATGGGAAGTACATACTAATTAATACTAATGAGAAATACATACTAATTAGTATAAATGAGAAATACAGAAATACATACTAATCAGTACTAATGAGAAGTACATACTAAAAAACCTAACTTAAAAGTAATGGTGGCTAATTGAAGGATCGCTGAACTTTTGGTCTTCTAAGTTTCATAACTTTTCTCTTTCTGCTGAGATGAACAAAGACTTTTTCTGAAAGGATATTATATGGGAAGCATAATGAATAAAAATTTAATCAATTTCATTTTTTCACAAAGAAATAGAACCTTAAAATCTGAACTGTAAAATTATGTCTTAATAAATGTTCCTCTGTTACCTATAAAATTATATATAACTAAAATTGTGTCATCATGAACCCAGTTGGATGTTATATAACCAGTTGTATGTTATACAGCCTGTCATATGTTTTATAGCCAGTTGTATGTTATATATCAAGTTGTATGTTATATAGCAAATCATGTTATATAACCAGTTGTGTTATATAGCAAGTCATGTTATATAACCAGTTGTATGTTATATAGCAAGTTATATGTTATATAATCAGTTGTTATATAGCAAGTAATGTTATATAGCCAGTTGTATATTATATAGCAAGTCGTATGTTATATAGCAAGTTGTATGTTTTATAGCAAATCATGTTATATAACCAGTTGTGTTATATAGCAAGTCATGTTATATAGCCAGTTGCATGTTACAGAGCAAGTAATATGTTATATAGCCAGTTGTATGTTATATAGCAAGTCATATGTTACATAGCTAGTCGTATATTATATAGCAAGTTGTATGTTATATAGCCAGTTGTATGTTATATAACCAGTTGTATGTTCTACAGCATGTTATATGTTATATAGCCAGTTGTATATTATATTGCAAGTCATATGTTATATAGCCAGTTGTATGTTTTATAGCCAGTCATATATTATATAGCAAGTCATATGTTCTAATGAACTATATTACAGATTCATTATAAAAATTTTGTTTCATGCTACAGGTATTTATTTATACACCCAGAATTTAATTTTTCAAAATTACCATCTATCAAATTTCAGATCCTGTATTCAGATCTAAGCTCTGTATGAAAACAATGGCCCTGACAGGGGTCACTAATTTCCATTCATGTCTTCAATGTCACAACAGAAAATATATTTAACAGTTCTGATGTAAACATGTAAAGAGAGATGTTCATTTTTTGTGTCTATTTCTAACCAATAATGTAGAAATTTAAAAACATGTTCTGCAATCAGCCAACCACCTTATCTTAATGTCATATAGATAAAGGTATGAAAATCAAATTAAAAAAAAAAAAAGAAAAACGAAATCTCAGTATAACTGTACATGGCAGAGACCCAATTGTAGTCAATGTAATTATGCATGCTTAATATGGCAGAGCAATACCTTATTATGATAAATAGGTAAAATACAGGGCAGTGTTTGAGATACACGTATTTCATCCTATTCTTCACTGCTGCAAATAGAAAAGTCTGCCATTAACATTCAGTCTCTCTAATCCTTAGACAGCAATTGTAAACAAATATGGTACCTTTCAGAAATGTCGCTGTAACTGAATGTTTTCAAAGTTATCAAGCATTATTCCTTAGAGTTTTTGCAAGCTGAGATTTCTTTGTTTCTAATGATGATAAATTAATAATAGGTTAAAAAATGGAATATTATTTTGTAAAACTAATCTCTGTGTGAGTATCAATTAACAGATAAACAAGTAAGCTTATACATCTAAATACTTTCAAAAGTAATATGTTTTCACAAAGCACCAGTTTAACAATGCAACCCTCAAAATTCAGTTTTCACTCTTAATAACACATCAGATGGGATCCATAAATGCTGATCAAGTTAAGAATCAAACTGTGGTACACAGAGAACAGCATTAGAAACAGAAAAGGGGTATACAGAGAACAGCATCAGAAACAGAAAAGGGGTATACAGAGAACAGCATTAGAAATAGAAAAGGGGTATACAGAGAACAGTATTAGAAACAGAACACTGGTATACAGAAAACAGCATTAGAAACAGAACAGTGGTAATCAGAGAACAGCATTAGAAACAGAACAGTGGTATACAGATAACAGCATTAGAAACAGAACAGCGGTGTGGTGAGAACAGCATCAGAAACAGAAGAGAGCTATCGTGAAAACCACATACGACCCAAACTAGACTACAGCAGGAATTATCAAACTCGTTCCAATATTAACGCTCAAGAAAAAGGAAATCAAAGATATGATATTAAGTTTCATACTGCTTTCTTTTCACCATTATCAATTATGCATCTGATAAACTGCCTCAAAAAAAAAAAATGATTACATTTTAGTCATTGGGTCCATTGCCAAAACCACATTACATCAGAAATCACGATATAAAGACATTGCGAGGGCATGCTATATCACCATGTACATACCTATTAATTCCGTAACAGAGAATACTATTAAATGTAAGCAAATAACGCCACAAAAATGAACAGTATCTCAACAAGAGTGCAGTAAGATGAGCAAGAATAGGCAAATAACATAGAATCATGCAAATTCTGGCATCTTCAAATAAGGACAATAAAACAGAATTACTAGAAAAGGACCTAAAATACAATTTGACATAAACCAATTTGCTGAGAAATCTTGTAATGCCATTCAAAAATGAATATTAATTAATAATTATACTTCTTCAATCTAATAAACAATTAAAACCAGTTGATTACCATATTTAGATTTGACCTGGATGCCAGACAAAATTCTAATGATGAATGAACAATACAACAAACAACTTGCAATATATTTGTTAATATCTTCATAATATATAATACATTGAATTTTATATCATTTGCAAGTAAACGGGCACCTGCTGTATCTACACATAGAAAACCTCACACTTTTCATCACCTAACGTAGAACCTTGGTCATTCATATCCAAGATATGCCAACTAATTTCACAATGGATAAGAAAATATATACTTAAAGGAAAACTGTTTTATAGCCTTATCAAATGTGTAGTACTGCATATTACATTTAAGATGGCTAAACTATTTCTGGTCGTGTATGTATAAACAAAATATTTACCAACCCAAATATGACATATTTACATGAGATCAGAACAAATGGAATCAATGAGCAAATATTCAACAAAAATTCCCTTAAATGAAGCCTAACATATGATAAATACAGTAACACCTTTCTTGTATGAGCACTGTTTGGAGACCATCTGGATTGAGAGACTTGGTTCTCAATGTCGATTTTTAAAATCTAAGGTACCAAAACCTCTTAATAGAGGACTAGTACTTTTACAAATGTTGATAATAATAATAATAATAAGTCCATGACCTACATGTTGACAAATCTACTAGGCTGGCTCAATCAATCCATGTATGTATTACAGTGGCCAAGATGTTTAGAGTTAATGTGCATTAAGAATGCTATTAAAGCATCAAGTCCATGGGAGATAATATCAGTATGACTTCATCATTCTGAAGTAATATTTCCATGACGGCCATTGTTGCAGCACTGATGAACATCAGATTAGCACCATTTCTGTTTAGGGCTGTTCCATTTAAACATACATAGTACCTAGGGAAGGCAGTTTTTAAAATAATATATGCTAGGGTACTTTTATTTCAAAGTATTCCTAATAAAATTATAAGAAAATTCTAAATTGCATCTATGGGTGAGTACCCCTAATTAAAAGGGCCTTCCCGGGGTTCCAGGTAAGTTTTACTGTAACAGCCTATAAGACGAACCAGACATAAGAAAATTTCAAGGAAAACCCCATGCTGATGTGACCATTTATTCAGGAGGAAAAATGAAAAGATTTTCAAGATGTCCACTGTGGTGGCCATATTGGATGTCCAAGCATGAAACAATTTCATTTAGGACCAACTGGACCATGGGATGAATGTGATTGTTTCATGGCCATCCTCCAAATAGTTCAGGACAGATGTACATTAGACACAGCACTTCTGCTCTATGACCAATAATGACAGCTCACATCATACTGGAAGTTGCTGATTTAAATTACATCTATTTTTGCATAAGAATCATTGCAAAATCTTTATATACCCAAGTAGCTTCACATAATAGACTTATTAATTTCAGATATGATTCGATATAGCAGTTACTGAATTGAAATATACTCACATTTAAGGTTTATAAAACATATTTCCACACTGGGAAAAATGGTTTCGAACAAAAATTAAAAATGAACACTGGTATCAGCTCTTCTTGCACAACGTAGTCTTCAGGTTTAACCTTACACAAGTTTTAAGTCGATATAACTTTTATAAAAATAGCTGACTTCCTTCTGTGAGCCTTGGAAAGAAAAGTACCAAACCTGATCAAATTTTATAAAATTTATATGACATAAATAGACAATAAACAAATTTGTTTTAAATCAGCATAAATTAAAAGTTCTATTTAATGCATTACAAAAAAAATATTGGTTTTACTGACCAGACCACATAATATTAAAGTGAAATGACCTTGAAATACATCTGAATGCTTCAGTCATTACATTTCCCCTTGTGTAACATTATGTCATGAGGTTATTATGGATGCTACATGTCTGAAAATTTAGGTATATTAATTTAAATCATGACTGAATGTAATCTCACCAACAATGATGTCAACTGATGACTTCACACCAAAAACCTGCAACGGTTGAAAGCAAAATGATTCCCATTAAATTTGGAATTACAAAATGCATCAACATTTGAATATAGTATTTAACATTTGAACATATGCATTAACATTTGAATAAATTTCTCCAGCATAATATAAACATTTTATAAATGAAATTAACAAAATATACAAATTACCTGCAAAACAATTCACAAAAAATGAAGCATCTTCAATGGCATGGCAACAGAAATTGTATTGCTCTTTAACATAGTCCTCCCTCACTACATTGTTCTTCAACAGTTATTCATCACTACAGTGCTCTTTACCAAAGTCCTCCCTTATTATAATGCTCCTTAACAGTCTTCCATCATTACAATGCTCTTCAACACAGTCCACCCTTACTACAGTTCTCTTTATCACATTAACCCCCTGGAGATTTTTGTCGTTTACATCTGAAATTCGAGTAGGAAACACATTTTGAAAGCTATTTCTGAATACATCCTAAAACATCAACTTCCAGGTGATCTTCCAATAACATAATGCATAGATGTGTTAGAAACATCATTTTTCATTGGCTATTTGGCTCACGCATGCGCAGAAGGGTAAAAGTTGGAGTTCTTTTTTTGTTTTTTTGCTTAACAGAAGGATATTTTCATATCGAGACCACTCTTCATTCCAAATGCCCATCTCATCCTACTTTTTGCAAAGGTTTATGTCTGTTTGCAGTTCATACTGGTCTGCCTTAGATCTGAGACCAAAAAGTCTAAAATCCAGACACAAAATTGGCTTCCGACCACGGGCAAATTTTGGGTTAAAAAAAAATCGGGTCCAAAAAATGAGGTTTTTCCCTCTGTATTTTGTAGTGCAACATGAAATTCCAGATTATTTGATATCATTGTAGAGCTACATCTGTCTACCTTTATATAATACCACCCACTTTAGTGTATCATACCTGACCTTGATGCTACAGAGCTTGGCAGTAGCCTACTGCCTCCTGCCACATAAACTCATCATCAGGGGTTAATGAGTTAACACAGTCCAACCTCTCTAAAATACACTTTAACATGTCCTCCCTCTCTACAGTACTCTTTAACACAGTCATCCCGTACTACAATGCTTCCTCCCTTACTACAGTTTTCTATAACACAGTCCTCCTTCTCAACAAAACTCTTTAACACAGTCATCCCTTACTGCAATGTTATTCATGGTGGCCATACAAAAGGACTGAAGTAGTTTTCCACTGAGTTATCTGATACATAATATTTCTGTTAAATAATCAAATGGGATCATGACTGTATGTCTTATACATGTAACAATCTTACAATGAGGCACCTTATAGTGTGTGTGTGTGTGTTGGTGTGTGTGTGTGTGTGTGTACACATACATTATTAGGGAAGAGGTTAAATGTTGAATGCCATGCTACTGGTATGACGGCAAAGTTAAAACAAAATACAAGTCATGTCTCACAAAACAAAATACAAGTCATGTCTCACAAAACAAAATACAAGTCATGTCTAAATTACAGTACCACTACTGCTAAATAAAAGATTAAGATGGAAACAAATAATGATCTTTTCTACCATCAAATATGAACAGAGTAAAAAACCCTTCTGAACTGAAGAAATAGAACCTAAATATTTACAGTTATTATAATACAGTAAACCTTGCTAACTTAACATTAATCTCTTCAATACTTCAGATCACCTGAATGACTTCCTGTGTAAAGCCTTTTTATCAGCAACATGAAAACTCATGCTGAAAATTGTGTGCTCACAGTACGTATTTATTTTGGATGCTACTGGACTGAAAATTATCCTGTTAAAATTAGACAAGTACAATCTCATAAAATCGCTCCAAACAAATGGCTTGCAGAAAAGACACCTGAAATGTTTTTAGTTTTATTAAACGATCACACTCATCAGCCTTTAACTGGCTTTTTAAAATGTATTTCTGTCACCAAAAACATCACATCTGTGTGCATATATCAAAATAATATTGTATTTGGTCTGAATTCTACATTAACTGCATGGGTATGTTGTATATTAAGCCTTATTATGATGGGTATGCTGCATGTTAAGCCACATTATGATGGGTATGTTGCATGTTAAGCCACATTATGATGGGTATGTTGCATGTGATGCCATATTATGATGGGTATGCTGCATGTTAAGCCACATTATGATGGGTATGTTGCATGTTAGGCCACATTATGATGGGTATGTTGCATGTGATGCCATATTATGATGGGGTATGTTGCATGTGATGCCATATTATGATGGGGTATGTTGCATGTGATGCCACATTATGATGTGTATGTTGTATATTAAGCCACATTATGGTGGGGCATATTGTATGCAAAACCCACAGTATGGTGGGGTATGTTGTATGTGAAACCATATTATGGTGGGGTATGCTGCATGCAAAACCCACATTAGGATGGGGCATGCAGCATGTGAAACCACATTATGATGGATTAGTTTGTATGTAAAGACCACATTATGATGGGGCATACTGTATGCAAAGATCACATAATGGGGCATGTTTGTTTTGTAAGTTTTATTGCCACTATTAGCTATATTATGCAAACCAAAGGGACTTCTCTCCCAAGGACATACCACTGAGCTACTGCAGTGTAATGGGGGTATTCTAATCCACATTATGATGTATTATACAAAGCAAAAAGCTACAAGAAAGTGAAATAAATTAGGCAGCGTTTCAGAAAAGAAATTCAAGTAAATAACGAAGCCGATGTCTATAACAGTGGTATAAAAAGAAATATGTTATATCATCAACATTTCTTACTCTGAGACAAGTTTATACTGAGACACTTCATGGCCTGGGATGACTGCAGTATGGGATGATAAATCCATTTTACTTTGAATATGGACTGAACTTCCAAATGGTCCAAATAATCGGCAATTTAATTTAATTCACATTCCAAATAATCATGGCAATTTAATTTAATTCACATTCTAAACCTATTTTCAATTAAGAATTCTTTTTGTATTGTCCAGCATAGTTTGGCTACTATGACGTAGGAAGTCAAAATCAAATTATTACATTTACTCAAAAAACATATCAATTGTTTAATTTTGTTTCTTTGTAAAAATAATACTATATAGTTATTGGTTAATTCAATTTATAACAACAAATCAACAAAAGTACAAAATGAGTGTATGCCCTGAATTCCATCATGTTTTTAGTTTTGTTTTCATGTTCAGTTTTGAAATTCCATTCATGTGTTTTGGGATATGTCCATTGGTCTTTTTATTATGATTCAAAAATATGGTTTCCTCTTCGCTCGAGAAATCGGATTCAGAAATCATCATACTGGTGTTCTGCATTTTCCCTGAAAGAGAAATAATATAATGGTTAGTCCATAACAATATTACATTATCACTTTTTTGACTAATATAAAATACAATAAATCTTTGATAACTTGAATATCAATTTAATACTCCAAAACTCATTATTACTCAAATAACTCAGTCAGTCCCAGTGTAAAAATTTATCACATCTACAACTATGGAAAATAGTGAAGCAATCAAACTTCAACAAAATATTTGGCCCAACAAAGCTTCAAGTAACTTATGTTCTACTGTAATACAGCCTGTGACTGCAAATAAACACTTTCTGATTAGTCAGATATTAAGTTTTTGTATGCTAAGGCAGTCTAATATGAGGCACTTTCTGATTATTCAACTGTAAAATTACTTTATAGTCAGACAAAATCTTGCATGACACTGACTGTTAAGGCAGGTGACTAATGTGCATGTCTCACCATTTTGGGCAAATTTCATGATAATTACAAAGTTATTTGGCAAATGTTAATAGATAGATGGACAATGCCTGATGATGACAATGCCTGACAATGACAATGGCAATGCCTGACAATGATGATGACAATGCCTGACAATGACAATGGCAATGCCTGACAATGACAACAGCAATATAATATACCTAGATTAAGACAGTGTATAATTACCTAGCAAATATAAAAGAAAATCCCCCACTGTCCAAAATACTACAAATACGATATACTACAAAATGTCTGCTTAATGCTTCAAGTCTCCAGCTAAACCAAAGCATATTTCAAATATCCCGCAAAAGTCAATGCAGCTTGAAAAGTAGATCGCTGTGCCTGTAACGAGTAGTATTTTGCAGTATAAATACAATAAGTTTCGTGCAACAGTGTCAAAGACACAACGGATAAATTATTCATTTATAAAAAGCTGTTATTCAGCAGCAGATCTGGCCTATGCTGCTTCCCTCTCTATAAAGTACCTCAATATAACACAGTATCTGATGTAACATGGTCCATAACATAACACAGTTCATGATATAACATGGTCCATGATGTAACACAGATCTTGATATAGCACAGTTCTTAATATAGCATGGTCCCGCATATAATATAGTCCATGATATAGCATGGTCCCTTATATAATACCATCCATAACATGGTCTAAAATATGACACAGTTCTTGACATCACATGGTCTCTGATATAACATAGTCCCATATATAACAAGTTCCTGATATAACACGATCATAATCATGGATTCCATCGTATTTCTCCAAAGAATCTTTTCCAGTAATAGGATGACCTCACTTATACTGTGGTTCATTTTTTTATTGCTTCCTTGAACAGTGATATAGTGAGGGACTACTGTATGTACTAAGGTACAGGTAATTATGGTTACTGTTGTAAACCCTAAAAACTCTGAATGACTTTCATGTAACTTGCTAACTGGTAACTTACCCTTGGCTAAAAGTTCTAGATCATGCTTATCATCATCTACGTCATGAAGCAAGGAATACCGATGTCTTTTCTTAGACCTGAATCTACATCGGCACCTGCAAAAAGTATAGGAAGGAATAACATAATCATGACCAAGTCACACTGTTTGGGGCAGGCTACCAAATGTTATCAGTATTTCTATTTTAAATGGTCTCCTTTACACAACTTCTATATAATTTATATTATTCAACCTGTAGCTGTAATATTTCTTTTGAGGTTGACTGATATTTTAAAAAATACTTTTTTTCAAAATCAACATTTGTTTACTGAAATATGCAAGCTTTTTCCTGATCAATCTCTTCCTCCTCTCTTTCTTTCATTTTCTAATCCACTTTCCAATCTCCTATTCTCTCATTCTTATTCATGCGAAACAGTCATTACATTTTTATACTTTTTGTCTATGATTAAATTTAAACTGTTTGTATGTGACATGATTATGTATAAGATTTTAAAGGAGACCTGAATGCTACACACCAAAAATGGGAATCTTAATTTGTTAGACATTGCATATGAACTATTTAGACATTTCATATAAACTATATAGACATAGACATTTCATATAACTATTTAGACATTTCATATAACTATTTAGATATTTCATACAACTATTTAGACATTTCATATAACTATTTAGACATTTCGTATGAACTATATAGACCAGATGCACAGTCATTCACCAAATCAGGAGACATGGCTATTTCATTACCACCAAAATGTGACCTTTATCTAACCAGCCATGTGACATTTAATTAGTAAAAGATTGATTTAGATGCTGACATTAGCAGGGCAACAATCTGCATAATAGTCAAGGAGAGTACCAAAATAATTAGCTTTTCATTTTGCAACGTTGTTTAAATGATGTGACATCTATCTTTATTTTCCTCAAAATGTTTTGTCCGTGCTGATGTTTAGTACTAACTTGCATATCAAAATCTTCCAAGAAATGCCACAACTTGTATTTTCTAATTGTTTTCCACACAAAAGATGTGAGGACCTTTTCAGAAATAAATAAAGAATCAAGTGTCTTCATTTTGTGTAGAAATCTGGACAACAACCAAAACCATTTGAAAAGTCTTGTACATTCAATACACATGTATTTAGATGTCCTTTAGGGACTCCAGGTGACTAAGTGGTCTATGGCACTTGCCTTTACAGATCACCACATATACTGGCCACCATGCATTGAAAAATGGCATTAAACCATTCAAAATCAAACCAAATTTTAGTGTGATTTTATTACATTTACCAATTTGTCATGGAGTGTAGTATTTATTGTCCACCAATTGTAGCCCAGCATTTAAATCACAGTGTAAGTTTGACAGTAGGACAATTAGTAATTGACCATTTCAGAACCCATTAGGGAAAGATGTAATTTTTAATCTCACATGGAGCATTATAATTAACAGACTCAAGTGTTGCAAAGCAATCAACAGCACAAGTTTAATAAACTGATTGATAACTGTGCATCAATTATATTTATTGCTGAAAAATATAGAAATGTGGGAAAATTAAATATATTTGAGAGAACTGGTGTGCCCTTTTCGTGAACCATTTTAACGTTATGAAATTTACATCGTGTGGGTGTCAGTGTATTCCCTAGAGGTGCAACACTGAGAGGGAAAAATCCATTTGATGTCAGAACGGGGGTTCAGAATGAGTAAAAAAGCACACTGGGGGTCAAATTAAAAAAAAAACTGGGTCTTTGAAGCACAAATGAGAGTAAATCGAAACAGTGGGGTGTTATGCTGAATTGTGTATTTCTACATGAAGAATTTTCTTATTTTATAACTGCATACAATCACAAAAGATACTGAAAAATTGTTTATATTCATCACTCAATTTAACTAGTCTACATGTGTAACTTTCACTGAATGATTTTGAACTGGAATTTACAATAAGCATTATTATGTGCTCAGTGTGCTGTATTACATTACTCTCATGTTCTAAAGATTGTAGAGGTGTTGATTTGTCTTTTTTTTCTGATCTGACAAACTTTAATGTTTGAAAAGAACCATCAACTCTAACATTTTGCATCATATAACGTCTACAACATGCACTGTTAGGCATTTCACTTAACTTGTGGCACCATTTTATTTAAAAGTATAGACTGGTCCACTAACTAACTAGCTTATCAACATACTGAATTTGTGAAGCAAAGTTCAAATTTGAAGAAACCCCATAATTGCTTGGAAATGGGTCGGAAACAGTTGCTATAAATAGCAAATAAAGAAGATACTCTTATGTTATTCTTATGCAGAAGTCACCCTTTCAAGAATACTATATGGGTGGAATTAAAGAGATGATAATACAAATGTCAAAAACACCTTTTATTTTCCCTTTTTTATTTTATTTTTACTGTACCAAAAAAAGCACAATCCATATAGTTACACGCAAGTGAAAACTTAATTTAGATTAAAAAAAAGCATATGATTACGCCAAAAGCATAATGATTGGCATGAACATAACCTTACCTTTTCCTCTTATAGAAGCAGACGCATGCCCAAATGGTTCCGGACAAGGCTATCACAATTAAAAAGCTTATTATCACAACATACAATATACTCCAATCTGAAAAGACAAATAGCAAAAATGTCATGATTTCAAGAAAGAATCTGATATCGAACAAAAATAAAGGCTAAAGAAAAATGTGAAATAGAGTAGGAATGTACATGTTTGTTATACATTCAGCCTTATTTACACATCACATAGTGGGTACTGTCATCTGTTTTAGATGAATGTTAAATTGTTTGAAGTTACATTTCAACTGTTACCAAATAGGTTTTGTGCCACCTAGCAAAAGGATTTCTCTTTGGTACACTCTGAATACAACAATCTAATAAGGACACATCAAAATAACCATTTAACAATTTCATGAGGAAATAATCATGAATAAAGAAGACATTAGGTTTATTAGTAAATGAACACACCTGTCCATTTCAATGCCAAGCGTTGAATTAATGAACTGAGAATAATCTGTGTGTGTTTGATTTGGATTTTTAAATGTAGCTTTAACAATTTTTCAGTCATATTGCTTCGATGTCTGCAGAAAAGTGTGCATGTGGTAGCTGACCCATCTATAACAAGAGTCCTAAGTAAGTCTGACATCTCTCATCTGGCAGACATCGGCCTATAACAGCAAATGCAGTAGCTGTTGCCCAAGAAATCTGGCCAGTAAATACTTTCCATTGAAAATTCTCCACTGCTGATGACTCCATATGCTGTGGTTTCTATAGTTTGTTTCTTCATCCATATCTGACCAAGCTTCAGCAACATTCATCCAGTATTTGAAAGGCAACAATGCAGTGCTTTATATTGAGGTTGGTAACAATCTGATCAGCATTTTAAAACATAAAATTGCGCAAATATTCTCTACATTTAGTAATAGTACTTGTATTTGGTAGCAGAATGGTAGCTTTTGTGTAAATCTGAAAGGTGTTCAGGTCAGGATATATTCGGATAAATCTGGACAAATTTGTTGAGCAGTTATTTTCAAGCAATAATTGTTTTCTAGTTTTAGTAACTACAGCCATATTTGATAGCAGATTGGTAATATTTGCACAAATGTGAATTGTCTTTGTGCAAGGACGCTTTCTGTCTTGTCTTGAATGAATTTTATTTAGTGATTTTTTTGGAAGTATTATAAAGATTATTAATTTTAGTAATTATAGCAATATGTGACTGCTCATCAGCATCATTTGTAAAAACTTGAACGATCTTCATGCCAAGATGCTTTCTGTCATGTTTTGTCAGATTCTATTCAATGGTTTTGTAGAAGTCACTTCACAAATGTCTAGTTTTAGACACTGCAGTCATATTTGATGGTGATGTGGTTCAGAATCATCTATTCAAACCTGAAACATATTCATGCAGGGATGCTTTCAGTCAAGCATGGTTAAATAGTATTCAGCAATTTTTGAAAAGAAAGGCATTTTGTACATTTAGTAACAGCAGACACATCTCAAGGTGGATCAGTATAATTTGTACAAACTTGAAATGTCTTCATGCCAGGATGCTTTCTTTTGAATTAAACCATATTCTGCTCTGTAGTCTTTGAGATGTTAATTGGATTTTCTTTCTTTAGTAATAGTTGCCATATGTGATGGCCAATTGGCATTATTTGCATACATCTGAAAGGTCTTCATGCAAGTATGCTTCCTCCAACATCTGATAAAATTATGTTTAGCCATTTCTGGAAAGGAAGTCATTACCAAGTTTCTCTATATTTGGTCATTGTGGCCATATTTAATGACAGATTGGCTTTATTTGTGCAAATGTGAAAGGCTCTTATGCCAGACTGCTCTATGCCAAGTAGGGTAAAATTTTGGTCAGGAGGTATATGAAAATAGCAATTGCTGGTGGACAGTAGATCAGTGTCAAGTATAAGCTTCAAGAGCCTTCAAGCCATGACGTTTTCTCTCAAATGTGATTCAAAGGTTTTATTAACATATTTTTCTATTTTTTGTAATGGTGTCCATATTTGATGGCAGTTAGGCATCACTTATGTCAGGATGTTCCATGCCAAGTTCAGCTGAAATTGGTCTGGCACATTTAAGATGATGAAAATAAAAACTGTTGATTTCCTGCTGAGTCAAGAAACTGGAGAAGTGACAAAAATTCATGGACTTTAAGGCACAATTGTTAATTTTCAACCATATTCAAAACCTTGTATAAACCATGTAAAAGGGTGAAAACAGAAATGCATCATTTCTGGTTACCTGATCACACATTCAAAGATTCCACATGATCTTATCATACAGAAAAAAAATCTCTGATGGACTGACCAATTTTCTGATAAATAAACATTACTAAAAAGCTCCACTCACTTGTCAGGCCCTAAAGAACACAAATCTAACCTTGTGTCCACTTACCACAATTACTCTCCCCTTCAATGAGGTAGAGGAAGAAATTTTCCATCCAAAATGCTGCACATACACAATACTTGCTTTTTAGGTCACAATGACCATGGTTAGAACAATTGTTCTGACACACTGAAAAAAAAGAAAAAAGGAAAAGTAAAAAATGAATAAAACCTCCAAAATAAGAATAACTAAAAAATCTGTTCAAAGCGTATGCTCACTGCATTGCAGAAAATAAATGAAATTGATGGACTGAATTGAACTGATGGATTGAACTGAATTGACGGATTGAACTGAACTGATGGATTGAACTGACATGATGGTTTGAATCGAATTGATGGATTGAACTGAACTGATGGAATGAACTGAACTGATGGACTGAACTGAACTGAACTCATATATTCAACTGAACTGATGGATTGAATTGAACTGATGGATTGAATTAAACTGATAGACTGAATTGATTTGATAGACTGAACTGAACTGAAGGATTGAATCAAATTGATGGATTGAATTGAATTGACTGATTGAACTGAATTGAAAGAATGATTTGAATTGATGGAATGAACTGAATTGACTGAATTGACTTGATGGATTTAACTGAATTGAATGAATTGAATTGATGAATTGAATGGATTGATTGAACTGAATTGATGGATTAAACTGGATTGATTGAATTGAATTGATAGACTGAACTGAATTGATGGATTGAATCAAATTGACTGATTAAACTGAATTGATTTATTGAACTGAATTGATTGACTGAACTGAATTGATGGATTAAACAGGATTGATTGAATTGATGGATTGAATTGATAGACTGAACTGAACTGATGGATTGAATCAAATTTACTGATTGAACTGAATTGATGGATTGAACTGAATTGATGGATTAAACTGGAATGATTGAATTGAATTGATGGATTGAATTGAACTGATGGTTTGTGGTTTATTGGGAATGGTCTAAATGTAGGATTGGCAGGTAAAGATGATTTAATTGCATCAGAGAGTTTCATCATCAAGATTTGCAAAACACTTTCCTGAAATTTAAAGAATAATTTTTAATTCAATTAAATTCAAGAGTTGGATCACACACAAACACACAAATGGGGCCCCGAGTAGCAGAATGGTCTAATGTGCTCACCGTCCCAGATCACTACCATCTCACCTCTGTGTGAGTTCGAGTCTCAGGCTCGGCTAATGTGGGTACGTGAGAAAGCTTGCCAGTAGCATCTCATGGGTCAGTGGTTCTTCCCGTGGTTTTCCGGGTTCTTCCTCCACCAGTTATACTGGCCGTCATGTATAGCCTATCTTGTGCTAAAAATGGCATTAAACCCCACAACAACAACAAAAACAACAGTAACACACACACGCACATGTAGCGCATCAGTATGTGGCAATTCAAAACTTAGATTTTCATAATTTCAAATCAAGAATGAAATTATCATGTATAATGCAGCAAAATAAAAAATTAACTTTGTGTAATTATTTCAATACCTAATAAAAAATAAATATTTCTTTTGCATCACCATCCTTAGATTATTTATGAGGTAGCAAGTTAATTGTTTAGAATTATCTGCAAATAAATTTATAAACAAAGGCATGGTTTTAACAGGAAAGAAAATTTTGACAGTAAATTAGGTGTCATTAAGAATACTTACCTGATCACATTAACGTTAGGAATATCATCTTTTCTACCTATATGAAATATACAAAGTGCAATAAGTCTTACTGATTACCTCCCCATGCCACCACTAAGTGTCACTAGCCTTCTGGCAGAGCAAAATTCCATCAAAGATGTTCGCATATCGGGGTGGCTGGAAGAGTTTTGAAGTAACATGATTCGGTAAGTATTCTTGAAGAAACAGAATTTACAAAAATATTTGCTTTTTCTTCTCTGAATACAATCCCCAATCAGTATAACATCAGGGGAATAGGTAATGGGAGGAAGGAATGTTACACTTCCTCTCTATACCTTAGATATCTTTGTAAGAAGAAAAATGACTTGATTCCCCAGGTGAACGATAACCATTCTCCTACTTAACGTGGTGCTCAACAGTTTTGTAATTTGCATAGGGTCTAACTTTAAAAAAAATAAAAATTCCCAGGTTCTTCTCAATGGTCATCCTGGCTGTTTGAAAATGAACTTCTATAATTTAAATACTGTTAAAAGAACTTTTAATTCCCTTTATTATGGTGCATGATTCAATGGCTTTATTTGGGTTATAGATTATACAGCATGGCCTTGACCTATCAAAACACTTCTCTTCTTGGACATTTTCACTTCCAAGACTACAAAGGTAAAATGATTTTAAAAAAGTGAGCTGACATTTTACAATTGATTCAATGCACTTTCAGAAGATGGCATGCATACCCTGGCAAATTTATATTTTCCTCATTTTAATATCTGCTAAATGTGACCCTGGATTTGCATCGTGTACCAATGTGCATGGCTGTCATGAGTGAGTGAGCGAGTGAGTGATTGATCACGGCGCATGATTCCTGTGCATCATGAGTATTAAAATCACTTCCCCGCCAAACTAACAAAAAAGCTTCAGGCATTCCTACTCTAGGTTGGAGATGGACAACACCTTGAGCAGTGCGAGTTGTGAAGAGCACTGGTCTTTCATGCAAGTGCAAGTGAAAGACAAGGGATTCTATATAATTTGGAAAAATTATACCGTTCGATTCTGGTAAGGGATAATTAGTTTTTCTGTGATAAAATTATAAATGCCAGTGGGTGGGTTGTATACTGTGTATTGTATTTGTGTCGGGTATATTCTCTATTGTATTTGTCTTGTATTCTAAGTATGCATTTTGTATTGTTTTAGGTTTACCTTGTACTATTCATAAATCCCACAATCGATGAGCTAGTCTTATTATTTCAGCCCAAAATGAAACGATAGATAGAGAGCTCACATAAAATTAGTGAACTTTGAATTGGTTCATGCAGATATTTAGAGGATAGCCAGTTTGCTCAGGTAGTGTGTTTAGATCATTCACAATTTTCACAAGTACAACATGTAAAGAAATTTCAGTAACAGTACATGAAATATAGTATATAGCATATAAGTATGCAAACATTCTCTCCACTGGAGGGGTCCTGAGTGACCGAGTGGTCTAAAGCACTCACTACCATCTGACCTCTGTCTGTGTGGGTCTCAGCCAATGTGAGAAAGCATGTCAGTAGCTTCTTGTGGGTCAGTGGTTCTTTCTGGGGTTTTCCAGGGTTCTTCCTCCACCATTTATGCTGGCTGCCATGTATAGCCTATCGTGTGCTAAAAAATGGCATTATAACCCTACAATAGTAACAACAACTCTCCACTGTTTATGTTGCAAATGCAAACCTTCTAGAATTACATAAGTGATCCATAACTGCTACTGTGTAACATCAGGTTGAGAAGATGATTACTGAAATCTTGCCACCAAAGATTAACTGGCTGATCCAACGAAGCTAAATGGCTGTTAGTTTTAACTGGGTCTAGTGGTCACCTGGGCTGCAACCAAATGACCCACCCAATTCAATTTTTGTCTCTGTAAAGCTAAAGCTCTGCGAAAAGAGCTTCAGGAGGTTCACTCTGCATGCCAACAGCTCTTATCCACTTGAATGAGAGGCTCATAGAGATTGCTCTAATTTGATGAGCTGAATCGCCTGTTTTCATGGTGTCATGAAGAGAATGAGTCATCTGCAATTGCTTTGACTTGTCACTGTGTGCTTCAGGTAGTGTTTGAGGATGCAGAAAGGATCTTGCATGGCTGCTGCTTGCAACTTATTTACAGACAAGATGGATCATACAAATGTCTGATTACTGATGGTAGCCATTTGACTGATCGCTAATTGTGGTCATCTGTCTGATCAGTGATGAAAGCCTGTTCTAGGCTGCAAAGCCTAGTTGTGTCGTAAGGATCACTAAACAAACTGACCTGAACCGAGGATGTAACTCATTCATCCTGCATACTGGAGCTAAAGCTATCAGGAACAGGTATGAAAATAGCTTTGGCGAGGGCAGTGGTAATGGTGTGAATTTATCTGAACTGAGTCATGTTAGGACCCAAGACAAATTTCTTTTTGAAAACAGGATGAGGGATTTTGGCCCATATACAAATATGTTGGCCTGGCCAATAAGTCTACTGTGGACGTGTCAGACTTGAACGTTGATCTGAGCACCAATGCAAAACTGCTAAATTTGCATGCACTGGTATGAGGTAAGTCAACACATTGGAGCTGTCTTACATACATCAGGACTGATTTCCCGCAGCATCTGTTCTTGCAAAAGTAAAAAGCATTTATGACAGTATTTATTTCAAGGGGGTTGATGTGAAGAGGCAATTGCCCTGGAGCCCAACTTGTGGCTGATCAATCTGTTAAGATTCCCATAATTATACACAAAGAAGGCCATATGCATGGCTGTATGGATAAATGGATGGATCTGTCACTAAGATGCAAGGAATGACTAATGTGTGTATTCCCTGACCTTAACCTTCTTGCATTCCTTGCTGTCAGCACATTCACTGTACATTAATGAAACAAAACAAAAATTAATACCACAATGTATTAATAATTTGCTAAAACAAGATCCATTATTAACATAGGGAGTGAACAATAGGCAGCTTGCACGAAACTTGAATTACAACATTCATGAGTGATAGCGTGTGGTAATTTAAAAGAAGAGCAAAGTCTAAGAAGGTGACAATTCACAAAATATAAAGAAAATTAACAAAATAATCTATAATACCTGTTAGTTAGGAATATTATACAAAATAAATCGGGAATCCTTTATCGATGGTTAGAATTCACTACAACTGGCTTGGATTGATGGTAGGTATCTTGTACAATGTTGCTGTATGCAAGTCAAGAATGAACAAAGAGGAAGCAAGGGGAGATAATTGACAAGAGTTATTTCCCTTTGTTGATACGTTATAGAAAAGACATTTTTTTTTATTTTCTTTATGTAGAGCTGGATTCAGGAGATAGCCTGTTTATAGTCCTAATGCTGATGTGCTCAGGGAATTTATTCAAAGGAGAAATTTCTGCTTAATAAAGCAAAATTAATATCTGAATAAATCACACTTATTTGCAAAATATACCAATAATCATGTTTAAAAAAATACAGTTGGTAGAATGATCACTTCATTAATGTACATTATGTATTAAGGTCTTAGTGAACGTCAGCAAGTACTGCTGAAGGTTCAATGTTCTACAAATTTAAATATAAAGAACTGCAAAAATAAGGTACACCTCCTTATTATTTGTGCAAATCACTTATTACTGAACTCATTCAAGATCTGGATGATCTACGGATATATTCCAAGTTTTATCAATATCAGCAAAGAAACACAGTCTCCAGAGTAGTAAAATGCACAGCCAGTCAGATGCAAGATCATCTCATTAATATGCACAGATCCCACTCATAAATCACCCATCACAATATTGATGAAATTAACCAACTTTCCAACTTTGATCTGAATCAGATTTGTAAAAAAACCAATGCAGAGTGGTATCAAGCAAATATTGCTGAATGAATAACGGCAGACCTGTCAACCCTCACAAGACCGTCTCAGTAAAGCAGTTGAATTTTTTTCTCCATAATTAGACCAGCTTTCAGTAAGGTGAAAACAAATATCATGTACTACTATTGTAAAGTTGGAAACATATTTAAAAAGTTTGGTATTTGAAACTGATGCAGTACCAATAACTGAAAAGTTTGTAATGTTCTTAACTCTTGTACAGCAGCACAAAGCTGCTGTTACAAACCCTATGCAGCTCAAGGGCCTGTTGCTGTCTCCCAACTTGATGTAATTGTTTTAATTTTTTTCTGATTTCACATGACAGGCAGTTGTATCTCAAGTCACAAAACATACTCAAATTGACACATGGTGTTCAATTAACATAATTATATCTCTTCCTGCTTTCATTCCATTTTCATCTTGCATATTACTTGCAGGATACCATTTAAAAATGTTTTCATCATGCTGATGCTTTACATGAAAAGATATTTCCAGTTTAAAGCATCAAAGGTACTACTGCAAAGTTAGTCTGGTTCCCTAACTCCACTAAGTCTAATATGAAACCCATATCCAAATCAAGCACAGACATGCTAATTATCCTGATTTTGCCACAACCATAGTTTTTGCTTTTATTCCTTAAGTCCGTATTTTAAGAGTCATTTCATAAGACATAAAGCAAAATCGTAAGGGACTGCAGGTCTGCAATGGAGCATATCATAAGCACACTTGGCCTTATGACCAGGTGAGCTAAAAACAATAAAAAAAATTAAACCTTAAAATGGTACTCACCATAGGTATCAATATTTACAACTTTGAAATCTAATACGTAGGAATTTGACAGCAGCTTTTTCTTCAAAGTCTGAAGAGTAGTCACACCATTCCTGAGTGTTTTCGAGTCTCTCATTTTGTTGTTTGCATAGAACAAGACTTTCAAACTGAAATAAATTGACAAGACATGTTCCAAATAAAAATCTTGATAAAATCGTTGATAGTTTTAATGAACAAGGTTTAAAATAAATTACAAGCTTTTCTTCAGATCCTAGAGTAGCAATTTAAAGCATTCCTGGGTGGCTGAGTTAATCATATTTCAGCCTGCAAAATTATACATTATATAAGTACAATATTTGATATGTCAGCTTATGCATTTTTGAGTGCACACTCCTATTCTGGTTGAAACTTGTGTGAAAAATACATCATTAGGTGCAAAACACGTCAATTTTTCAAGACTATCTGACATATTTGACTGTCCATAGCAGCACTGTTTCATATCTTAAAGACAGTTTAATTACTTTATTTGTACTATATTTACCTTTTTATTATCAATAAAATCCAAACAAAATCTAGTTATTGTATTCTTCGAATTCTGTTGACTTGCATTTTAGTTCTTTGAAGAGCAATGGCATCCAAAGACTGGCAACACTGGTTAAACAAGGAGTGCAACTTTTTGTTAAGAAAACAAATATGTCTAATCACATTCTGCCTCATTTCCTTAAAGAAACTTAACTGATAGTTCAACCAAACTGCGCATTCCTTGACTACCATCGCTCTTCAACCAACTGAAATGATGGTCTACAATAGTAACACTGTACCAGAGCAAAATGAGACGTTTCTACATTTCTTGGAAATAAAGACAGCATGATTCTGCCTCCACGAGTTATACTGGCCACCATATAAACCCCAAAACAACAATCAATTATCTTCCCTCCACCTCTAAGTGGCTACCAATATACCAGACATTTACCAGGTTAAGCTAAGTAAAACAGTGAAGTGGATGGGTAAATATGGGAGTGCTTTGTAGTAATCAGGTGTTCTTGAAGAAACATAATTTATTAAAAAATTAGTTTCCATCTGTCAAATACACTTCCAGATTAATACTGAAATATCATCCAACCTAAACCATAATAACCCTTCAAGGGAAATACGGCTGAAGTCCTCTGAGGAAGGATAAATGGCTCCATCAGCAAGAAGGTAACAAGACTGATGGTCATGTGATATTGAGGTTATGCAGCATGATGTTACTTGTACTGCAGCGAAAGCTTAAACTGGTAAACATCTGGTATACTGGCAGCAACTGAGGTATGGGAAGGGGAGTTAACTGGTGCAAGTTTCTACTCTTCGTTTATATGGTATATAGAGAGGAAAGACATTTTTTGTCTTTCCACTAAGGCTGCAACTATAACACATGTAAACAGTTTATTTTAATTCACTGCACGTAAACATTTACAAATCAGTAAATGTATAAAAGAACATGCAAGTGGCTGTCACAGAGGAAGAAACTACCCTTTCCAATTAGACTTCATATTTCCAAATCACTGCTTAAGAAAATTGTTTGCTAGAATTTTTCTAGTAATTATTTTCTTTATTGTGCATCTATGATTTTTACACTGAAAAGTAACATCACTAGAAAAAAAGCAGAAGTTGTAGATCCTAGAAAAGCATCCCATGTACACATCCAGGCAGTACATCTCATTCCATTATCAATCATTTCATTATATATAGAGGATCTCAAAATGGTAATGATTTAATATTGAATTTATGAGCTTTGAGATTCTGTTTGTCAAATACTTCTTATTTTAATGGATATAGTTTAGGTGGCACTCTAGAGTTTTGCATTTTGCATAGGGTTAGATTTTTTTAAAAAGAAAAGAATTTCCCCCGTTTTCCTCATTGGTTATACAGGCTATTTCATAAACCTTGTATATCTATATATATCTTAGGTGTTGTCCAAAGAAATTTTTCCTTTTCTGTTGGTGTATGACTGATGTCTGTAATATGGGTTATAGAATAGTTTGACCTTACTCCAGGTGTGCATCTTTCAAAAAACTGCCAGCTTGGCATGGTCTTTTTCACTTCCTGGCTTCAGAGGCAAATTGTAAAACAAAAAAGACAGTTGATAACTTTGTTTACATTTTATATATTTGATAACTTATTCATTGCACTTTCAGAAACTGGTATTGTCTTGTCTGGAAAAAACTTATTTCCCTATTTTAATACCTGCTAAAGATAGTGTACTTTAGACTAATTCAGGCTGATGTTTTTAGCATATAGGAACAATCATTTTAGTTAGCTGTGTACTTAGATCATGTACAGTTTTCACAAGTACAATACTCAAAGGAATCTCAGCTACATTATATGAAGTAATATAGAGGTATACCAACATTCTATCCATTGAACATGTTGAAAATTTAAACAACTGCACCTTACACCTGCCACTTTCTAAGAAATTTACAATATCTGTAGAGAGCCCTCTCAGATGGAAAGAAGAAATAACTTCTTTCATTCAATGCACCTTTCATCTGTTGCATGTAAAAAATAGTTGCTGAAGCTTATTTAATATTTAGTAATGAGAAGTTCTATAAACAGTGATATTTAAAAGTAGATTTTTTACAAAATATAATTCAAAGAGCAAATGTACTTCCAAATTAATAGAAGACTGAACACATACAACATCATCAGACAGCATGGACATTCTTGTATGATATCACAAAGTTGACTTGGTTTAGGTTAGTCAATGCGTATACCTCTACTTTTATTAGACTGTTTCCACTACTCAGCATTCCAGTTGTTAGTCCAAGATTCCTCTGACCCTTGCCACCCCATTCTTTGATATTTCGACATTTATGTTGGGGTGTAGGGTCAGAGCGCATTCCCTATCAAAAAGTTGGAATTCACCAACACTATTTGGTGTCGGCATAGGGTAGCCGCCTTCTAGCTGACCCAACACACTTGAACGACCTTTCATCGACATATACCTGCATGAAATCAATAGGAATAGGATTTATTTTGTCAGAAATTGTAATCATAGCATTTGTTATGTCTTTAATCTGCCGATACACAAGACGAAAGCATGTCGTTGCTAAAAATTTGACCTGGATCTGGCCATTTGTATTCCAAGTCAGGTGACTAAACAACTCTCACAACCGACATCTGAATGACATTAGAGGTCATAGTCATGTGATATCAACAACATACCATTTCTAGTGTCGCTATAGGAAAACAAATCGAACAAACAAATAAAAGTAATGTAATTTTTATATAAAAATTAAAAAACAAACTTCTCACAATATTTTTTGTGAAAACAACGACAAAAATCTGTAAATGTTGCAGAAATTTGAAGAAAACTAGATTCACTACGAAAAGCACGTGTCAATGTGGTAGTCACGTGACACCAACAAAAAAACATCACTGACACATGCTGGGTACTTCTTGAAAACGGTTTTCTCCACCCTGCTGTGATACCAACAGGTTTCTGGTCATTGCTCTCAGAATAAATATGTTGAGAATTAAGTGTGCATTATATTTATTTACAAACATTAAGTGACTTCTATATAATATGTCCAAATTCTATGTACAACAACTTGGGAAATTTGTTTATTTCGATATCACGTGACTATATGACCTCTGATGTAACTGACATGTAGTCATGTGACTCGGAATGCAAATGGCCAGATCCAGATCAAATTTCAGCAACGACGTACTTTCGTCTAGTCTGTCAGCGGATTAAAGACATGACGAATGCTATGCTCACAATATTTGAGAAAACAAATCATGTTCCTATTGATTTCATACAGGTATATCTCGATGAAAGGTTGTTCAAGTGTGCTGGGTCGGCTAGAAAGTGGCTACCCCAACTAGAAAGCGGCGAATTCCAACTTTTCGATAAGGAGTGCGCTCTGACCCTACACCCCAACATAAATGTCCAAATATCAAAAAGTGGGGTGGCAAGGGTCAGAGGAAACTCGGACTATCCAGTTGTTGGATATTCATGTGATGGGATGACCATTTGGATATTCATGTGATGAAATGACCACTTGATGACCATACAGTTATATTTTTGGATTTTGGAAAAGCAGACAGACAAATTTTATTTAAAATCACAACTGCATTAAAAAAGAAGAAACATTAGCTTTCTGGAGCAGTTTTAATGCATAAAAAATGCTGTGGTTGGATAATACTGTGTCATTTGGTAGACTGGGATATGTACACATTCTTTTCTAAACAGAGGTGAGCTTATATGCTCCTATAAGTTAACATTAAAACCTTGTCATAGGGTGGGGTCCATGTTACAGCTACCCATTGACAAATACCCTTGGTTTTACTTGTAATCAGCCCATTTGGGATAAATAGGCCATAATCATTAGGCCACTTGGTCACAACAACATTGATAATAATAGTAAAATTAAAGTTCCAAAAGGCATAGTAAGGAAGATTTCCTATGTCGCAACCAATCAGTAAAGAGAATACTGTGCAATAACTTCATGGGCTTATTTGAACCAATAAGAATTGTATAAAGTGATATGTTAACATGTCATATCAAAAATATTAAACTTCAGATGCAATGTTTAAAGTGTACCAACCATGTGACAAATAAACACACACACACACACATACATACACATAACAGTATTTAACAAAATCACTACATGCCTTACAAAATTGAATCCTGTCATAAGAAGAGGTAAAAGACATTAAAAGGAAATCTAACAAGTTTGGTAAACATCGCTGCCTTACTTTTCAGGAGGACTGGATTTGATTATGGGTAGTGGATTTTATTTCCTAAAGTTAATGTGATTGGGGAACATATTCGACAAAAAAAGCACATATTTCCAAGCTCAAAAAATATATTTAAAATCCTCCACATGTGGGGATTTTTTTCTATAGGAAAGTATGAAGGGAAGAGTCTTTACTTTTATGTTACTTTTGAAAAAATCAACTATTATCCAGATTTTACCATATAAAGGTAAAGAAGATACAGAGGTTACCATATCCAAGTACAGAGGACACAGATTTTACAAAAAAACAGGAAAAGAGGATACAGACCTAACCATGTTTAAGTACAAAGGATACAGAATTTAACGTGTAGGTACAGAGGAAGCAGATTTTACCATATAAAGGTAAAGAAGATACAGAGATTACCATATACAATACAGAGGATACAGATTTAACCATGTGTAGGTACAGAGGATACAAATTTTACTATGTGTAGGTACAGAGGATACATATTTAACCATGTGTAGGTACAGAAGATACAGATTTAACCATGTGTATGTACAGAGGATACAGATTTAACCATGTGTAGGTACAAAGGATATAGATTTAACCATGTGTAGGTACAGAGGATACAGATTTTACTATGTGTAGGTACAGAGGATACATATTTAACCATGTATAGGTACAGAGGATACAGATTTTACTATGTGTAGGTACAGAGGATACAGATTTAACCATGTGTAGGTACAGAAGATACAGATTTAACCATGTGTAGGTACTGAGGATACAGATTTTACTATGTGCAGGTACAGAGGATACAGATTTGACCATGTGTAGGTACAGAGGATACAGATTTTACTATGTGTAAGTACAGAAGATAAACATTTAACCATGTGTAGGTACAGAGGATACAGATTTAACCATGTGTAGGTACAGAAGATACAGATTTAACCATGTGTAGGTACTGAGGATACAGATTTTACTATGTGCAGGTACAGAGGATACAGATTTGACCATGTGTAGGTACAGAGGATACAGATTTTACTATGTGTAAGTACAGAAGATAAACATTTAACCATGTGTAGGTACAAAGGATACAGATTTAACCATGTGTAGGTACTGAGGATACAGATTTTACTATGTGCAGGTACAGAGGATACAGATTTGACCATGTGTAGGTACAGAGGATACAGATTTTACTATGTGTAAGTACAGAAGATAAACATTTAACCATGTGTAGGTACAGAGGATATAGATTTTACTATGTGTAGGTACAGAGGATACAGATTTTATCATATGCAGACAGACAAAATACAGATTTTAACATACTATTGGTAAAGAAGATACAGAGTTTACCATGTGTAAGCAGAGAAGATATAGGTTTTACCATATTTAGGTAGAAAATACCTAAATTTTACTAAATACAGGTGCAAAAGATAAAAAAATTTACCATGTACAGGTGCAAAAGGTACACATTTCAATATACATAGGTAAAGAAGATAGACATTTTAACAGATACAGGTACAGAAGATACATATTTTACCATGTACAAGAAAGAGGATGCAGATTTTATTATGTGTAAGTATACAGGATACATAAAGAGGTGTAGAAAATACAAATTTTAACATATAGGTAAAAAAGATAGATTGTAATATATAGAGATACAGAAGACACATTATTTACCCTATAAGTATAGAGATGTTAAAATATGTAGGTATATAAGACACATACTATCCTGTGTGATCTTCCTCTTGCAAATCCTGTATGTCTATCACAGTCTCCCCTTCCTGAGGGTACTTTGGAAGTAACAAGGCCAACTGTCCTTCCAAGTTTTTCTGGAAAATCAAATGTAGGTTAAGCTAAAGACATACTGCATGCATGCACAGCATACAAAATGTATCAATTTCAAACAATATGCTAAGCATCTAAAAGAAGTAGACCACTCTGGTGGTCTTGTGGTTACAGTGTCTGCCTCAGTTGTGGGAGGTCACAGGTTTGAACCCTGGACAAGTCATATCAAAGACTTATAAAAATGCTGCTAAGAGCTGCTATGCTAGGTGCTCAGCATTAAGAGGTTAGTGTTAGGATTGGTCAGTATGGTGTCAGCATAATGCGACTGGGTGGGACATCATGGTACATGTCTGTGGCACGATACCCCAGTGCTACATATCACAATGAACTGCCATACTGCAGACACTGTAGCAATATAACTGAAATAGTTTTAAAGCTATGTAGAAAGTCCAAATCACACACATACACACACAGAAGCAGATTTCTTTCTTCTTCTTTGTTATCCCAACAATCAGGTACTTATTTGACTAATCACATGACTATTCATTATCAAAACCAGAGAGATCAAAGTACTGTGTACACTGATGGCTGGAGGATTACACGAGATCAGATGGACAGAAAAAAAACAGCTCACTAAATATTGCTATTTATGATCCTTTTTCTTATTGTAAACATAACTGCTCTAAAAATATTAATAATACTGTAATACGCCAAAGGGATTTCTTTACTGAGTGAGTTCAACAATGGCCTGAATTTCACTACAAGTCACTTGTTTCACCTTGATTTCCATAAACTTCTACACAACTACTGTTGTAAACTGTAAATTCCAAAATGCTCAGACTATGAATAACTTTCCTCTAATTAATACATGACCACAAATCTCACAACTTCACAATTTGTCTGCCAGCCTCACAACAGCAATGGTTTCTCCTCATAATATTTCCGTAACATAGCGCCAGTTATTTCACACCATAAAAATATACCCCCTTATACAGGAAACTATTTTTCCTATTTTTCCTTAGTCCAGTCAAATCATGATTTTAAGCCTCATTTCGCCTCTAACTCAACACCATATTTACCTTCATAGCAGCAATAAATTGCACCTCCCAATGAAGGCACTGTCCCTTCTTGTGTATTGCATTGTGCAATTTACCAGTCCCCAATCATAAATATTGCATATGGAGTCACACAACCAATCCACACAATTGGATTTTAATAGGGACTAGTAAGCTCCAGGGACACTTGTGCGGCTCTGACCTGAACTTACTTAAACCAAACCATGCCATCATGAAATCTCAATAACACTGCACTCCGTGATGTTTGCCCCCTGTAACTGGCTAATTATTTGGGCTGAGGACTATTTCCCCAGCACCAACTTCCCATAATCAAACAATTAATCACAAAAGTCTAAGAAATCTTTAAAATGTTGAGTTATATACTCTAATTACAATATTTTCCTACATTTTGTTTCCTTCATATGTTAAAAAAAAATTAATAAACATTTTTTATCTAATAAACCTCTGTGATTTTCTTTTGAAGCCAATTTCTACTAATGTTTTAATTATCATCATCAATGGAACAACATGCAAGGGAGGTACCATTTCATTATTAATTACTTAGATCTGGGTTGCTTCCCTTAACACATACAACTGATTTAAAGGCAACTGGTACTAATTATAGGATGACCATAAATTTGTTACTATTTTTAGAAATACCTTAGAAGATAATTAAACTGCTTAGTTTCCCTGCAACCCAACCCTTATTTATTTGAAGTCAATAATAAAGGAAGGTCTATCAACTTATTTAACAAGATCTGAACAGCTCTGAAATTGAGGAAAGGTAGAGAAAACAACTGAAATCAGACAAAGAACTGCACACTAATGTACAAAGAACTGCACACTAATGTACCTAATAAACCTAATGTGCCTAACAGACCTAATGTACCTAATAGAGTCTGGATCAAGCCCATTGCTAAGCCAACCAAGCAGTGGTAGCTGATTGGTTAGTGTGCTGGGCTTATGCTCAGAAAGGTGAGAGTTATAACACAGGCCAGTCAGCCAACCCAGTGAGTCTCTGCTCAAGGCACTTTATTATTTCAGGATGATACAGCATTTCATGTGTTGATGTATCATTAAACATCAAAATAAAACCCAAACAAATGCAGAACAGAAGCAGTGCTGATTATTCATACTGAAGTCCTAAATGTTATGTTGGATATCAATCAGATCATGCAAGCAAAGCGGACTGTGGCAGAAAGTGTACCTTTTGATCCGCATATTGTAATTCCTCCCATCAATTTAGAAAAATTCTCAGAAAAGTTAAACATAAAAATACATCTATGGCAAAATATTATGAGAAAACTTGCCAAGCATATAAAAGAAAAGAAAACTGATGGGAGTATGTTGGAATGGAATTATATAAATAATTTTATAGAATTTGAATTGATTTTCATTATTCAAGTTAGTATGCAATGAACTAATAATCAACAACAAACCTTGTTTTCCTCGGTAAATTTTCTGATATCTGCATCTACTATCAGTTCAATTAAGTCATTTTTCCGCTCATCTGTCAGAAAAGAAAGAAATACATTTTTCTTTTCAAATATTCTTTTGACACAGGGATTCAAAAAAAGTAACAGCTATTATTGTATTTATTCAATTTTAAAGATTCATTTAAAATAACAGATGTGCCTGTCTTTTAAAACATTCTACACACTGCTGTATTATCAGTACACACTGCTATATTAACAGTATATATGGCTGCATCAGTACATACTGCTATATTATCAGTACACACTGCTTTATTATCAATATACACTGCTATATTATCAGTGCCACTGCTGTATTATCAGTACACACTGCTATATTATCAGTACACACTGCTATATTATCAGTACACACTGGTGTATTATCAATACACGCTGCTATATTAACAGTATACAGTGCTATATTCACAGTATACACTTCTATGTTATTGGTACACATTGCTATATTATCAGTACACACTGCTATATTATCAGTACATACTGCTATATTATCAGTACACACTGCTATATTATCAGTACACACTGCTATATTATCAGTATACAGTGCTATATTCACAGTATACACTTCTATGTTATTGGTACACATTGCTATATTATCAGTAAACACTGCTATTATCAGTACACACTGCTATATTATCAGTACACACTGATGTATTATCAATACATGCTGCTATATTAACAGTATACAGTGCTATATTCACAGTATACACTTCTATGTTATTGGTACACATTGCTATATTATCAGTACACACTGCTATAAGTACATAATGCTATATTATCAGTACACATTGCTATATTATCAGTACACACTGCTATATTATCAGCACAGATGCTATATTATCAGTAAATACTGCTATATTATCAGTACACACTCCTATATTATCAGTACATACTGCTATATTATTAGTACACACTGCTGTATAATTAGTACACACTGTTGCTATATTATCAGTATACACTTCTATGTTATTGGTACACATTGCTATATTATCAGTACACACTGCTATATTATCAGTACATACTGCTATATTATCAGTACACACTGCTATATTATCACACTGCTATATTATCAGTACATACTGCATATGCTCCATCAATATGTATACTCCTTCAGCCAACACAGATTCAAGCTGTGATATGCAGAACAATATAGTACTACCTAGGCATTCAAGAACAGTTTTCTTTTGCTTCCACAGCCAATAGAAGAACTACTAAGCAATGAATGAAAGATAAATAATAAGGAAAGGGAGAAAAGAAAAGAGTTGTTGCTGTCAGACTATTGTAAAGCCAGCAAGCAATCTGAAAGACCTTCCTGAATTAAAATCATCCACTGCAAGGCAAACTAGACATTGTTCTTGTGCTAATTCTTCCAAAATTGATTAAGTCAACTTGTTTGCAGAATAAAACAATTTTGACAGGATCCTTAGGATGTTGTGTAAGTATCATGCAATCATTGCCAATCAAGCTTCTGCAATGTCATTGTCTTTTTAAATTCATGTAAATTTCAAGACCATAAAATTGTTTTAATTTACAGTACCTTCTTTCACAAGAACGGAGGCTTTATCCCTGCTACTCAACCCCTCCGCATCCAAAACTGTCAAGGTGAAAACATATCGACCAGCAATCAAGTTCACCAGCTGCAAAACTGCATGATTTTCTGAGTTGTTCACTATTCTCTGAAACAGAAATTTCACTGGTATCAACTTTCTGCAAAGAGTAGGAATATTAAAGGATGTTTTTTGTCCTCCAAAATCCAAATTCTTTATTCTGTGACCATATTTCACAAACTGACTTTTCTGGTTTGCACAACACAGCACTGAGCGATTTTGTAACCCTAACTGAAATTTAGGGGGAAAATGTCCAACTCCATTTCCAAATACAGGGGAGATTTAATGGAGAAAAAAAAATGGGTTTTAAAAATATAATGTACAAGATTGCACAAACCTTGACAAAATGGAGTACAGTTACTGATTTTTTGGGAGGGGGGAAAATGTAAGTATCCACATTCTTGAAAGAACCTATCTACACATTTTTTTTATAAGATGTGAAACACAACTGTGCACAAACATTTCCAGAATAAAGGGCCCCTGGTGGCTGAGTTGTCTCAGCTTCTTGCCTTTACAGAAAACTCACATCACACCTCTGTCTGCATGGGTTAGAATACTGATTCATCCAATTTACCTATCTGAGAAAACATGCCAGTAGCTTCCAGTTGGTCAGTGGTCCTTCCCCGGCTCTTCCTCAACCCAATATACTAGCTGCCATGTATGGCAATCTGATTAAAATCAGAACTCAACTGAGCTACATGAAGATCTGACATCGACCCCTTTGAGGTCATGTTTTGGTGACCTTTGAATTAGCCAATGAATTAGCCAATGGAAATGCAGGTTTTTGAAATTTGAAAGTGACTATAATAGTTTGGCATAGTTTGACACCAGTCCAACTAGTCTTAGATGGAGCCTGATACTTGAGCCCATGGAGATGTCAGTGACCTGTAAAGGTTAGTGCCTTTGACCACTCTGCCACCCAGGACCCCTTTATTTATTTTAATTCAGAAGTCATTATATAACCATATAACTTTTTAATAGGCTTAAAATCAGATACAATCATTATTCTGTTTTCCCAAATTGTGTGGATCAGCTTCAAGTTACTGAGATATGTGGGCCAGCTGACATGCTAAGAAAGGATACATGCTGGTCAATGCCTTTGGAACAAAACCATTTAAATTGCAGGGGTAGAATGATATGATGGTACAATAAACTTGCTTCTCCCCATTTTTACTGTGCTTTATTACACAGCTTTAATAATCAATAAGCACAATTTGTAAGCGGATTTGTCTCCCTTGATGACTTGCATACAATGGGATCCAAAAACATAGACCACTAATACACCACCTAGATATTTAAAAGACCAGTCGAGGAGGGGTAGTGGCACCGTTTAGTGACCAAATTCCGTTTCATAGTCCCACTGGAAATAATTGTCAGTAAACTGTTTCTAATAAAAATGTTTGCTTTTCAGTATAAATTACCTTTATTTTAAAGATAACCAATCTCTGAAAGATCATGAAAAGCATTACTTAATGACATCACTGCTTTTTCGCACAACAAAACAAGATTACATTTTTAAAAAAGCTAGAGACACTGTTCGTGAAACAACCATCAAAATTGAAACTAGATTTTTTACAACTATTTTATTAGTAAATTTCTAATGCTGTGATTTAGTTGCATGTGAAACTTTCTACTCATCTCTGAGCAAATCTCTGAGTGCCAACTCAGAAATGTCAAGTTTGCCTCAAACGCTGGAACTTGCTTCTTCATAGTGATCATGTCCATGAAGCACAAAGTTTTGCATTCACCAGGTACTCATTTTGCTTGGTCCTCTTGCTATCTTTGATCACAACTGATACAATTAGGTTGTTAAATTATGTTACTTACATAAGAATATTTATAACAATGACCTGACCTGACCCATGACCACTAGCTGTAAAGCATATAGGATTTGCATGCCTATTAAATCTTTGTACCACTTTCAATTCTGATTTGATACAAATGACATAATTAATGTGGTTATACAAATCAGGTCTGCTTTTAAATGAATAAAACATTACAACAAACACATCTGTAAATTGGAGATCAATACAGTTGTCAGTTAATCAGGTTCTCACAGAAATGCTTGTGTATTGAAATAGATGTGCATTGATATTTTTCATGTATGAATATGAGGGCATAACACACTTATGATCATTACCAAGAAACCAAATGAAAGCATAAAACTACACAGACAAAAATAATTTCATTGGTATTTATTTATAAAAGTATTGCCACCAGCAGGCATTAGTGATATTTTCACTAAACAAAATTTCATCAAATATAGCTCTGAACAGTGTACTGAGCACTTATTCAGAAAATAAAATGTAACCAAAAAGAGAAATACGAATTTCATGATGATTAAAATTTCTGGATATTAACCACCATTTTCAACAATAAAATAATCACAATATCAGGGTTTTGTTCAATAAATTTGGTTGTGATTTTCTTCAATTTTAATATATGTCAATTCTTTTTGCATTTTCTCGAGAACATAAGGCATCCAAGCCTTCCCATGCATTATAAGAAAGTGTGCAAATTAATATGGGAACAGTGCTCATTTGTCTTTTTGAAAAATACCTAACTGTTGGTTGGTTGGGATGTCTCTTTACCCATGAAAATGAATGAATGATATGTTCCCAAACAACATGGCTCAGACAGAGTACTAGTTCCTTGAAAGAGGTTACATCAGATAGTTTAAAGAAGCTACACACCTGTTACAATGTATATCTTTGTGAGATTAATACCCATGTACAACT
Source organism: Sinohyriopsis cumingii (assembly GCA_028554795.2). Taxonomy (NCBI): domain Eukaryota; kingdom Metazoa; phylum Mollusca; class Bivalvia; order Unionida; family Unionidae; genus Sinohyriopsis; species Sinohyriopsis cumingii. Next base: position 6,468,807 of record CM068837.1, on the reverse strand, counting down.
TTAAGTTACAACAATTAATTGACAAGTCAGGGTACTTGTTTCAAAGCAGAAATTCCCAATGTCCTATCTCATCATTTAAATTTTATTGTCATTAAAACATCAGTCCCGTCAGACTTGCCTGGTATATATAATTGACTCTAAAGAACTGTTGGATGCTTACGGAAAGAAAAGTGCTTAATTTGAAGATGACAGTCACTGAGATGCTTTCTGATATATTGGTGTTAAGACTGCAGCTGATTTGATTACTCAGATTTCATTACAATTTTTTTGCATTTTGTTAAAAGTTAGAAAACTCGAGTGTTTACCCCTGCAGAAAGGCTTTCTGGATTTCTTTCCCAATGATAAGACACAACACCATGATCATCATGTGACCTTGATCCATCCAAGGTCACCAGTAACTTTGGCAACATCACCACCTGATCTCCACCTGCATCTGCCACAGGAGGTTCATTGGTATCTATGAGAAGGATGAAAATCAAACATATTTAATGCAGTACTCCGGCTAAGAATTTGGAGGGAGGGAGCAATATGGTCACCTTTCTGGATAGGGGAAATTTGCTGAATTAAGAATTACCTTTTGATGCCACTTAAAGACTTGCCTATCCTATGAAATCATTACATTTCGGTGCCACCTAAAGACTTGCTTTTCTAATGAAATCTACTCTTTTTGTACCATTTAAAGACTTGCCTCTCCTATGAAATCGATAATTTTGGTGCCACTTAAAGACTTGCCTCTCCTGTGAAACCTATACTCTTTGATGCCACTTAAAGACTAGACTCTCCTATGAAATCTACACTTTTTGGTGCCACTTAAAGACTTGGCTCTCCAATGAAACCTATACATTTAGATGCCACAAAAAGACTAGCCTCTCCTATAAAATCTATATGTTTTGGTGCCACCTAAAGACTTACTTCTCCAATGAAATCTAGACTTTTTTGTGCCATTTAAAGACTTGACTCTCCTATGGAATCTATACTTTTGGTACCACTTAAAGACTTGCCTCTCCAATGAAACCTATACATTTTGGTGCCACTAAAAGACTTGCCTCTCCTATAAAATCTATTATGTTTTGGTGCCACCTAAAGACTTGCTCCTCCTATGAAATCTACACTTTTTGGTGCCACCTAAAAGCTTGCCTCTCTGGTGAAATCAACACTTTTTGGTACCACTTAAAGTCTTGCCTCTCTTTTGAAATCTATACTTTTCATTTTATCATTCCAGTATAAACAGATGAAAGCAAATTCATGTATTTTTCATAAGCTAAATGAACATGGAATAAATTAATTTTCTTCAATGATCATGAAAGAAGTAGGAGGATGGTCTCTAGAAAGGTAACGGGAAGAAACTAGAGGAGCAATGAGGTCAGAAGAGATGGCACTGGAAGGGTGGGTGGGTTTTTATTTCTATCTTGTTTGAATACTGCTATGTGTGATAGTTGTGATTAATGGAGAGTACAGTCTGGTCTTTACAAAACTCCCTTAATCCCACCAGTGGGTCAATATAACATTAAAACCATGATTGTTAATATTAGTACATCTATTACCCACGACATACAAACAGTACAGACATAAATCTCACTTTGTATAAAGCACTGACCAATCTGATCTTTATTCTAGGTATGATCTGAACTGTGTTGGGTGACATCAACCAGCACTTAGTAGAATGAAAAATCTTTTTTTGCACTGTTAGTTTTACATATGACATCCATAAAACAATCTAGGTGTACACTGTTTGCTTTACATATCATTTAGAAAACAGCATAGGACCTGATCTGCCAGAACATTATACAAAGAAAGATCTAGGTGTACATTGTTTGCTTTACACATGACATAAAGAAAAACAGCACAGAATCAGATCTGCTAGATAATGCAATGAAAGATCTTGGTGTATAATGTTAGTTCAACATATGATAACTAGAAAACAGTTAAGTCTCATCAGCCAGTACATTATGTATGCTAACAAGAGAAGAGTGTAGATTTAGATTTGTCAGTATATTGAAAAATAATAGATCTGACATATACTGTTTGTTCTATGTATGCCTCTTTCTATGAAATCAAGAGGGGTAACCCCTCCTTAATTGTCAGTTCTGAAATGGACCCTGGTTATGCTGTACAACCAAATTATTTTTTACATCGTAATTTTGTGTCTAGGAAGCACTAGAACAGGTGGCTGGATATGAAGTAAATCTAATAAGTATTTTCTTGGATTAGTTCAATCCATAAATCATACCTTTTCATAAGGATTACACAAGTGACCTGCTCAAGGGGCTAAACAAGTGACCTATTCAAGGGGCTAAACTAGTGACCTAAGAGGCTATATAAGTGACCTGTTTTCATTGGAGATACATCAGTGTCCAGGTCATAGGGACTAAACAAGTGGTCTGTTCAAAGAAGCTACACAAATGACTGAAGTGACTACAAAAGTGACCTCAAAAGGACTAAACAAGTGACCAGTTCACAGGGGTTACGCATCATCTAAGAGTAATACTAAATGTTAAACTTACTCTGAATGACAGTTATTGTAAGAGTGTCAGTTGCATATAATCCCTCTACATCTTTCACTGTCAGGTTAAACTTGTATTCTCCTGCACGAATCTCACCCTTAGCTGTTGCCACAGCTCTGTCTGCATTCTCTGTCGTAAGTGTTGTTGGGCCACTGTAAATACAAGACTATTGTTATGAGCCTTGTTAGGTGTGATGTCCGGATTTAGGCCAAGCATGAGAAATCTGCATTAAACTGGACTCAATAAAGAAACCCAATTTGCATACATCCACATGATAAAAATGCCCCTGACAATATCATGCTCAAAAATTCTTAATAAGAAAATATGTCCTATTTTAAGAATACTTTTCTCTAATCTTAGTAGTTCAAATTTTCTTACCTGAAAATGAATTTTAGGAGAGAGTTTTTTAATTAAGATATTATGTCTTGTTGTAAAAAGAAATATCAATTTAATATAGAAAATGGTTACGTTTCTGTCTTTTTGTCCTAAAAAATATTTCCTTGAGGTCATTATGAAATCAAGACATGTCTTCCAAAATATTTTCAAGGTAGTCTCGTTTTGAAGGAATTCCTATGCAAAGTCCTAATTTAAGAAGAAATCCCTTTTAAACACCTATACAAAACAACAATGCAAACCTTCATATCTTGAAATGCATCCATATTTGAGTTATGGTAAATCACATTGATATAAAGTAGAACCCTGCTATACAGTGATAACTGAGGTCCAAAATATTGGATCGCGTTAATAGCAGGATCACGTTAATGCGGGGTTTTACAGGTATTTTAATTTTTTCAGAGAACAACTCATTGGCATATATACATGTCTAATGTATATGATGAATATGGTATCAACACCATTCACTATAGTGCCGTCATGGCATGCAGTTCATCCATAATGCATTTAATTCCATTGAAAAATTGCACACAGATTTACAATATTCAATAATTTTGTCCCAGATCATTGTGTCTGAATTCAATGTCTAATATATAGAATGAAAAGAGTATTAACATTGTTTACTTTCTGTCTGATATCGCACTGTTGGGGCTTGCAACTAATCCATAATACATGTAATTCTATTGCAAAAATTGCATACACATGTAAACTAGTCAATAATTTTGTCACAGATCATTATGTGTCTGAAGTCAATGGGAAAAATTAACACCACAATCAGGTTAAGAAAGACGAAGCACGTGTATGGTTCATTATGTTCCAGGGTCAATGAATGGTGTCTGTACAGATTTCATAATGCTAACATTTTCTCATATGTATTTACATGTACATTTATCCATTGTTAATTTCCTATAATTAATGCTTGTAGGCCTATTCGTCTGAATGACTACAGCAAGAATAATTACCAATCAACCTATGCTTTTAGTGTGCGTATAACTTTTACTTCAGATTTTGTGAATATCAAAAGAAATGTGTGAAAACTACTATACTAATCATTGCGCAAAGTGCAGAGAATTACTTGCATTCGTGAGCTTGCTTTTCCATAATGGTAAAATATTTTTATAAAAAATATGAAATTAATAACAAGTTCATAATCAAACACCATACACATGTAAAATCCAAGAACTAAGTGCAGTTGACCTGAAATGGACACAAGTCACTTTTATAAAAAAAATTTAGCTGAATGCATGTACAGTTTCATACACTTTCAATTTCCAGCCAATAAGCGGACATTAATTACTGGTCAACTGATTGCATCTAACAATACCGCCAAGCCCAGCAAACATGTTGGTGGCTTTTGTTTTTTGATGTTTATTAAATTGTGAGAAAATTTTATCAACCACCACATGGTCTGCTGCTTGGTTGTGTATGCAGTTAAAGAAGAAACACAAGTTGGCTATTGTTTGAGCAATGACTATATTCGAATTGATTGAAGACAATCACAAAGATGACTTACTGGCTTTACTCATGGATCAGTAATAAGTAACATTTCCGATGTTTATTTTGGCATAACACTTCAAGAACCTGGTGAAATCGTTAAATTTCAATCATATTATACTCAAATTCATATGCGAACTTTTCCCCAAAATGATAATAAATGTTTTACACACTATTTCACGTACTTTTAACAAAAAATTTTTTTCATGTGCGAATGAATACAAAATTTCGGGAGCCACGCCACATCTGCCATTATATCTGAATTCGCGTCATCGTGGGGTGCATTATTTTTTCTTCTTAAAACGTCATAAAACCAACTGATTATCAATTTCTTCTTAAAACATCACGAAACCAATTAATTTTCAATTTCTTCTTAAAATATCAAAAAACTAATTTTCAATTATAGATGTTTAGCCAATGACAGTTAAAAGCTTTACATTTACATGTACCATAATGATGGTAAATCTTGGGACAGAAAAAAAAAACAATAAAAATTATTTTCAGTTTACCAAGACTTATATGCGTTTGAAAAATATAACATTAATGGTGTCCCAATGCTTACAGACACAAAATCGTAAAGCCTAAATGCTATACATCACAGAGCACTGACCAACCCTTGTTCAATTACCAGTCAGTAAACTGTTATAAACTACTATGATTGTTTTTATGCAATTTATTTTTCCTGCGCATATTTTTTGATTTCTCCAACATGAAATAAATGCAAATAAAGACTTCATAATTCACTGGCTGCTTAGTCTTTTCCTGCAGACCTATGCTTAATGTCCCTTATATCACTGTTTATTCCTAAAAAAATGTCTGATGCAGATTTTGCATTATTTGTTCTCTTTTACAAATCTCATTCTTCCAGTGCAACTTTTAGCTTAACTTATATATCTATTGCAGTCGTTTTCTATTGCAGTCGTTTTTATTTTGTTTCACATGCTTAAGATTTACCATTTTTCAGCGATCCTACAAAGTGAGGTAATTGATATGAATAATCACCAATATATATATATATATATATATATATATATCCACACAACCATCATATATTCATTATAGAATGACAATAATATTGGTTAAAATTCTGAATACAGACTCATTAGACCATCCATTTTAGTTTTGTTTTCATTCCATTTTTTATTTTGGACTTGGAAAGAGGGAATTTTGTCAGAAGGCAATGCCAGTACCTCTCTGCTCTTGAATAGTCATATGCAACTTGAATGCAGGATGGATAAGCAATTTTTAAAGACATGCCCAGTGGTATAAATTGCACTTTAACTGATTAAATATAGTTTGAGTAACACACAGTGCATCCTTCTCCGGCCCCTTGTTGGGCTACTCTTTGTCTACTATGGTTCCTCTGCCAGACATGATGTCATTGCAGCCAGAATATGTTAATAAGCTAGTAATTAAATTTAGATATGTTGTCATGTTGAACCATTCAGATGACCAAGTTAGAGCACGTGATCAAATATTATGTCAATTGTTTGAGGCATTAGTTCAGTAACTGGGATGCATGTAGAGATGCATGCTTTTCAGTGTCGACGCTGCATTTAACTTAAAATTATCAACAGAAAGAAGAACCCGCCTCCCTTCCTCCTGCCACCATGTCATTTACTTGGAGCATTACATGTAGAGCATACTGTTCCAGTTTTGTTCTTGGGCGCCATTGCCCAAGTTCATGCATTCAGAACTTTGCTTGAACTCCAAGTTTGAATATATTCAACTAGCAGGCCATATATACTTCATACATGCTTCCCATGGTGCATGTATGGAGTATCGGCTGATGTCTGTTATCATGGCATCCTCAGGATCAGACTTGTCGAGTTTTGGTTATCAGTGTCCCTATATACCTTGTATCAGTTCCCTGTGGCTTCACATACAGGTGTCGGACACACTTCACAGCTCTACAGACTCACACGAGTCTCTCTTCCCGAGGCATTCCTATAGAACAAACAATTCAGAACTGTGCTGGTGCAGTGTGCTCTGATAGGATTTGCCCCAATTATGACAAAGGTTTTATATGTGCAAATAAAATGCCTATTGAACCTATGTATTGTGTGTTATTTATATAAATGGATAAAACCAAGTCACAGGTCATAGGCTGTAATCTGCACATGCCTGTACTACAATCCTTTTACTCCCTTTTACTCCATAATATTAGCTGACTATCATATCTCTGCTAGCATGTACTTATTTAATGGTCATTTACATCAAAGCAAATTATCCCTGCACTGTTATTGCAATTATTTTCAAAGTATTATTTCTGAGACCTCTTATCATATTTTTAATATTAGTGCAGCAATCCCATGATTCCAAACCATATGATGTACTACTTCATTCAGCACAAGTTAAAATCTTTAATTATATATGCATCAATGCCATGAGGTAAGAAAAGTTACTATATATATACAAGCAACTGACCAAAAACTTTTTCTTATTACTGGCAGCACATTTTAATGAGTTAGGTATTTCAATTTACATTTGTTATGTAATTGATTTATTTTTTACTTCCATCAGTAGATGCGCATTACTTGACAAATAAAATGATTAATTACACTTGAATCATAACAGAATTTTCTGACCACATTCAGAGTGCCCAAAATTAAGCTACTATCTACTGACATTTTCCTTGGAACCTTTTAGATCTTCCATGAAAACACATACACTGTGTTAGGGATTTCAATTGTCACAAATTGCGTGTCTTTTGCTGTTGCGTGAAATGCCATGACATGGCGTGTATGCAGTATGATATGAGTTACACAATCTGCTACCACATCTGTGGTGGGGCTTGAAATATATAACATTTTTAAAGAAAATGATTGATGTTACCAACTGTAAGTAATATGTATGGCTCTATACCTGCTGACACACTTTTGCAATTATTTTTGGGAGGAAAATATCTCATTCCCAAGACAAATCCAAAATAATAAATGTTCAACAAGCAGCACTAACCTCCTGTTCTACTGGAATATATGATAATTAAAAGTTGAAAATTCCCCCAAATCATCTCACCTGGTCTCCATAACAATATTCTAAATTTTAGACATCTCAAGATCACCCTTACAGAGATGTCCAAAGATCTCAGAACCCTTGAGTTTGAGCTTGAGATTTTGTCTCAACCAATCAAAGATGACTTTAAATTTGAAAGGTCATTTCTTACTGGCTGAACTGAGAACTCAGTCTCAAACAAAAGCACAGACTTTTATGATTTCCAGGATTGTACTTGTTTTAAATCTAAGTTTTATTTTACCTTATTTGATACCAATTATAGCTAACTACAGACTGATCATCAGTGCTGTTACTCCCATCCAACAGAAGATTGTCCAGGGGAAGGTACACTTCTAGGCGGGATGGCAAAACTATCTTGGGAGACACATTAACCACTGGAGAAAAAACATAAACAAAAATAGTTAAAAACTGTAACATTTGATTAATAGGTATTCTTACCACACTTTTATCATAAAATAATGGTTTTACCGCACATTACAATATTGACAAAACTCTTGTAAAATAAAAGTTAATTTATTGTGAAACAATTAGCTTACAGTGCCCAACAGTTAAAAAAAAGTGTAAATTCAAAAAGTGCAGAGATTTCTGAAAATCTTAACAACAGCAATAACGGCATTAAATTTTAATCATGTCATCTATATGTGCATATAATCATGCCTAAAAAATTTTATTTATCTCAAATGATTTAAACTTAATCTTCCTAGCAGGGTTAATGTCAAAAAATCAAGTTGAAAAAGTGTAAATAAAATGAAATAATTTCTATAAAAGTCTAAGAATATATAGTTTGATTGACTACATATAACATACAAATTAGCTCAGTATATTTAACTTATCTCACCCTCAAGAGGTTTTGCCTTATCATGATAACAATTTGTATCTCAAAAAATTATAAGTAATAAATTACAAAACAATGCAAACATTTAACAAACTGCTAAGTTGTTATGGTTTTTATATATCTAAACAAGAATGCAGGCAAAATTTCATTTGTCTAAGATGATGTTATGCAATCTTTGCTAATTAACCACCCAGGACATTGGGGGAGAGACAGAGTAACAATTTTATTAAAAGAGTTAATGTAATATACAGACTGGTTGAGACAATGGGAGTTAAAGGACTCACAGTACTAATTCAGTTCCCATAGTAAATCTATGCAAACATCATGATATTAAAAATTCAATAACTTAAAATTTTTGAGTGTTCATTATCAAACCTATATCTATTAGTATAGGTGAAACCTGGATGTCAGCTTCTATGTTGAGGAAAGTATAACAGCAGTGGCAGTTTCTGGACCTGCATGTGTTTGAAACGTGTGCTTTCAATTCCGCACCTGAGAGTCAGGAGCTAATTTTAGCAATGCGTGTTCCAAACTCAAGACTGTTAAAGGACTGAAATTCCATTAATAAAACAATGTCTCTATTTCTTTTCACTTACAACTAGGATAAGCTCTCAAATATTTCTTTTTTCCTACAACATAACTTAACAATATTAACCAATCCAGGTCAGCCTAACCCATATATACTCTATTTTATTTTCACCCATTTCCAGGCTGGTTCCCATTTTTCCATACCATTAGTACCGTGTGTCCTATAGGCTTGCAGAGAGATATGCAATCAGATCATGCCTGCTTACCTTCCAGACAAAGCTGATTATATTAAAGAGATATATGCAATAACAACATGCCTGCCTATCTTCAAGATGGTGTTGATTATGTCTGAAATGAGTGCAATCCTTAAGGATTAACAGCAATGAAAATTACAAAATCAATTTGCAAAAAAATGAACCAAATATTCCAGGCCTACAAAAGATGGCTCTTCACAGGATCAGCAAAAATATTGTTATACATGTACCTGGTTTTACTAAGATGTGGATATCTGCTGTAGAGCTCTGTCCAACTGTGTCAATCACTTTTAAGGTGAAGGTGTAATCTCCTTCTTCCAGGTTAGACAGGTGCAACAGTGGAGTTCTTACACCCTATAATATGCACAAATAAATTGCTTTATCATATGACATCAAATTTTTTTTTAACTTTGATCCGTTTCTAATTATTTTATTCACTGACAATGATATAATACAAGCAACATAATAGCTAACCCAGCCATATTGTTATATAACAAAAGATAAGCACAGGAAACTCCAATGTAAGATAAAGCAGTATTACTTTGACAATTTTACAACATCTTTAAGACAATCTGATCTGTAAGCCTGGCATGACTTTAAAAAATTTTTTTTAAATGGTACGCGCATGTTGCCTTTCATTAAATTAAGATGTCAACTGTTTCTATTTATGAGTCTTCATTTCTACTGTTAGCTAGTCATTTTGAAGTTGTTTAACAAAGCTGATGTGTTCTTTGTATTGAACCATTCATAATAAATCCAATAGTTCTTTACGGTTTTCTTCAATGCACCATGTTTGACTGTTATTCACTCTAGAGCAAACTTAATAGCCCAAGATGGCTACTTAATCAACCAATACACACCTATGCATAACACCTATACACCAAACAGTGCTTGTTGTTGAAGAATGTATACATTTATGGTGACCATAAGAGAGGAATAAGCATAATATTTGCTAATATAAGTGGCAAAAAATCATAATCTGAGCATAAAAAGTGTAATCTGTGTATTATTAGTACTAATGTTAGTACCCTACATCACTGTACACTGTATGAGATTGTAACTGTATTACATGCCATAAATACAGTACACTGTATGAAAACTGTACATTTCTTCTTACTACTAACCTGGATCTGCAGGTCAAAATACTTGGCAAAGCTGGGCAAAATCCACGTGGATTAGAACCAGAACACACACATACAACATACTGAAATATTGCTTATATTCAATACCCACTTTAACTAGCCAAACATGTCAAGCTTTTGCTGAATGATCGTGCAGTCCACAAATTCTATCCTCAATCCAAATGCTGTATTGCATCACTCACTCTTCTTTACAAATTTGTAAGTGGTGTCGATTTGTCTTTTTCTGATAGGACACATTTTGAAGTTTAACAAGACCCATCTGCTCTAAGAATTTTCATCCACAAGTCACACTGTAAAATCCCATTTCCCTTAATATCTGTAAAATCCCATTTCCCTTAAAATCTGTGAAATCCCATTTCCCTTAATATCTGTAAAATCCCATTTCACTTAATATCTGTAAGATCCCATTTCACTTAATATCTGTAAAATCCCATTTCACTTAATGTCTGTAAAATCCCATTTCACTTAATATCTGTAAAATCCCATTTCACTTAATGTCTGTAAAATCCCATTTCCCTTAATATCTGTAAAATCCCATTTCACTTAATGTCTGTAAAATCCCATTTCCCTTAATATCTGTAAAATCCCATTTCACTTAATGTCTGTAAAATCCCATTTCCCTTAATATCTGTGAAATCCCATTTCCCTTAATATCTGTAAAATCCCATTTCACTTAATGTCTGTAAAATCCCATTTCACTTAATATCTGTGAAATCCCATTTCACTTAATATCCGTAAAATCCCATTTCCCTTAATATCTGTAAAATCCCATTTCACTTAATGTCTGTAAAATCCCATTTCCCTTAATATCTGTGAAATCCCATTTCACTTAATGTCTGTAAAATCCCATTTCACTTAATGTCTGTAAAATCCCATTTCACTTAATATCTGTAAAATCCCATTTCACTTAATGTCTGTAAAATCCCATTTCACTTAATGTCTGTAAAATCCCATTTCCCTTAATATCTGTGAAATCCCATTTCACTTAATGTCTGTAAAATCCCATTTCACTTAATGTCTGTAAAATCCCATTTCACTTAATATCTGTAAAATCCCATTTCACTTAATGTCTGTAAAATCCCATTTCACTTAATGTCTGTAAAATCCCATTTCACTTAATATCTGTAAAATCCCATTTCACTTAATGTCTGTAAAATCCCATTTCACTTAATGTCTGTAAAATCCCATTTCACTTAATATCTGTAAAATCCCATTTCACTTAATGTCTGTAAAATCCCATTTCACTTAATGTCTGTAAAATCCCATTTCACTTAATATCTGTAAAATCCCATTTCACTTAATGTCTGTAAAATCCCATTTCACTTAATATCTGTAAAATCCCATTTCACTTAATGTCTGTAAAATCCCATTTCACTTAATGTCTGTAAAATCCCATTTCACTTAATGTCTGTAAAATCCCATTTCACTTAATATCTGTAAAATCCCATTTCACTTAATGTCTGTAAAATCCCATTTCACTTAATGTCTGTAAAATCCCATTTCACTTAATATCTGTAAAATCCCATTTCACTTAATGTCTGTAAAATCCCATTTCACTTAATATCTGTAAAATCCCATTTCACTTAATGTCTGTAAAATCCCATTTCACTTAATGTCTGTAAAATCCCATTTCACTTAATGTCTGTAAAATCCCATTTCACTTAATATCTGTAAAATCCCATTTCACTTAATGTCTGTAAAATCCCATTTCACTTAATGTCTGTAAAATCCCATTTCACTTAATGTCTGTAAAATCCCATTTCACTTAATGTCTGTAAAATCCCATTTCACTTAATGTCTGTAAAATCCCATTTCACTTAATGTCTGTAAAATCCCATTTCACTTAATGTCTGTAAAATCCCATTTCACTTAATGACTGTAAAATCCCATTTCACTTAATGTCTGTAAAATCCCATTTCACTTAATGACTGTAAAATCCCATTTCACTTAATGTCTGTAAAATCCCATTTCACTTAATATCTGTAAAATCCCATTTCACTTAATGTCTGTAAAATCCCATTTCACTTAATGTCTGTAAAATCCCATTTCACTTAATGTCTGTAAAATCCCATTTCCCTTAATATCTGTAAAATCCCATTTCACTTAATGTCTGTAAAATCCCATTTCACTTAATATCTGACATCACTTTCTTTTACAAGGACAGACTGGTCTGCTAGCTACTTATATTATGAACATACGAAGCAAAGTTTTAAATCAAAGAAACTTGGTTTTTTTATTGAAAAAATAAATAAATAATAATAATAATAGTAATATTAATAATGATAATGATAATGACAAACACAACTTTCTTTGCTTTATTTTTATGTTTTTAACGTACCAGAAAGAGCGTAATCTATATACAGGCAAGCATAAGAATTATTTGGTGAAAAAAGTGTAATGATTACACCAAAAACTTAATGGTTAGCAACAAGTACAATTAATATCAACAGGAAATACACGAACAAATTCTTGATCTAGTGATAAACTACAAACGTACTGTCATATCAGCTACACGTCCTGAGGATTTCACCCATTCATAACTGGCAATTCCCTTGTCATCTGTACTCTTGTTGCCATAAAGGATGACAGAGTTTTGTGGCAAGTGGATCATCAAGTCCGAGCCTGCATCAGCAATGGGTGGATAATCCATCTCTGGATAAGAAGATTAGGTATCAATTAGCTGTAATCCATCTTTGGATAAGAAGATTTGTATCAATTAGAAGTAAATCCATCTCATCAATTATCAGTAATCCATCTTGGGATAAGAAATTAGGTTTCAATTAGCAGCAATCCATCCCTGGATAAGATTAGGTATTAATTAGCAGTAATTCATCTCTGGATAAGATTTGATATCAATTAGCAGTAATCCATGTCTGGATTATCAATTAGCAGTAATCCATGTCTGGATTATCAATTAGCAGTAATCCATGTCTGGATTATCAATTAGCAGTAATCCATGTCTGGATTATCAATTAGCAGTAATCCATCTCTGGATAAGATTTGGTATCAATTAGCAGTAATCCATGTCTGGATTATCAATTAGCAGTAATCCATCTCTGGATAAGATTTGGTATCAATTAGCAGTAATCCATGTCTGGATTATCAATTAGCAGTAATCCATCTCTGGATAAGATTTGGTATCAATTAGCAGTAATTCATGTCTGGATTATCAATTAGCAGTAATCCATCTCTGGATAAGATTTGGTATCAATTAGCAGTAATCCATGTCTGGATTATCAGTTAGCAGTAATCCATCTATGGATAAGAAAATTAGGTTTCAATTAGCAATAATCCATCTCTGGATAAGATTTGATATCAATTAGCAGTAATCCATGTCTGGATTATCAATTAGCAGTAATCCATCTATGGATAAGAAAATTAGGTATCAATTAGCAATAATCCATCTATGGATAAGAAAATTAGGTATCAATTAGCAGTAATCCATGTCTGGATTATCAATTAGCAGCAATCCATCTCTGGATAAGAAAATTAGGTTTCAATTAGCAATAATCCATCTCTGGATAAGAAGATTTGGTATCAATCAGCAGTAATCCATGTCTGGATTATCAATTAGCAATACTCCATCTATGGATAAGAAAATTAGGTATCAATTAGCAGTGGTAGACAAACTTTAGAAAGCATGGTCATCACTCACCAGACAGCCATTCCCAAAAACTGGTTGCCCAGCAAAATCACCTCATTGTTCAAGTATAACTTTCAGTTATTCCAATTAAATGTAATAACATTTGATTGTTCATGTATTACTCTTAATATTATTACGATCAAACAAACATAGTATTATTCCAAATTTAGCATTGGATTTCTTGCAATAAAATGTGAAAATGGAAACAAAAATAAATATTCATTTCCTTCATTTCATAACGACAGGATGTTTTATTTTTTTACATCCTGACAAACATTCTCCCTTCTGAAAACACCTGTTACAATAAAAGGTGACGGTCCAGCTGGGCTTTGACTGGTTGCCCTGCTTTAAGCTGTCCCAGCTGACTGGGCAATAGCTTTTTCTAACCATGGTTTGATCAGTCTGAGTATCAAGAAAAGAAACCAAGTTTAACTGTATGATTCTATAACTAGTCCAGATCAAATCAAGTTTAACTGTATGATTCTATAACTAGTCTAGATCAAACCAAGTTTAACTGTATGATTCTATAACTAGTCCAGATCAAATCAAGTTTAACTGTATGATTCTATAACTAGTCTAGATCAAACCAAGTTTAACTGTATGATTCTAAAACTAGTCTAGATCAAACCAAGCTTAACTGTATGATTCTATAACTAGTCTAGATCAAACCAAGTTTAACTGTATGATTCTATAACTAGTCTAGATCAAACCAAGTTTAACTGTATGATTCTAAAACTAGTCTAGATCAAACCAAGCTTAACTGTATGTTTCTATGACTAGTCTAGATCAAACCAAGTTTAATTGTATGATTCTATAACTAGTCTAGATCAAACCAAGTTTAACTGTATGATTCTAAAACTAGTCTAGATCAAACCAAGCTTAACTGTATGTTTCTATGACTAGTCTAGATCAAACCAAGTTTAATTGTATGATTCTATAACTAATCTAGATCAAACCAAGTTTAACTGTATGATTCTATAACTAGTCTAGATCAAACCAAGTTTAACTGTATGATTCTAAAACTAGCCTATATCAGTTTCTTACATACCTATCAACTTTATTTTAGTTATTCCTCAAAGTTAAAAACACAACAAAACTTTCAAATATCATCTTTACATTGTTGCTGCTGTTGGAAAACCAATACTTCCTGTTATTTGTTAAACCCAGCTGAAAATAATGAATCTGTCTTAGGGGATACCTTTAATGACAGTAACATTTGCTGTTGTTGAATCTGAAGCACCATCTGAATCAATAACTGTCAATCTGTAAATATAAAGGTAGAAATAAATATAAACCCCAAATCCAGTAAATATAAAGGCAGAAATAAATAACAAACCCAAATCCAGTAAATATAAAGGCAGAAATAAATATAAACCCCAAATCCAGTAAATATAAAGGCAGAAATAAATATAAACCCCAAATCCAGTAAATATAAAGGCAGAAATAAATATAAACCCCAAATCCAGTAAATATAAAGGCAGAAATAAATATAAACCCCAAATCCAGTAAATATAATGGCAGAAATAAATATAAACCCCAAATCCAGTAAATATAAAGGTAGAAATAAATATAAACCCCAAATCCAGTAAATATAAAGGTAGAAATAAATATAAACCCCAAATCCAGTAAATATAAAGGCAGAAATTTATAAACCCCAAATCCTGTAAATATAAAGGTAGAAATAAATATAAACCCCAAATCCTGTAAATATAAAGGTAGAAATAAATATAAACCCCAAATCCTACAAATATAAAGGCAGAAATAAATATAAAAATCCAGTAAATATAAAGGTAGAAATAAATATAAACCCCAAATCCAGTAAATATAAAGGCAGAAATAAATATAAACCCCAAATCCAGTAAATATAAAGGCAGAAATAAATATAAACCCCAAATCTAGTAAATATAAAGGCAGAAATAAATATAAACCCCAAATCTAGTAAATATAAAGGCAGAACATTGGTAAATATAATGGCAAAATTCTTAGTAAATAATGATCAAACCAAAAATGGGTTATTGTACACAGATATGCAAACCAATATTATACAATTGAAGAAATCTTAGTTTGATAAGCAGCAAGGGATGGGCAAAGTGCTATGTCAGTCAAGGGCAAAGATTTTGTCAAATTTTGTTTGTAATGACTAAAATTCAAACTTAACATCGGTCTACCAAATATAAAGCCTTATATCATGCTGGTTTCAAGATAAGAAATCCCTGAAAAGTTATGGAACAGAAACTAAATTCTCGAAGGATTGACGGTATGTGACATGACACGATGTCAGATCTGACACAATATGATATGAGATTTGATATAACATGTTGTAACAAATGGTTATGTATAATACTGGACACTACAGACTATGACATTCAAATAGAAATCTTTAAATTATGCTTCTCTGAAAATATTTATTCAAGACATTAATATTTCTGTTATAAGCCCGTTACCTCCTGAATCAAGCCCTAACAAAAAGATGAAAATTCACCTTTTCTGAATATCTGTCAGTAGGACTGAATTCTGGAGACAGTAATGTTATTGTGGTCAGGGAAATTAAGGAAAAATTAAACTTCATGCAGGAACAAAATTGGGATGCTACATCTTTACTCTATTTGTAATGTAACAAAAATATTAGCCATATATAAAAGAAATTTTAAAAAGATAAATTTGTAAAATTTAGCTGCTGCAAAAAAAACAGTAAATCACAATGATTAGATACAGATGCCAGCATATATGCTCTAACAGGGGGCTGAAGCCTGGGAATGTAAAATCTCTTTAATCAGCAATATTTAATTAAAAGTGAGGAACTTTACGTCAAATTACTCACTTAAAAGTGTAATTTCCTGGCACAAGATCCTTAAGGGTCAATATGGCTACATGTTCAGTAATTTTCTGGTCCCTTAATGGTCCACTCACTTCATCCCAGTGGTAGCTGGCAATAGCGTCGTCATCAGTACTGGCTGTTTTTAGGACACAAAGATGTGATGATTAGAACTTAATGAAAACATTTCCATCTACATCATTTTAAACTAAGAAACAATATATATATATATATATATATATATATATATATATATATATATATATATATATATATATATATATATATATATATCAGAACAATTTATGCTGTCCAGGTTTGAATAAATTCAATTAAAAAATAATTCTGCACATTAGGTGTATGTGTGTGAATCAGATTTTTAACGTAGCTTTAAAAAAATGTCAGTCATATTGCTTTGATGTCTGCAATGTGGCAGTTTATAGTGATGTCCAGCACTGGGGCATCATGCTGCAGACATGTAGCATGATGTCCTACTAAGTCACATTATCTTGACACCAAGCCGACCAGTCCTAAAAGTAACTTCCTAATGATGAGCCAAAGCGAGGCATCTGTTAGACCATTTTTATAGTCTTTGGTATAAATCAGCCAGGGATTGAACCCATGACCTCCATTTAATTTAATGTGTAAGTGTGCAAGTGAATATATATATATATATATATATATATATATATATATATATATATATATATATATATATATATATATATATATATATATATATATATATGTATATATATTCATACCTAATATAAAACAATAATTTAGAATATTAATTTAGTATCAGAGTCTTGATAATCTAGCTTAATCTAATATACAGATCCAATTTATTTTGGTTTTTGTTATGGATATAAAGACCAGTGAGTCTGGACACACACAATGAATAAACTTCAATATACATCAGTACAAACTGCAATAACTTTATCAAGTAATTTATCATGTTTCGATAAATATTATCCTAACATCAAAAATATTTTATGAGTAAAGAAGTTTTTATAGAAAGTTTTTTTTTAAAAATCATTTACCAGTGGATAAGCAAAATTAACTTAAGTGACATAAAACTTAATATTCATGTGAAAATCTTTGCAACTACAAATGATTTTACATGACTGTCTACACTCTTTTTATCCGCTCCAATTTTGCAGTGTACTTACTAAAACAAAAATATTCTCTAATTCTAAAAGGTACATTTTATTATTACATGCGTCAATACATATTTAACAAAAGTGCAACTGACGGATAATTGTACAAGCAATATTTATGTCCTATGCATTTGTCATCCATAAAGAGCAGAGTGAAAAGCATCAGTAACCTTGATCTGTGATCTTGACCCTGACAATATGACCTTGATCCTGACTTTGAAGATATGACCTTGATCATGACTTTGAAGATATCACTCAAACTATTATATTTTATAATCTAGAGATACAGCAATGTACCAAGTTCCATCCATCTTAAGGTACCACCCATCTTAAAAAACTCCACTTTTGCAAGATAAATGCTTACTAATGGCATGACCATTACATTATGATGCCAAAAATTGACATCACTCTTTGCCTAATTGTAGCACTACCAACTTCGAAATAGACTGAACATAAAATGACTTTGTTGTGACTTTATTTCTTATTAAAAATTAAAATTCCTGTGCAGTTTTTAAATTGCAATCACAGTCCTGCAATAAAAAATATCTGTGGAACTCTTTAGCTCTTTATAATATGCCATAAAAAAGCAGTGTAGGCTCTCTGTTACAGAAAACCCATGTTACATCAATAATTGTGTCCAAGAGAAGAATATAAAGGTTAATTTTGCCTTGGCTATGAAGAAAAATCATAACACAATCAGGAATAATTCTCTTACCAAATAACAGTTAAAACATTCAACTCCCACTTAACCAAAAGATAAATAAAATGTATTGGGCCTCACCTGAAAATGTATCCATTTTAGTTACAGACTGCTCTTAATGAGCTAATTACCTGTAACTTTAGAAGTCAGACATTGCTAGTACATACCCACTGAATTCCATTTATCTGTTTTGATAAACCACAAAAAATATACCTGATCCATCCAATATACCCGAGTTGGGTAACTTAATCTGCAGAGATGTAGGTTTGATAATGGCTACAGGAGGTTTATTCTCCCTTTTTGCTGAAAGAAAACAAAAATGAAACATTTACATGTATCACTAGCAACATCATGAAACATCTAAGAAAGTCTGCAATTTATGTGTCCTGTAATCATAATGAAACAAGGTCAGAACCTGTACCCTGCAAATTAAAAACTTCAAACAAACACCAGCAATACTAAAAATTAGAATTATTGATGTTGCTGTTGTCACTATTGCTGGAAATTACCCCCAAAAAACAACAAGTGCAGTGTCTGGCTGGGCTCAATAAAAAATATACAAAAAACATGAGAAAAAATGTATGATTTTTGTGCTACAAAATGTTCTGGCACAATTCAGTTTAATCACAGCATTATACAGGCTAATTCCTAAAAATATGTACCACTTGCATACTTGCACTGCTTCAGACAAAAAGTGAGGAACAAAAGATTGCAATAAAAAAAATTAAGATAAAGAAGGTGAACAAAGTTTCTGATAAAAGCTAATTATAATTTGTTAAGAGTTATTCCACTACCTCATAAATCCAATCATCTGAAGTGAAAAAAGATGTTAACCACATATTTTGGCATCTTTTCGGAATAGATATACTAAAAAGGTCATCTGCTTGAATGATCTCCCCTTAGACTGAGCGACTGGCAGCAAATCATACTATTCATCAGCCACTACTGGAGCAGAAGTGAATGCTCTTCCAGGGATGTAACTCTTGGGAGAGAATGCCCATATTGTATAGATATAATCAAAGGAACTTATTTTATTTCTAAAATTGGTTTATTCCTCAAATAAAATTACCAAAATTATATAATAAGAATATGTGGGAGAATATGCATATGGTGACAAGAGTTAAACGCCCTTACCCAGGAGTTTGCCATAGTAAAGTTCTCATAATGTATGAGATTAAACTTATAGTCTTTGTGAGATGGAAAAATTCCTTGGTTATCTCTGATTTGAGATAAGTACAAATTCAAAGGTATCTGCAAGGCCCCATGTTGACAAAGCATCAAAATATTAACCAAGAATGACAGGATTTCTATCCAAGGGGAAACCACTCTCAACTAACTTTTGTCTTGGTAAACAGATGACATTTTAGGACTTTTATTGCTAAAACAAGCAAGTGATATGGTTAACATTTTTCGTCTCACTTGGGAGGAAAGACTCAACACATAATACAATCAGGTAATGAATCTGAAGAAAAGAACAAGAAACAGTATTACAATTCGCAGTTGAATACTTTGTCACTATTTAATACTGTCTCTTTGTTTGCTCACTGAATGAGACATGGAAATGATTTGTGAGTTTTGGGTTTAACACCATTTTTAGCACATGATAGACCATACATGGCAGCCAGTATAAATGGTGGCAGAAAAGTCTAGGAAGACCCATTAAAAACCACTGATCAACAGAGAGCTACTGGCAAGCCTTCTCACACACTCACCCACCTTAGTCAAGTCAAGACTCAAACCTATCCAATCTGAGGTGAGATGAAAGTGATCTGTAAAAGTGCACACATCAGACAATTCAGCCGGCTGTGGACCATAATGGAAGCACTGACAAGAAAGAAAATAATTATTCTGCAATACTTACGTGGCAGTACTGTTACATTAACATAGGCTTCACCATACATGTTAGGTGCTGTTACTTGGACTTTGAATGTGTATAACCCTGCAATTAGCTGCAAAACAAAAGTGGTAAGAAAATGTCCTCAGTATTTTGCATTTAATTTCTTACTCAAACAAGCTATGAAAATACTCTAATTAAAATAATAAACCATCAAAGCTATTTAAGACTGAAGAACTACAGTATATACTTTTATATACGTAGTAAGTTAGATCCAACTTCAAACTGCATATATCTAGCTTTGCCACTGCATAACGTGGGAGCAGGTCTGGTTTCAGCACTTTGTTCAGTGTAATATGCTGGGCAAATAACACTGACTCTGATCAGCTGGTGCATTATGCCTCTGCAGATCCAGGGTCTATGTTTACTTATAAGTGAGGATAAATGGTTCGGGACAAAATCTAAAGTCAGTAGCTCATATCCCACTCTTGAACAATTCAATTTATGTACACAGATCATTATCTATCTAAGGGTAATCCCTACTATTCCATGCTACCTGAAAAATGCATCTTGTCCTGAAATTAGCAATACAAAACACAATTAAAAAAAACAAAAGCAAAGGTAAATTCAATTGAGCAAAGCTGATAAAATATAATTCCATATCTAGTAATTTTTTCCCCAAGTTGCAGGGATATCAAACTTGACCTGCTTTACTTCATTTATGCTGACCATCACCAATTTTTTTTACTGACCCAATGAAAAATCATACCAGAAGTAACAAACATGTACACCAATGTTTCTGTCTCACCAGTACTAAAGACCAACTTTATCAACCCTGATCTCAGACCTTTTGGAGTCATATTTTGAGAGGCCTTACCTTCTTGATGTGCGACTGTATTCACATTCTGTTATCAATTTACAATTTTTTTAACTTGGGTGGATGGAGAGATAAAGTTCTTTTTGTTCTAAAAGATTAAACAGATCAAACTGTGACCAGTTGATGCCAGATATTCAATTTAAAAAACACATCATGTATATTCCAGGTAACCTCAAAAAAATCTAAGAAAATAAAACAAGTCTAGCCCATAAGACATGTTCATATGTTATTCTTCTTTACCATTGAGAATCCATTAGTTTCAGGTTAACAAAAACACTATAACCCTATTATGCAAGATATGATATAACTAAAGGTATTTACATTTTTCAGGATCAAAGTGTCTGTAGTCTTCCCCTCCATATTGCCTGACTCAGCTCCTTCTGGGTGTGCCTCTAGGGTCCACTCATAGTGGTATTCAACACCTGCAAATTCAACACCAGAAAAATAAAACAGTGCATATTTGGAAACTATCCACATGACAGAAATAATACTATGTATAAAGTGTGAATATTATGATGTAAATTTCACTACAATACACAGAACAACCATTGTAAAGATATAAGCAACATTTAATTTTGAATGTTACATCATAAACATAATAAATGTTGCATAATAAACACATAATAAATGTTACATAACATAATAAGCACTACATAATGAACATCATTTCTAAATATCAGCATATAAAAAGACAGTAATGCTGTGCAGATTACACATAAACAGCACAATTTCTCCTTCACATACCTGGCAAGACGCACCTGTTCTAATTTATATACATACATGTACATGTTAGTTTTATTTATGAACACATATGTACCTGTTACAGTTTTATTTATGTATGTACATGTACCTGTTACAGTTTTATTTATGTACATACATGTACCTGTTACAGTTTCATTTATGTACATATATGTACCTGTTAAAGTTTTATTTATGTACATATACATATACCTGTTACAGTTTTATTTATGTACGTACATATACCTGTTACAGTTTTATTTATGTACATATACATATACCTGTTACAGTTTTATTTATGTACGTACATATACCTGTTACAGTTTTATTTATGTACGTACATATACCTGTTACAGTTTTATTTATGTACACATACATATACCTGTTACAGTTTTATTTATGTACGTACATGTACCTGTTACAGTTTTATTTATGTACATATACATATACCTGTTACAGTTTTATTTATGTACGTACATGTACCTGTTACAGTTTTATTTATGTACATATACATATACCTGTTAAAGTTTTATTTATGTACGTACATATATCTGTTACAGCTTTATTTATGTACATACATATACCTGTTACAGTTTTATTTATGTACATACAGGTTCCTGTTAGTTTTATTTATGTACACAACTGTACATGTTACAGTTTTATTTATGTACACAACTGTACATGTTACAGTTTTATTTATGTACACAACTGTACATGTTACAGTTTTATTTATGTACACAACTGTACATGTTCAAGAGCAGTGCATTATCCTTCCTGATTGATAAATCCCAAATTTTCATATTTTCCAAAAACTTTCTCTTGATCATACTTGTAATCATGCTGTCTTGTTATCTTATCATTTTTGCCATTTTGATGGTGGCTGTCCATTTTGATGGTGGCTGTCCATTCTGATGGTGGCTGTCCATGTTGATGGTGGCTGTCCATTTTGATGGTGGCTGTCCATGTTGATGGTGGCTGTCCATGTTGATGGTGGCTATCCATGTTGATGGTGGCTATCCATTTTGATGGTGGCTGTCTATGTTGATGGTGGCTGTCCATGTTGATGGTAGCTGTCCATTTTGATGGTGGCTGTCGATGTTGATGGTGGCTGTCCATGTTGATGGTGGCTATCCATGTTGATGGTGGCTGTCCATTTTGATGGTGGCTGCTGTCCATGTTGATGGTGGCTGTCCATGTTGATGGTGGCTATCCATTTTGAAGGTGGCTGTCCATTTTGATGGTGGTGGCTGTCCATTTTGATGGTGCCTGTCCATTTTGATGGTGGCTGTCCATTTTGATGGTGGCTATCCATTTCGATTGTGGTGGCTGTCCATTTTGATGGTGGTGGCTGTCCATTTTGATGGTGGCTGTCCATTTTGATCGTGGCTATCCATTTCGATTGTGGTGGCTGTCCATTTTGATGGTGGTGGCTGTC
This sequence comes from Sinohyriopsis cumingii, assembly GCA_028554795.2. Lineage (NCBI taxonomy): Eukaryota > Metazoa > Mollusca > Bivalvia > Unionida > Unionidae > Sinohyriopsis > Sinohyriopsis cumingii. The sequence continues at coordinate 6,445,440 of CM068837.1, read as the reverse complement.
CATTTTGATGGTGGTGGCTGTCCATTTTGATGGTGGCTGTCCATTTTGATAATACTTCCATGCTTATCACAGAATTTTTATTAACAATAATATAAATATAATAACACATAGTTCTTTGAAATTCTGGATTATTTATTGAGTCAGTAAACACCAACGTTTCCAATCGATCAATACTAGCCTGAGATCCTATACCGTCTGTTGTTAAGAGTAATGAAATTGGTGCCTGCAGACCTGCCAACCCTGAGGAGTCCGTCTCAGTAAGGCAGTTGATTTTTTTCAAAAGATTTACCAGTTTTCACTAAGGTGTAACAAAATATCAATAACTGCTATTGTAAAGCTGAGGGATAACAGATCAGTGTTAATTCTAAGCCCTTCATATACATAAATTTTAAACATATTATCAACGTATCTCTATAAAGCATATATACTTGCACAAAACCTGGTACCTTAAACCCTAATCAAAGCAAATCTGGGTCAATGCAGTTTTATTGCACTTATAAGTGAGCATCCACTGCAGATGTCCTTTAAGGCTGATGGCAGAATATATAAATTGATTTTTCAGCAACTACAAAATCCAGAAACATTTGTATTCAAGAAAATATAATCTAGCCACATTAAATGACCTGTATGGTATAATGAGGTAACACAGTTGGTAGTAGTCTGTATGGTATAATGAGGTAACACAGTTGGTAGTAGTCTGTATGGTATAATGAGGTAACACAGTTGGTAGTAGTCTGTATGGTATAATGAGGTAACACAGTTGGTAGTAGTCTGTATGGTATAATGAGGTAACACAGTTGGTAGTAGTCTGTATGGTATAATAAGGTAACACAATTGGTAGTTGTCTGTATGGTACAATGAGGTAACACAGTTGGTAGTAGTCTGTATGGTATAATGAGGTAACACAGTTGGTAGTAGTCTGTATGGTACAATGAGGTAACACAGTTGGTAGTAGTCTGTTTCCAAGATAGGCAAATAATGCTTTCCACTGGATACATACCTGGGTCTTTAGCAACAACATATGCATTAAGCGTAATCTCACTGTCTGGTAGTTGCAGCACTTTGCTTTCTCCTGCGGACACTGTCAACTGCTGAACTGAAAACAAAAAATGAATCAAAATTTTTCATGTATTGCTAAAACTTGTAAGGTGAATGTAGATTTGCTGATTTTATGCAGTATTCATGATGTGGTCTGTAACTGGCTTAATGAGGGCACATCTACATGTAAATGCAGGAAGACAGAAATGCTTCATGCACACATTTGTATGATGCAATACTTTTGTACTAAACATTTATTTCAATACAGAAACTGAGAAAGAATTATACATACCTTTCAACAAATTCAACAAAATGTTAATCAGTGCTATGTCGTGCTATGTGCTGAACACAAGCTTGAACAAAATAGATTTTACTGGTTGATTAATTGATTGATTAGCATAAACTGTATATCAGCACATAACTGACTATTTAGTGCCAATGTAATGGGAGTAAAATGTTAAGCTAGACTGGCACACTATGGCAGCTGACCTGGTCTAGTCTAGGCAGGGTTTTAATCTGAAAACCACTGATTATATATTTTGCACACTAAACACTAAGAAAATGCAACTCCCAATTTAAAATATCTAAACCTAGTAAACACTAACATGGTTAGTAACACAATACAAACCTGCCCCTTGTTTAGTAGACTTCTATCTGTACAACAGCAGGGTATGTATAACAAGATATTTGACCAATGAGTCTCAGTGACATGTACTTTTGGTCAAGGCATGCTATCTTGAACTATACTTACTGTTAAGAAACCATTATTTTCTTATTAAACTTACCATGACGACAGACCTTTAGATCCCAAAATCTTTATGTAAGTACATGCCATCACCAAAATTTGGTCAAGGAAATAACTCTATAATTAAAGTTTCTTGCGAAAACCATTCTTCTTTGAGCAACAGTGACCTTGAATTTTTGACCCCAAAATCAAAAGAACTTTCAATACCTGCAAATACAAACCCTCCAAAAATTTTGTTCAATATCTGAGGTCTAGTACTAAAGTTACCATTTTTCTTCTTTCAATCTGAGAAATTGACTGTTGGAGTTCAAAATCAACAGGCCTCTTCCTCATTCCAAGTGCAAGCCTTCCACAAAGTTTGGTTCTGGTTTGTGATGTGTAACTTACGCTTTCACCTCTGACATTTTCAACCCCAACACTGAAACACTTCTTTCTTTCACTAATAAGAACTTACCTGTAAAGCTTGGTGAAGACAGGTGGTGTAGAACTTGATTGATCATGTAGAAAAGGAAAGGTTAATGCACCAATGGAGAGACAGACAGGGTCAAAGTATAATACACTCTGCCAAAAGATGGGCATAGCAAAACTTGCCATATGGATGTATGCAGTGACAGGAAGGTCATGATTTGCATGTTGAGTGAACGATCTGCTGTAAAATGCATGACCAAGATTGGGAAAGCTTGTTGCAGAATGAATTATCTTTGCCTCATAATGATTCAGCCAATGTTTGAAGAAATAATGATTTCAGTCATGAATAGCTTGCCATATAGGCTATTTAATCAGAAATATGATTATAAATAACATGCTACATAAGCAATATGATCATGTATAGCTTGCCATATGGGCCATTTAATCACAAAAAACTTGCCATATAGGCCATTCAATCATGAATTGTTTGCCATCAAGGCCATTTGATCATGCACTGCTTGCCATATAGGCAATTTGATCATGAATATAGGCCACAAAAATCTTGCCAAAGACCATTTGATCACAAAAAGCTTGCCATACAGACCATTTAAGAATAAAAAGCTTGCCATATAGGCCATTTAGTCACAAAAAGCTTGCCATATAAACCATTTAATAACAAAAAGCTTGCCAGATAGACCATTTAATAACAAAAAGCTGTCCATGTAGACCATTTGATCAAAAAAGCTTGCTATATAAACCATTTAATAACAAAAAGCTTGCCATATAGACCATTTAATAACGTAAAGCTTGCCATATATATAGGCCATTTAATCACAAAAATCTTGCCTTATAGACCATTTAATAACAAAAAGCTTGCCTTATAGACCATTTAATAACAAAAATCTTGCCTTATAGACCATTTAATAACAAAAAATTGCCATGTAGGCCATTTAATCACAAAAAGCTTTCTATATAGACCATTTAATCACAAAAAGCTTGTCATATAGACATTTAATAACAAAAAGCTTGCCATATAGACCATATGATCACAAAAAGCTTGCCATATAGGCCATATGATCACAAAAAGCTTGCCATATAAACCATTTAAAAACAAAAAAGCTTGCCATATAGACCATATGATCACAAAAAGCTTGCCATACTGACCATTTAATAACAAAAAGCTTGCCATATAGACCATATGATCACAAAAAGCTTGCCATATTGACCATTTAATAACAAAAAGCTTGCCATATAGACCATATGATCACAAAAAGCTTGCCACATAGACCATTTAATAACAAAGCTTGCCATATAGACCATATGATCACAAAAAGCTTGCCATATTGACCATTTAATAACAAAAAGCTTGCCATATAGACCATATGATCACAAAAAGCTTGCCACACAGACCATTTAATAACAAAAAGCTTGCCATACAGACCATATGATCACAAAAAGCTTGCCATATTGACCATTTAATAACAAAAAGCTTGCCATATAGACCATATGATCACAAAAAGCTTGCCATGTTGACCATTTAATAACAAAAAGCTTGCCATATAGACCATATGATCACAAAAAGCTTGCCACACAGACCATTTAATAACAAAGCTTGCCATATAGACCATATGATCACAAAAAGCTTGCCATATTGACCATTTAATAACAAAAAGCTTGCCGTATAGACCACATAATCACAAAAAAATTGCCACACAGACCATTTAATAACAAAAAGCTTGCCATACAGACCATATGATCACATAAAGCTTGCCACAGACCATTTAATAACAAAAAGTGTGCCACATAGACCAACAGATAACAAAAAGCTTGCCATATAGGCCATTTAATCACAAAAAGCTTGCCACAATGGCCGTTTGATTACCAAGAGCTTGCCATATAGGCTATGTGGTGTCAAATAGCTTCCCATATCGGACACTGATGATTAATAACTAGATGTATAAATCATTTCATAAATCATTTGAGGCTGAATAGCTATGTACTAAATGAAGCTGCTATCCATAATGTATTGCATATTTAATTCTAAAATTTTTGTCATCCATATTTACATGCAACTGAATTATAGTCCATGATTATTTCCCCTTATTGGTCTCCAGCTGCGCATGCAACCTCAGCATGTAATTCACCCTGCAAAGCAATGTAAACAAGCTGCATTCATGTCTTTTTTTAATAAATGTATTGAAAAGTCAAAGATGATTGTCGCTTTTCAACTTGTGAAGTGACTAATGGCTGAAAAATGCACAATTATTACAAACTACAAATTCATACCTTTTGATAGCAATGACAAGAACTGGTTATTGATTAGAAATGTATGACAACAGTAGGTAAAATGACTGCCTTATGGATAATCTACCTTTGGGTGTGGATGTAAGTTGGCTTGTTTGGGTTGGTTTGGCTGTTGTATTCTCCAAAGCCTGAAAATTAAATATAAATTTAAAATATTAATTAAATTAAATTCACACATGGTATGACCTAATATGACCCATCATTACCAATAATAAACATTTCCTTTATGAAGGGGGAAAAAACCCAAAACAATTTACCTCTGTGAATTAACTGCGTGATATATATAGTACAAATGATATATAGTACAAATGAAAGATTAACTATTAATTATATTTAGCCTTCAGTCGTTTGTCTGAGTTTATGTATATGGTGTTTAGGCAGTTGTCAATGCACTAATTATCAAAATGGGTTGGAAAAACACAAGAAATTAAATATGTGTGTGTGTGTGTGTGTGTGTGTGTGTGTGTGTGTGTGTGTGTGTATGGATGGATGGATGGATGCATGCATGCATGTATCAGAACTCTGGAATTTGTCATCAATATCTGATGTATCTAACAAAACTAATGTGTTGACAGACTACAAAATTCCCAAAATCAGTATTTGGTTGTTTCTGATAAACAAATATATATTCAGACTTGATAAATAACTGTTTTAACTATAATCCATGCACAGGTATTTCCTTTATCTACAAACAAGATGAACACAGCAACAGGTATGGAATTAACTTGGGGCTATAGTAGCAGGGATCGTCCTGGGCTTCGCCAATGTCGCAAATTGCGATTTTTTTTCCTTATTGGCGACAAAAATATCCCATCTGGCGATTTTTTTGGCGACAGACTTTTTGGTTATTTAATTTGTACATACAATCATAGATTTGGACTGGATAAATTAAAAGGGAGAACGAAAGGAAGCCACAAACTTGACTAAGCAATGCATTGGAATCAGTCTGTTACACAAACAATCCTTTGTTCATATTGACAACCCCATCTTTACAGTGCATTGTTACATCATAATCTGCTTATGCTGCCATCTGGGCTGAGTATGCTGTGATACAGTCAATCATGCTACCGAACTATACCTACAACTGACCGACTTCTGAAGACGCGAATAGAACAGATACAATTAATTGAATGGCTAAATCTTCTGTTGGTTGTTTTTTTTTTTTTTTTACATATACCAGTACAATAGTTTTGCTGAACCTTCATAGAAAACTGATAACCTTTGAAGTACCGACTACTGTGTATAAATATAAAGCAAATGGAAAAATCTCAATCACAATTATGTCTGTCGCCAGTGCAGCATTTTACTCATTGATCTTTTCCTTTTGCCATCAATCCGTGTTATGGCTGCTGAGACTTAAACTCCGAAACAAGAAATAGCACAAAACAAAAACAACAACCAGTTTTGCATAATTAATAATAATTATTTATTTCTCAAAATACAAGAGTGAAAGAATCTCTAAATTGGGTGTGAATTTATGCTTATATATACGGTCCAATATTGCCAGGTGTTGATTCGTGTAAGTTTCATTCGTGGGAATGTAGATCCTATTTTGTTTGTCGAGAAAATTTATACAGCATTCAGTGATCATTCTTGGGATTTAGGAAGCAATTCACTACAAGCTTTGTTAAGCTAGCCATTGGGGGGGGGCTGCTGATAGACTACTGGTGTCACCTGTCAGTGCTGTGGACTGTGAACGTGGATTCAGTAAGATGAACCTCATAAAAACTGACATCAGAAATAAACTCTGCATCTCATCTCTCGAGAATTTCATGAGAATCAGCATGTACAGATGTGAAAAATTAGACTTTGAAACTGCATTCAACAAGTGGGCAGCCCTAAAATTGCGACGGATCTTCATGTAACACTTTGTAACATTTTGTTAATGCTTGTTGTAATTAAAGAATTAAGTAACCCATCTTTTGTAATTTTCATTGCCTGTTACATTAATAGACTAAATTAACACTTGGAAAAATGTACACTACTTGTTCTGGCGACACTTTTTGAAAATTGGCGACAAAATATTGAGGTTGGCAATTTTTTTGGCGACAGCTTTTTAAAAGCCAGGACCATCCCTGTAGTAGATATAACAATATATATTAACTTGTTTCCTGCTGCAACAGAGTTTGGGGGCAGACAATTCAAGTTCCTGTTCATGGCCAAAGAAGTATCCTCAAGAACAATTCAAAAATTACAATGGAAAAAATACTGAAATACTACTAATTCAAGTTATAATCGAGGCTAGTAACTATGACTTTGTACTAATGAACAGTCACAAACAGGGAATAGCAAATTCAAATATAATAGCAAATTATACCAATGACTTGCATGTTTTTGTATCAAAGTCACACCCACCTGCACTACATGCAAACAATTACAATGACATCTGCCCCAAGCATATCTGCAATTGACATCTACATTTCTAGTGACATTTCGAAAAATAAGAAAGAAGTCAGAGTTTAAAATATTGGTAATTCCATAATGATTTCAACGTATCAATAACAAAAGATAAAATAGGATGCATACTGGTGTCAGTTTGCAAGATAAGATGAATGGGTCAATTGTTGAGTGTATGGGACAGCCAACAACTGCTTGTAATGGAACAAAGGCTCAGCATAAATCAATTTCTGAAGAATGAACATTGGTGGCTACATCCTCTTTTTGATAATGCTGAATGCTAGAAATTCAACTTGCCAACATAAAGATGCATGATAAATTAAGTTTTAAATCCAATATTTATTAGTAAGTGCGTGCATTTTTTGCACAGCAATAGTTTGATTGATATACAGAGTTAAATGCCTTGCCATGACTGCCGATCGAAGCTTATCAGATGGTGCAAACTGAACCTGCACCATTCTGGTCATGATACCAACAATGTAGCCAATAAGCCAACATGGCTCTACATTTTCTAGTGATGCTGTAGAAATTTTGGAAAGGAGAATGACAAATCAGGGGGCATAATTCTTATAAATGAAATTGTGAAATGCTGGAAATTGAACTCAATCAAGGTCTCATTAAAAATATTCTCAAGATCGATCTGATGTAATGAGAAAGTTTCAGGAAGATGGATAATCACATAGCATTACTTCTTTAATGATGCTGTTAAAGTGAAACTCAAACTCATTCTGTGTTTCATCAGCTGCAGAAATTTAGGAGGATGGCAATTGGGGGGTATTACTCTTGTAATAATGCATGAAACATTGGAATCAATACCTATTTTAATTCTCAACAATATGAAGCTCCATGCCAAACTTGGTCAAAACCCAACCAACCTCAGTAATAACATACTCAAACCATAGGAGGATAAGCTATCAGGGGGCATAACTCCTCTAAATAACATCATGAAAAGTTAGAGATGTAATTCATTCAAGATCTGATCAATAGAAAGCCCCCATGCCCAATTAAATTGCAATCCAACAAACCTTGGTAAAGTCATGTTACCGAAACCAAAATCTGGAGGAAGGGTAACCTGGGGGCATAGCACCTGTATATAAAGTAATGAAGTGCTGGAAATCAAAATCACTCAAGGTCTCATCCATTAAGAGCTTCATGTCAAGTCTAACTGAAATCAAACAATCCTTGGCAAAGTTAAGCTGAAGAAATGAAAGGTAGAGTCATATTATATGGGGCTTATAAATCTTGTAAATGACTCTAAACGTCAAAAAATCAAACTCGAGTACACACAATTTACTTACAATCGAATAATCAAAGTAAAGTTTTCTGTGATGTTTTGACACTTGATTGGCATCATGATTACCACAGAACTCCATGAACTTCATTAAGCATGGTTCTAATAAAACTATTATCATTTGCCAGCTACTATACATGCATAATGCATGAAACTGAATAAAAATCACAAAAATTGTTTTTTAATAAGCTTAGCAGTGGAATCTATTTTGGGGGTTGGGGATGGTTTTAATTTCACTTTTAACATATTGGCTATATCATGCTGACAAAATCAGAACTAATTACCTTTCTAAAGGACACAAATCGAAGCAGCCAACAATAGGCTGGCAAAGGTAGGTATCAAACGTGAGATCCTAGAATTATGAAGCCGATACTCTACCAGCTCCCTTAGGGGGCCCCGAGTGGCCGAGTGGTCTAAAGCGCTTTCCGTTATGGATCACTGCCATCTCACCTCTGCCTGCGTGGGTTCGAGTCTCGGATTCGGCTGATGTGGGTATGTAAGACAGCTTGTCAGTAGCTTCTTGTGGGTTGGTGGTTCTTTCCAGGGTTTTCTCGGGTTCTTCCTCTACCATTAATACTGGCTGTCATGTATAGCCTATTGTGTGCTGAAAAATGGGGTTAATCCCTACAATAACAACAACAATAACAACCAGCTCCTTTAGCAACAGAAAGAATTATGTTAAGGTTTTTTCAGCACAAGAAAGGCTATACATGGCGGCTAGTATATCTGATGGAGAAAGAATCCTGGAAAATACCAGGAAAATCCACCGACCCACGAGAAACTACTGGCAAACTTTCTCATGTACCAATGTTAGCCGATCCTGAGACTCAAACCCATGCAGACAGAGGTGAGATGGCAGTGATCTGGAATTATCTGACAAACATCAGTAATACTAAAAGCATCGAATGAAGGTGACTGTCAGATAAACTGAATAAATTAGTAATTTACTCTAAGAAAATTATTCCAATTTATCACATCATACCAGGTCCCGAATTCAACAGTGTAAGTCCTCAAGTAAAGTCTGGACTTCAAAAATTTGATTGATCAAACATAACTCAGACTTAAATTCAGCCAATCGGACCAATGGATTCCAAACTTAAAGTCCAGACTTAAGTAATGTTGGCAAAATGTTTGACAAATCATGTAGAAAATTGTACATAATTTCAAAAGTGAATACTTACCGAACTTGTAGGACCATGGCTTATAGGAATGATACCCTTTTCTGTGAAGGAAAAAAGTCAGAACTTAAAAAACAAATGATTTTTAAGAAGACATGTAAAGACCAAAGGGAAAAAGTCTTTGGATAGTTCAGTGGAGAGATAAGAAAACAATGCCACAATAAATTCCAATGGATATGAAATCTAATGTAATGTCAGCCACAGGACCTGATCATATCATTATAATGAATGCATACATGTGCAATGAAAAATTGGGGTTTTGTGTTTTACCTGTCATCACTGTTATCCAGGTGAGGCTGAAACACCTAGCATATCAAGATCCATATTTCTAGTCAAATAAAGTAAAAGCAGTACAAAAGTGACTTTCAAAAGTCTGAAAATGAAAAACACTTGAAGCTTAACGCCAATTTTCTACAATCATGACACTGACTCCAAGGTAAAAAGCAGCGATAATGCCAAGTATGACAAGAATTTTATGAAACATGAAAACCTTTAACAAAAGTATTAATAAACTGTCAATGCTGCCACTGCCACTGGCATCAGAAAAATGACTTCTACATTTCACTGCCACTGGCATCAGAAAAATGACTTTTATGTTTCAATGCCATTGTCATCAGAAAAATGACTTCTACATTTCACTGCCACTGGCATCAGAAAAATGACTTCTATGTTTCAATGCCACTGGCATCAGAAAAATGACTTCTACATTTCACTGCCACTGGCATTGGAAAAATGACTTCTATGTTTCACTTTCCATAAAATGTCGCCCTGACAAAAATATCAAATATAGACTTTTTGAAGTATGATAAGTTGAAAATGAATAACTACATTGCAGACATCTGTGTCCTATCATCAAGCCTTTATTGACACTTTGCGATTAAACTATGACCTTTGTATGAATGAGAGAGAGATAAATAGTGAGAGAAATTTCAGTCCCTCTTTCATGCAATATGCAAATATAATTTACGTTTAAATGTCCCTGTTTACTTGAAGCTTTGTCGAGAAGAAACAGAAATAAAATAGTAACTATGCATGAAAATAATACAAAACCATATTCCCTGAGCTTCCATAATGTTTCCACTTTAAATATTTACAACAGTTATATCTCAATGTACTCCAGTCAGCTGAACTCTCAAGACATAGTCATTAACATCGGTACCTACTGTATATATAATAATTATTATATACTCATTTTCATCTCCATTAACTTTACAATGTCAGAATCATGCAATATTTTACGATATTGAACACCTTCATACTGCACACATGTGCACGACCCATGTGCCCAATAGCAGTATAGAGTATTAGGAACTACTTTGTAAACAAATCATGTAAACTCATGAAGTAGACACTTTAAGTTTTGGTTGATTAAATTTGTTTCTGAATGAACTAAAGCAGCTGTTTCATGGACTGCCACATACCAGCTACTCTGCTAGCAATAGACACCAGACAGGTCAAAAAATTGCTGGGTTCCCTACAACAAGCATGTAAGTGATAAGGCAAAAATGTGTCTTCTTTAGCTGGTAATAAGAATGGCAAAAAATATACTTACAGTTTAACACCCTGAATTTCCTCAAAACATACTTTCTTAGTTCTGCAAATCCGAATTACATGAGCTATTTCATGGGTTCTAAAGCTTGATTACACATTTCCAAATTGTACTGTAATTTCAACTACATTCCAGGTGCAAAAACATCATCCTTACTGCACTCAAAATGAAATGAACATTATATTCCAAATTGTCTTTTTGATAACTACAACTGAAAGACTTCATATTTTTCCACATTGTGATTGAAAACATTCAATGACAGAACAGGTACACATATGCGGATGAGTCAAGATGCCTTTTCACTGCTCAAATTAGATGTAGTTCATGTAGAATTGACAAATAAATCCAGTCCATAATCACGAAATTTAGTATAATCAACAAAAATACCAAAATCCATTCATGTCAGACCAAATGGAAAAGTTGTTGCAATGCGCATTCATTCACAATATGACTCTAAATTTCAATTTTAAGTACACCAAAATGACAATTTCTTTCCAAAGTGATGTCAAGCGCATGACTAAGTTCAAATTTCTCTGGGTGGAGTTATGTGTGCATTAATATTGTTGTTGTGTACAGATGAATATGTGCTTGTGTATTTAGTTTGGAATACAACATGAATTCATTTACTTTGTTTCCTGTAGTGTATTTTTGTTTATATAATTAAGCCTTTGGTAGAATAAGAAAATGAGTATATAATAAAAAGGTAACAGCATTTGTATGGGAAAATATGAACTCGTTTTGTTGGATGGATATACAGTGTGACCCCGCTATAACATGGTAGTTGGGAGCCATAAAACCCGACCGCGTTATATACCAAACCGTGTTATAAGCAACCAGGTCAGTTAGCTGAAGAAAATGTACCCCCAACAAAATTGTGTGTGAAGGGTGTGGGTAATAAATGCGGGCGGTAAAATATGTGCTTCATCGGCACAATTACCATCTTAAATTGATGCATATTAAATGAGAAATACACCTGTAGTGAAAACAGAGAAGACATAATATAATAGTTTGCTTTATTTAAAGAACCATGAATTGGTACATATACGTGAATCCTGTTTATATATAAATGTCTAATGTATAGCAAGAATATCGAGAGTATCAACACCGTGTACTCACCTGCGAACCTCATCATATACATTGAATCCACAATACAAGTGATTCCATCGAAAATATGCACACACACAGCTTTAAAATATTCAATAATTTTGTAACAAGGTCATATTGGTCTGAATTCAGTGGAAAAACATAGTACAATCACATAACAAATCACGAAGCACATTTACTTTTCAGTACATTCCAAGTCGGTAAAAGGTAGTTTGCGTTTTAAGCATCCGTTGGTAGCGTTCGTAAGCATAAACTTTTTCCTTACAAAAAGGAAACTTTCACAGCACAGTTAACGTGTTCCAGTCACATTGAAAAATGCAAAATTCCATCAGATTCCATCACTTTTATTTAAGTTTGGTACTGACATCCTTTGAAGAAAAGTTCTTTGCTGTTATTGAAAGATTGTAGTCGGCTTTCTTTGATGAAGGTGCATGCGCTATTGAAGTCGCCGCTAAAGAACAGCTTTGGAGAACCAAACGAATGCCCATTTTTTATTGTGGTGGCAACATCAATAAACTGTATTGCATGATTGAGATTGGTATTTTTTCCATTTGCTGAGTACATTTTCATAACAGTCAGTGCTTCTTAGGTAATCTGTTTCCTTTGAAATTTCAGCAAACTATTTTATCTGGGTACATTTTTAAAAAGGAACTGGCCATCGTTTAGACTATTTTAGTTACTGTCCCTCCATGCCTACTGAATAAACGAATAAGTAAGATGTATTTTTTTTTTACATTTGTGGTAGCAGCACGATGCTGCCTTCCACGCATGCGCCTGAAAATTAACAAAGGATCAATGGACTATAGAGACGCAGGTGTTCTGATGACAGGGATTATTACAGAAAACGTGAGTGATCTGAAGGATCTAATTCTGAGTGAAAAGAAGAGGAATTTTACTTACCATCCACATACAAATATCAGTCTTTGTAAATATATTAATTACTAGCGAGAGGCCATAAATCCAAATGAAAGACAGATTACGAGACAATGCCTCATCTGGTTGATCTGTTACCAGAAATGTCAACAACAAAAAAGCGGATATTTCACAACAAAACAGAACTCATGCTAGATGTCAAGATAAGTGGATTATGATATAACAATGCACTGTTTAGCTGGTTTGTCAATATAGACAAAGAATTTGTTTATATAACAAAAGATAAATTTCAGTGCATTTTATATCCAGTCTGTGGCTTCCTTTCATGGGGCCTCTGAATTTCTGCACTCCAAACCAATGGTAGTATATAAAAGTTTAAACAGCCAACAATGTCGCCAATAAATAAAAAAAGCAAAATGGTATGTTTTGCAGCCAATAAGGAAAAACAATCCAAGTTTGCGACATTGGCGAAGACCTACGTGATCCCAGATTCAACTTTTTATGCGGTTTTTTCTTCTTACTTTTAAGAAGAAAAAATACTTTTTCGTGTACGAGAAAAATTCATATAAAATTTCAGGAGCCAAGCCACGATCGTCTTGTGTTATTCATACGTGATCTCTTCCCCAAAATGATAACAAACTTTTTATGGTTTTTTTTCATACTTTTTAAGATTTTTTTTGTGCACAAGAAAAATAAATGTATATGAAATTTCGGGAGCCACGCCATGACCGTGTTATATCCGAATTTGTGTTATAACGGAGCATGCTATAGCAGGTTCACACTACTGAACTGCCAAAGTCGTGCAGTATCCATCCAAAAATACATGTTCATATTTTCCAATACAAATGCAGTAACCTATAAATATTAAGATCTTACAACTAGTACCTACCATATATATATATCAGCATAATTGCATCTCATTTAAATAAAACAAAGATACCTAAATATGTCAGGCAGCAAATGTCACAAAAAATCTGATTGATAATAAACATATTAACTCAGGGCCTGAAAATGGTCCAGGACCAACGCGACCCAAAATTGCAAAAGATCTACCAAGGACCAAGCTAACAACTAAACCTGATGTGTGAATATTTACTACAGTGCAAAAACATAAATTAAAAACAAGAAAAGTAATAAAATTAATACAAATTCAAAAAAATTCAGACAACTACTTTATTGCTTACTTAATCGTATTATGTTTCATAACCTCAATGTTGTATGGTTTTCGTAACAACTGATCATCCCATTTATTGGTTGAGCCCTTTTGAATCTGAGTGATGTAGCTAACTAAAACTTCAAGTGTAAAAGTTCTCAACATCTGACAAAAATGTCAAATACCCAAATGAAACAGAACACATCTGCCAATCAAAGCTTGTTCAGTCAAACAGATGGGATTGTCGCAGTTTCCTCTGACTTTTCCAAACCCATTTTAGATATTCTGACATTGTTGTGTCCAAATCCGAAACATTGGCAGATTGGTTAACATAATATGCACTTTGCTTTGGCCATCCAAGTGTACAATGGTCTCAGACCAGAAATGAAGAAGTTCTGACCCCTCTAGCTGATTATGTACTCAGCAATGTAAATGCTCAGGCAATCAGGGTATGGATGATTGAGAGGGGTACATTTTATTTACTAACATGCTCTCAGCTTGTATCACATGCTATCAATGGTCACATATAAAATTGGATGTGCCTTCGAATAATGCATTATAACAACTGGCCGACTCTGGGTATGTCGTACATGCTGAAAAAACATAAACAACCACTTTACATCAAACTCAATCCAAGTCTTTATTCAATGATCCTGTAAAGTCAGAATATGTGTATTATATCATAATTTCCATGCTTTCTGAACCTGTGATGTTTGAATCAATTTAGTGCAACACGTCTTGTAGCAGACAAATCTTCTGTGGTTGATTCTTTCCTTCCACTGGTAAATCAGTACTTAACCCTTTACCTCATAGAGCTTAGCGACAAAGTGCAGCATGCTATAAATAGAACACCTGTTACCTAGCAGACCGCATCCGCATAGGCATGCCTGTGAATTGTTAAGCAATGTAGTGGTGTTACGTTTAACAGCAGTTTTAACCATTTTACGTTTTAGGCAGACATTTATTATATGTGGAAAAATTGAAGAGTAAAGTCTGATTGTTATAGCTGTGTAATTATTTTTCACAGAAGAATATTTTATGTGCTATAAAATCGAGAGAGAACTCGTTCACCGTCATGTCAGTGAGGCCGCGTGACCGACCGTAGCTGCCATTTCCCATACTCGAAATTTACACATTTTTCGTCTGCGTCTACATCACTAAGTCATCTGAATTTGATAATCAATAAAAAACTAATTGCTGCTTGCATAAATATCATAGCCTTTACTTAGGTTATTGAATCTTTCGTGTTTGTGATTCTACTCGTGAAAACTTCGTAAGTACTGAATGAAATCCTGCCTGTGAACTGTTAAGCAATTTAGTGTATGTTACATTTAACAACAATTTTAACCATTTTACATTTTTGGTACACATATATTATATGTGGAAAAATTTAAGAGTAATGTCCGATTGTTATAGCTGTGTAATTATTTTCCACAGAATTTTTTTATGTGCTTCAAAATCTTGAGAGAACTCGTTCACCGTCATGTCCGTGAGGCCGCGTGACCAACCGTAGCTGCTATTTCCGATACTCGAAATTTACAAGGTTTTCGTGTGCGTCTATATCACTAAGTCATCTGAATTTGATAATTTATAAAAACTAATTGCTGCCTACATCAATATCAGAGACTTTACCTTATTTATTGAATCTTTCGTGGTTGTTATTCTAATCGTGAAAACTTTGTACGTACTGAATGAAATCCGTGGCTGCCATTTTGGAGAGTGGAGATTACAACCCAGTTACTTTAAATAGCAGATATCGACCAGTGCATGAATAGCGACCACGTGATCTGACGTAATTGTCATTCGCAGAAATCAATGTAGTATGTAATAGGGGGGTTTTCCCCGAAGGTGGCGCTACGAAAACTAGCTCAAAATGGCTGATGTTTACCGCAGGCGTCAAAAGGCGCTTCTATGCGAATCTTGTAGAGGCGTCAAAAGGCGCTTCCATGCGAATGGAGTAGAGGGTCCAAAGACGCTTGTATGAGGTAAAGGGTTAAACAAACTAGCAGCATCTAAAATATATGGTAAGCCCATAATATTGAAGTTTAGTTTTAACTGAGGTTGAGAATAGACAAACATCTGATTGACAAAGATCAAGCTTAGACTGGTCTTCAGCGTACTGCATGCTAAACTTAGATCAACCTTAGACTGGTCTTCAGTGTACTCCATGCTAAACTTAAATTAAGCTTAGACTGGTCTTCAGTGTACTGCATGATAAATTTGCAGGATTTAGGTAATATTTTACACCACTGTGCAACTTCCGCTTGCATCAGTACAAATTTATGACTCTTTTCAGATTTTTAAGGATTAAAACAAATTTTCTTTCAAAAAAAGGAAAGATTATTAAATTTCCAATGGACTTGAGCTGCTTATATCTGACTGGTTCACGGTTAGAAAGGATTGGTCATGGACCTCAGACAACTGGAATGTTCAGTTCCTGCAGCTGGTTATCAATCACACTTGTCTGAAGAGTCATGCCTGGAAGAAAGACAAATTGTTCTAGCTGAACAGTGTCGATGTTGTCTGTTCTACTAGACAGTCCTAAAAAACTGAACAGATCCAGATCTGCTGGCACATCATAAGCTATTTTCATTTGGTTGCAACTTACACACAAGTAAAAACGCTAACCAAATCCTACCTGATATTATTTCTTTGACACAAGCACCACTGTCATCTCTGGAGTAACCTGATTCACATCTACATAACCCCTGTCTTGATTTGGAGCCTTCCTTTATTGCACAGCTCTCATAAATTCCAACACACTGTTGCAAACCAAACTCGCACGTCTACAGGAAAGAAAAAAGAAAAAAAATAGGTTCGATGGTAAATTGTAAAAATAAAAGGATGTAGCATCCATTTCCAAAGCCTTCACATAACGTTTTCTCTTAGGTCCATCTTTTGGAGAATAAGAGGAAGAAAACAGAAACAGGTCCTTCATTTTTCCTGTGACTAGGGCACTGAACAAACCTCGGAGAAGGCATATGATTGGTCAATTATGGGACTGTTTTGAGCTAGGCCCAGCCTCATTTACATACCAGTATGTCTGACTGGTTTTTTAAAACATGATCGGTATATTATATTAAACCAACTGCTAACTTAAAAATTCAGCAGACAAATCATTCATCCCACTTGAAGCATTGGTCATGTCAGATAACAAAAAATTATAAAAAAACACCGAATATTTATATAGGATACACAGACTGACAAAATGACTAGCCCTAACCCCTCATACCACTTTAGTAAAAAATTATGTAAATTCTGTTTAGAGGATTAAAGGAAACCACTGAAATACAAATCCATTCTCACTTATCACATCTAAACACAACTTGATGATATTTAATCCACTGATTTATATTCAAGACATGTTCACTTGTGCATCAAAGAAGAAAGTGACAGAATATATCAATGTGCAAGGAAATTCACAAACCTTTGACTTCCATATGCAGGTTGTTCCTGTCTCATCCCACATGTAGTTGTCATCACATATACATATGCCTCGTTCATTAGCACTGTTCTCTATATCACATTTCTGATGTCTTCCACACTGTTCATCCAATCCATGCGTACATTCTTTAAGAGTGGACACTGTTGTTACTGTTGCTACTGCAACATTTGTTTCATCTGTAAAAACAAGGATTTTCAAATCAAAGTGCTGTTTTGCTTTTACCTATGGTATTGCACAAAGCAAGAGTCCCAAGCTCTGACAATGACATAAGTCTTTTTAAGTCTCAATGCATGTGTCTCGTAATTTGTTTAGCCTCTGTTACATTAGGAAATCCAGAACCCCTTGAAATATCGAAGTGATTATTCTGTCTGTGTTACATCAGTAAATCAAGAACCTCTTGCAGATTCACATGCACACACACACACAACACACACACACAAACACACACACACACACATATATATATATTATTGTCTGTTACATTTGTAAATAAAGAACCTTTTATAGAACACAAGGCATATATCTGGTTAATTTCTGCCTGTGTTAAATGGGCAAAACAAGAACCCCTTGTAGGTCTCAATGTACACATCTGATGGTTGTTTTGCCTGTGTTACACTGGAATTTCAAGAGATTCAGACTGGTCTCAATGTACACATCTGATGGTTGTTTTGCCTGTGTTACACTGAAATTTCAAGAGATTCAGACTGGTCTCAATGTACACATTTGATGGTTGTTTTGCCTGTGTTACACTGAAATTTCAAGAGATTCAGACTGGTCTCAATGTACACATCTGTTGGTTGTTTTGCCTGTGTTACATTGGAATTTCAAGAGATTCAGACTGGTCTCAATGTACACATCTGATAGTTGTTTTGCCTGTGTTACACTGAAATTTCAAGAGATTCAGACTGGTCTCAATGTACACATCTGATGGTTGTTTTGCCTGTGTTACACTGAAATTTCAAGAGATTCAGACTGGTCTCAATGTACACATCTGATGGTTGTTTTGCCTGTGTTACACTGAAATTTCAAGAGATTCAGACTGGTCTCAATGTACACATCTGATGGTTGTTTTGCCTGTGTTACACTGAAATTTCAAGAGATTCAGACTGGTCTCAATGTATACATCTGATGGTTGTTTTGCCTGTGTTACACTGAAATTTCAAGAGATTCAGACTGGTCTCAATGTACACATCTGATGGTTGTTTTGCCTGTGTTACACTGAAATTTCAAGAGACTCAGATTGTTCTCAATAAAACCATGATAAAAGCACTATGTAAGGTAAATTTCATTCTACTCATCAAATGATAATTTCCAAACAAATCTACTATTACTGACAACAAGCACATATGAGTCCTAATAAATAAATCTGTTATCCTTAAAATCTGGTGATATTTACACATATTTATTTGGTTTCCTTCACAAAGTTTAAGTATAACAAGTGCATTATTTCAAGTGTGTGTGTGTGTATGTTTTAGATTTTTAACGTAGCTTTAACAATTTGTCAGTCATATCGCTAGGATGTCTGCATTGTAGCAGTTTATAGTGATGTCTAGCACTGGGGCATCATGCTGCAGACATGTCGCATCATGTCCCACCCAGTCACAGTATCATAACACCAGGCCGACCAGTCCTAACACTAACCTCTTAATGCTGTGCACTAAGCGAGGCAGCTGCACGTACCATTTTTGTAAGTCTTTGGTACGACTTGGCTGGGGTTCGAACTCGTGACCTTTTGCATCCGAGACAGATGCTCTAACCACTAAGCCACCGGAGTGGTTATTTCAAATGAAAAGATAAAAAACAGGTCATTCCAAAACCAAGTAGCACTATATATACTCTCTTACAAGATGGATTCAACAGTAAGCAGCAGAGACCCTGATCTATTGTTGCATAATATGCCAATGGATCAACATTGTTCATACTACTAACAAACTGCACAGACACAAATCAGCTGGCATAATATGTAACAGTAGGGTCGGTGGTTCTTTCCGGGGATTTCCCACGTTCTTCCTCCACCATTAATATTGGCCGCCATGTATAGCCTATCGTGTGCTGAAAGATGGCGTTAAAACCTATGGCAACAACTGTAACAGTAGGTCTGGCACCATCCAGTTTGCAGATGCATTCAATTTATAAGTGGGTATATATGGTTCATCCAAACATGCAATGACATGCAAACTCGCTATTGGACTCAACTAATCTTCCCTCTAAGTAGGGGAGAAATGAACTCGGGGTCAAATAGTCACTTTGAAAGTCAAGCAAGGTCAATTAGTCAACATGGAGATGCAGCAGAGCTAATGAATTTATTCTTGTAACTTTGACTTCTGAAGAATAAAAATAATTTTTTAACAAGTGTTACAACTCAATCAAGGGAAGGGACTAGATTAGGAAAAGTCTCTATGACTTTTATAAAAAAGCGTGACAGCTGCTCCAAGGCTAGGGACTGGATCAGTATATGTGCTAACATCATTCTATGCAATCATATATCAGGGTCTATATAACGTTTTACTAAAAGGTCCAAACAAAATGCATAGAACCAGATCTGTTGGTACATTATGGGTGTCTCCAATTTTCATTTGGTTCCAACTTACACACAAGTATATATGGTAACCAAATCCTACCTGATATTATTTCTCTCATGCAAGCACCATTGTCATCTCTGGAGTAACCTGATTCACATCTACATAACCCCTGTCTTGATTTGGAGCCTTCCTTTACTGTACACACCTCATGATATCCACACTGTAGCAAACCAATCTCACATGTCTGCAGTAACGACAAAATAATATATATTAAGTCAGATGGTAAATTCTAAAATAAAAGGATACAACAGCCATTTCCAAAAACTTTCACAAACTTTTTTCTCTTAGCTTCATCATTTTAGGAAGAATACCGAAACCGAGCTAATTTATTTTCCCTCTGGCTATGGTGAAAGGACATCTGATTGGTCAATTATGCCTCTGATTAAGTGACGGATTGTTTTGACCCAGGGTCAGTCTCACACAGGTATACCTGACTGGTTTGGAAAAGCAGTCGACACATTTTCATCCAAAAATTGATGAGAAGAATGCTCCTTGTGTTAAATCAGTAGGTAAATTCATTTATCCAACTTGAAGCTATGTCAGATCAAAAATACAAAAATATTTTTTTAAAAACACCAAAACATTTAGTAGGACAAACACTGACATAATGAAAGTTTTTATGTCTTGACATGTACTGTAGGAAAGATAAAACAACCTCACCCTCATACCAATCAAGTAAGGAATTATGTCAATTCTGTTTGGATAATTAAATAATACCACTAAAATACAAATCCATTCTCACTTATCACATCTAAACACAACTCGATATTCAATCCACTAATTTATATTCAAGACATGTTCACTTGTGCATCAAAGAAGAAAGTGACAGAATATATCAATGTGCAAGGAAATTCACAAACCTTTGACTTCCATATGCAGGTTGTTCCTGTCTCATCCCACATGTAGTTGTCATCACATATACATATGCCTCGTTCACTGGCGCTGTTCTCTATATCACATTTCTGATGTCTTCCACACTGTTCAGCTGATCTATATGTACAATCCTTGGACTTGGACACTGTTGTTATGGCAACATCTGTTTCATCTATAAAAACAATGATTTTAATATCATATTGCTGTTTTTCCGTCTACCTATTTTAATACACAGACCATTCAACTATTCATTTGGTGATTGCTTTTACTGTGTGATGACCCAAACAATTTCACACGAAAAAGCCTTAATGCATCTTATGATTTCTTTTGTCTATCTTACATTATTAAACATACATGCCAAGTTTTCTGGGACCAAATCAAAGAGTTCAGTGTTCAGAATCTAGGAGACTGGGACCAAATCAAAGAGTTCAGTGTTCAGAATCCAGGAGATTGGGACCAAATCAAGGAGTTCATTGTTCAGAATCCAGGAAACTGGGACCAAATCAAAGAGTTCAGTGTTCCGAATCCAGGAGATTGGGACCAAATCAAAGAGTTCAGTGTTCAGAATCCAGGAGATTGGGACCAAATCAATGAGATCAGTGTTCAGAATCCAGGAGACTGGGACCAAATCAAGGAGTTCAGTACTCAGAATCCAGGAGATTGGGACCAAATCAAGGAGTTCAGTGTTCAGAATCCAGGAGATTGGGACCAAATCAAAGAGGTTAGTGTTCAGAATCCAGGAGATTGGGACCAAATCAAGGAGTTCAGTGTTCAGAATCCAGGAGATTGGGACCAAATCAAGGAATTCTGTGTTCAGAATCCAGGAGATTGTGACCAAATCAAGGAGTTCAGTGTTCAGAATCCAGGAGGCTGGGACCAAAATCAAGGAGTTCAGTGTTCAGAATCCAGGAGACTGGGACCAAATCAGAGAGTTCAGTGTTCAGAATCCAGGAGACTGGGACCAAATCAAGGAGTTCAGTGTTCAGAATCCAGGAGACTGGGACCAAAATCAAGGAGTTCAGTGTTCAGAATCCAGGAGACGGGGACCAAATTAAAGAGTTCAGTGTTCAGAATCCAGGAGATTGGGACCAAATCAAGGAGTTCAGTGCTCAGAATCCGGGAGATTGTGACCAAATCAAGGAGTTCAGTGCTCAGAATCCGGGAGATTGGGACCAAATCAGGGAGTTCAATGTTCATGAGATTGGATCCAAATCACAGCAATTAACAAAATGACCATTTTTGTCATAAATGTAAGCACGGAAGTGAAAACATACAAAACTAAAGAAGTTAAGTACAATGCACAATATTTACTCAACTTTATTAATTTTTCTTAATCTGATAAAAATAATTTAAGAATTTTCTGAAGAATCACTTTCTGTTCTTCAAAGACTTGTTACACATTGGTACCTCAAACACTCAAACAAACTTGTCTTCTACAGCATGTGCTTCATTTCCATCTTGTAGAGAAACTCTTTTACACAAATCATTTGAAGGCCTGAGTTGAAAACAATCACACTTTGCATATATCTTACATGATATTAATGACAACAGGTTTTCCAAATACATTTCCATTGTGGTCCATCTGAAACTTCCTCAACATGCTGAAAAAGCATGCAGGATCTGAAATCTCACGATTCAGATAAACAAGGGCCTTCAGGGTCTGGTCATGATATGGAAACTTACCTACCATCATTGCTGTAACTTCCTCAGAGAAGGACATCACACTCCCAGTGAACCAGCTCAGCTATGTTGGAAAAATGTCATCTGGGTCACTGTCATTTGCATCACTTTAGGCACATGATATGAAAATTTCTCATTTGCAGCATCTTGCATACATTTCAAAATCATTTTTCCCCAACTAGAAATGTTCAAATGTGTTTAACAAGTTGTGCAGTATACAAAGCTTTCTCCTTTTTCACTTGTTTCACACATTTAAGCAATCACTGTTAAACCTGCAAACATATTTCTTTCTTTCTGATGGTGTATTTTCCTTTAAATCTGTTAGTGCATGCTTCGACATGGTACCTCAATTATTATACTTCCAAATGGATCAAGAACTTTTACGCTTGTCAAGTTGCCTGCAATCTGTCATACACAACATATTAATGAACACTGAAATAATGATGAGCAAAACAACTTACATGTGTACAATAAATGAATCAGTGCATGTTACAAGCTGCGATTTGATTGATAGCTAGGTCCATAACCACTTGATTGACAGATTACAATTGCTCTAAAAGTCAGTTGAATGTTGTTTAAGCTGGAAATACCTATGCTTGGTAAATGTTGCTTTAGCAGGATATACCTAAAACTTGGCAGATTTTTTTAATTTCTGGTGGTTTTTTCAGCAAATTGGTAGATCAAAAGAATGGGTGTATAATCAAATGACTACAGAACAATCTGGGAGACTTGGCATGTAGGAGTAAATCAAGAAACAACTGCAGATCTCAAAGTGGTAATTATTCTGCTTTTATTACATTAGGAAGTCAATTAACTTATAGGTGTCAGGGTACAAGTCCAGTGAGTGTTCTGCATGCATTAAATTGGGAAACATGAATCCATTAGTGGTCTCAATGTATTTTCTGGTAATGGCTTTGCATGGGATGCATTCAAATTAAAGTAAAAACAAGGCAATCATCTAGTGATGGTTCTGTTTGTATTACTTTGAAAAAACAAGATTTTCAAGTAGATCTCAAGGTCTTTGTCTGACGAATGTTGTGCCTGAGTTACTTTGATGTAAAAGAGTCTTGGGTTGGTCTCTATGTATCATGGACATGACAAGAGTGTAAGGTTGGTCTCAATGTAAGGTTGGTCTCAATGTAATGTGGACATTTCAAGAGTCTCAAGTTGGACTCGATGTAACATAGACATGACAACAGTCTCCTCGAGCTGGTCACAATGTAACATGGACATGACAACAATCTCAGGTTGGTCTCTAAGTAACACTGACTTGACAAGAGCCCTACATAAGGTAAATTTCATTTTACACATCAAATGATAACTTCTAATTAGATCTATATCACTGACAACAAGCACATATACATACTAATAAATAAATGTAACTGTTTCCTTTCAAACCTTGTTATTCTCACATACATTTGTTGGTATGTGGGTTTAATGTCATTTTTCAGTCCACTGTAGGCTATACATGGCAGACAGTATATCTGGTGGAGGAAGAATCCGAGGAAAAGACTCAGGAAGAACCACTAACCCAAAGCTACTGGCAAGTTTTCTCAAATAACCATGTTGGACAAGCCCAGTACTTGAACTCACACCAACAGTGATCTGGAGAGGCGAGTGTGTTAAATCACTTGGCTACCGAGAGCCCTGAATTTATTTGGTTTCCTTCACAAAATTACTATTGACTACTGTATATTCATATAAACTGGCATGTAAAAACATCCCAACATTTCAATTTACAAAATACTTTACTGATCTGCATTATGATGGCATGAGGAAATAATAACATAATGAAGATAAAGTAGTTTTGCTTCCTTTAAAACTTTTAATTCTAAAGAAATCAAAATAATAACTTTTAAATCAAGATAACAATCTATACACTTGTAAAGAAAAAAGTTCAAACCCTGAATTAATCTGTGCTGATAAAACTACAAACTAACAAGATTTTTCAAAATCTAAACTCCTGAAGACAATGTGGTTAAAAACCCATCATTTAAAAAGACTTAATTACAAAAGGATTCATTTAAATTTTTTATAAAAGGACCTTCAAAATTACATAATACTGTATAATCAAGAGTGTGTGTGTGTGTGTGTGACTTTGATTTTTAACGTAGCTTTAACAAGTTTTCAGTCATATCGCTACGATGTCTGCAGTATGACAGTTTCTGCAGACATGTAGCATAATGTCCCACCCAGTCACATTATCCTGACACCAGGCCGACTAGTCCTAACTCTAACCTCTTAAAGCTGAGCACCAAGCGAGGCAGGTGTTAGTACCATTTTTGTAAGTCTTTGGTATGACTCGGCCAGGGATCGAACCCACAACCTTCCGCTTCCGAGGCGGACGCTCTAACCAGAAGGCCACCGGAGAGGTCTATAAGTAAGAATTGAATTGTCTGTAAAATCAAGATATGGATGCTTGTAATGCAATAAACCAGTCCCCAAACCTATATTGATACTAATAGGGGCTCATATCATTTCTTAAAATTTACCTGTATAATAAAAGAGGCAATAATCTCCCATTTTTCCTGCGACCTATTGAAGATCTGAAACCAATACATCATGCTACATGTCACAGTGTAATAGTATAGCACCAAAGTTCAGCATTGAGATTCAACATTTTAAACTACAAATCTGACTTACTACTCCATCGATAAGGAATGGCAGTCATTTTTTTCTTCTTCTAATCTGGCTTTCCTCCAGATATTTCCACCCCATTTTCATACTGACATTTATGTTGGAGTGTGGGGTCAGAGAGAATTGCATAACGAAAAAATTTGAACTTGCTGCCAACATGCAGTGGCAGCAAATGGAAGCTGCTTACAAGTGGGCCTAGCAAACAAAACTATGTTACATCAAGTTATCCTTGCATGAAATCGATAGGAAAAAGATCTGTTTTCTCAGACACTGCAAGTATTACAGTCATTATGTTTCTAATCCTATGACAGCTGAGACATAACTACAGCATTAATGAAACCTGACCTGGTGCTCGCTATTAGCATTCCGACTTAGATGACTACAAAAATCCCTCAACCTAAAACAGCAGAGGTCGAAAAGTCACATGATATCAACAACAAACACCATTACCATGTTGTGATTCAAATATTCAAAAAATATGAAATAAAGTCCCTTTTTGTAAAAACCCAAAAGGAAATATAATACCCAACATATGTATTCTGAGAACAACGTCCACAATCTTGCTGTCACAGCAACCTGGGCAGAGCCAGATTCATCAAGGGTACATTGTAACATTGTAGTCAAGTGATACAGCAAAAGTATTGTTGACATGTGCTCCAAATTTCATGAATCGCACCCACATAGTTGTTCTCAGAAAAAATATATAGAGACTTTTGTTTTTATTTTTTTTATTACAAACAGTGTGCAACTTTCTTTTAATATTTTTAATTTTTTTCCACAATTTAAATGAGTTATTATTGATATCATCTGACTACTCTACCTATGATGTCATGAACATGTAGTTTGTGTACACATGTGACTAGTAATACAAATGTTGAGTATCAGGTCAAATTTCATCAACTTTGTAGTTTCATCTACTGTGATAATAATGCTGTCTGATGCCTATGACAATGACAGTGATAATAATGTCATCAGATGCATATGCCAATGACAGTAATAATAATGTCATCATATGCCTATGCTAATGACTGTGATAATAATGCTATTGGACGCCTATACCAATGGCAGTGATAATAATGTCATCAGATGCCTATGCCAATGACGGTGATAATAATATCAGATGCCTATGCCAATGACAGTCATAATAATGTCATCAGATGCCTATGCCAATGACAGTGATAATAATGTCATCAGATACCTATGCTAATGACAGTGATAATAATGCCATCTGATGCCTATGACAATGATAGCAATAATAATGCCATCAGATGCCTATGCTAATGACAGTGATAATAATGCCCTCTGATGCCTATGACAATGATAGCAATAATAATGCCATCAGATGCCTTTGCCAATGACAGTGATAATAATGCCATCTGATGCCATTGACAATGATAGCAATAATGCCATCAGATGCCTTTGCCAATGACAGTGATAATAATGCCATCTGACGCCTATGACAATGACAGTGATAATGTCATCAGATGCCTATGCCAATGACAGTGATAATAATGTCATCAGATGCCTATGCCAATGACAGTGATAATAATGTCATCAGATGCCTATGCCAATGACAGTGATAATATCATCAGATGCCTTTGCCAAGGACTGATAATAACGTCATCAGATGCCTATGCCAATGACAGTGATAATAATGTCATCAGATGCCTATGCCAATGACAGCGATAATAATGTCATCAGATGCCTATGCCAATGACAGTGATAATAATGTCATCAGGTGCCTTTGCCAAGGACTGATAATAATGTCAATAGATGCCTATCCTAATGACAGTGATAATAATTCCATTTGAAAAGTGATCCCTACCAATGCTTCCTTACTGGCAGGATAAAAAGTGTGACTGCATAGGCACTACAATACTCCATTTCTGACATTATTGAACATATCCTATTAATTTTAATTGTTGTACTTGTTGTAGATTTAACAACATTTGAGTTTCATCTACTGTGATAATAATGATATCTGATGCCTATGATAATGACAGTGATAATAATGTCATCAGATGCATATGCCAATGACAGTAATAATAATGTCATCATATGCCTATGCCAATGACTGTGATAATAATGCTATTTGACGCCTATACCAATGACAGTGATAATATCATCAGATGCCTATGCCAAGGACTGAAAATAATGTCATCAGATGCCTATGCCAATGACAGTGATAATAATGTCATCAGATGCCTTTGCCAAGGACTGATAATAATGTCATCAGATGCCTATGCCAATGACAGTGATAATAATGTCATCAGATGCCAATGCCAATGACAGTGATAATAATGTCATCAGGTGCCTTTGCCAAGGACTGATAATAATGTCAATAGATGCCTATCCTAATGACAGTGATAATAATTCCGTTTGAAAAGTGATCCCTACCAATGCTTCCTTACTGGCAGAATAAAAAGTGTGACTGCATAGGCACTACAATACTCCATTTCTGACATTATTGAACATATCCTATTAATTTTAATTGTTGTACTTGTTATAGATTTAACAACATTTTTTAGCACATGATAGGCTTTACATGGCCACCAGCATATATATAGTGGAAGAACCTGGAAAAGACTTTAGAAAAACAACCTACCCAAGGGAAACTACTGGCAAGCTTTCTAACATATCCATATTAGAAAAGCTGTGACTCAAACCCATACAATCAGAGGTGAGATGACAGTGATCTGGAAAGGCTATTGCCTAAGACCACTCAGCAATCCAAAGCTTCAGATTTATTTTAGTAAGTGGTTAATATCAAAGTAGGCAAAGATCATAAAAAATGAACATGATTCCGAATGTTTACACTGAAACATGACAAAACTTTACACTTCAGTCAACGTAAGTAATAACATGTCTTATTCAAGAATTTTTTTTACCTGGCAAAACACATTTTCTACTGCTAGCATCTCTTGTATACCCTCGCTTACATTCACACACTGCTGTGAAATCTCCATCATGGATGAGAGGTTTACAGTACTCATTCTCATGACAACCACTGTCAATACCAGATAGAGAACATCGGGTTGAAGTCTCCACTGAAAAAAAATGATATTTGATCAGCAAGGATATGGTAAGAAAATAGGACTAGAGTTACTTCCATGACTTGTAATGTCAATTTCACCAACGTTTTATTACATATTACCCCAAAACCCTAAAGAACCCAAACCCGACGCTTGTGGGACCATGTCAAATATATTTTGAAAAATGTCACAATTATTCTGCACTGGCATTTGATCACATCAAGGACCATGGGGAAATCAGCCTGCTTGTACACGTTTACCATATAAACAATATACATGTAAGTACTAAGTTTTGTGAATTTCCAGTCAGCGGTCTTGCAAGAAGAAGAAGCATAGCTGACTGATGGTGGGTATCACAGTCATGGTGGGTATCACAGTCATGTTCCATTGTCACTTGCAAAGGATTCTTGCTCCAAATCAGTGTCGAACAAAGAGGTTTGATGACACTTTATTAATTTCTACAAGCTGAATGCTAAAATATGTGGATAAAAATATCTGTTCAGCAAAAGCCATTCTAACACAATATGAGGTTGGGCCAGTGTTTATTAAATAGGGTATAATCATGCTCTGAACAGTTACCCAGAATACACCATGGCTGCTAGTTCCTATTAAGTAGCTCAAAGATAGCATCTTAATATAAAAATCTTAGCTTTAAAATTCCATATTCTGCTACACTTGTTAGTCAGTTATGAAGTTATTCTTGAATAATTTCTATCTTCTGTGAGCTTCAGTGGATTCAAATTATCTGCCGAGTTTCAAAATTTTTAACTGAAATCAGCAAAAGTATACAAACTGATTTCATAAACTGATGAAAAATACTGACTTAATTTTTTTCAAAAACTTGGATAGAAGAGTGAACTGACTCTGAAATACTTAGATGCCTTATCATTACATCTACAGATATTCTGATCAAACTTATACCCTGGTCCACATCTTACCATACTATAGTCCTTTACATGATGGTGTGACATAATATTTGACAACATGAGGTTTTATTACACGTGTTATACGAAAATTACAATATGAGTGTATTAACATATGACTTATTTATGAATGAAAACTGAATCTTAAATTTGACCTCACAGTATAACTCAAGGCTGAGCCTAGGATAAAAAGAATATACAGTACTGAAAATAATTACATATCATGCGTCAGGTCAGACTGAACATCAGCATAAAATAAACCGAACAAAGTGCTCCTTAAACCTTGGAAAATAAACTGCATGGCCCTTAAACTTTGGAAAATAAATATGCATGGCCCAAATAGAATTGTAGTGACAACATATGTCTGTAAAGTAAAACATGACAGACCATCAACCTAGGAGACAATAATGTACAGGTCCATTTTTTATATATCCCATCAAGACAAGAGTAAGGTAATAAAACAGAGGTGCACAACCTGCAACACAGATCTGGCCCACAAACGTATTCTGTCCTCCCCTCGGAGCAAATTAAAACAACACAGAAATCTGGCGCATGAACAGTAATTATATTAAAGAAATGTGTTTGCGGCCCTCAAGTGGTCTTAGAAAATGCAATCTGGCCCTTTGCCGAAAAAGGTTGTGCACCCCTGTAATAGAATTTATTCTTGTCCCACCCTCTATCTATCCATTATTTAGTATGACTGTCATATTTTGGTTTCAGCCTGTGTTTAAATTTCTCAGTTTCAAGAGGGACATTAATATTGTGTAAACACTTTATTAGAGTTATGTAATTTAATGAAATTTACTGACCACCTGTACTGAGAGTTATGTAATTTAATGAAATTTACTGACCACCTGTACTGAGAGTTATGTAATTTAATGAAATTTACTGACCACCTGTATTGAGAGTTACGTAATTTAATGAAATTTACTGACCACCTGTATTGAGAGTTATGTAATTTAATGAAATTTACTGACCACCTGTACTGAGAGTTATGTAATTTAATGAAATTTACTGACCACCTGTATTGAGAGTTATGTAATTTAATGAAATTTACTGACCACCTGTATTGAGAGTTATGTAATTTAATGAAATTTACTGACCACCTGTACTGAGAGTTATGTAATTTAATGAAATTTACTGACCACCTGTATTGAGAGTTTTGTAATTTAAAGAAATTTACTGACCACCTGTATTGAGAGTTATGTAATTTAATGAAATTTACTGACCACCTGTGTTGAGAGATGGATTTTATCGTATTATAATGCCACCAAGAGCAATTAACTAATAAAATCTCCAGTCTCAATTGGATATTTTCTGATTAAACCAGACTAATCAAAAGGTCAAAAAAGCATTTTTCTTGGCAACCTAGCAGTGAGAGAGTAAACTGTGGAGAGTAAACTGTGGCAGAGTAAAGTGTGGAGGAGAGTAAACTGTGGAGAGTAAACTGTGGCAGAGTAAACTGTGGAGAAGAGTAAACTGTGGAGAGTAAACTGTGGCAGAGTAAACTGTGGAGAGTAAACTGTGGAGAGTAAACTGTGGAGTAAACTGTGGCAAAGACCTTGACCTTGATGAATCAATTGTCCTTATTCCCAGTGGTCAAGGCCAACAGTTAACCACAGCACTGTTTTCATTACTAATGTTCTGAACCTGCTCCAAGTTGTGATATCAGTGTTATCTTCAACAAAAGTCAAACAAAAAAAGGGCTTAGATGACTCCCCAATTGCAGATAAAAAAACAGATGACACACAAAAAGGTTGTCATGATTATGCCAAAAGAGTAATGGTTGGCAATGTACATTATTCAACTTAGCTATTATAAAATGTTTTTTAAAAACAAAAACAGCTTTCATAACCTGTATAATCTTACATGTACATAAAATGATGTTCTCTCCTAATTACATGTCTTCACTCCCTCTCTCATTATATAAACACCTAAAAAGGCATACTTTAACAGATCTGTGAACCCTCAATAAACCAAAAGCCTCACAAAACAGAAAATTAAATTTCATCTGAAGGGTTTACAGTTGAGAGGGTTTTTACTGCTCTATGAAAAGTGGGGGAAAATAATATGGGGTTTGAGCATGTCCTGAGCTGTCTTCTTACTGTCTACTGTGAAATGTATCGCCCCCAAGATTTCTAGATGGTTTATACAACTGGTCATGATGGTAATAATTTCATAAGTGTGGGAACAAGAATGACTGCATCATGATATGTTCACCCCCCAGAATTTTAGATAGTGCGTGTCTTGACTCAATGTTAATTGGCATAATACAGTGAAACCCTCAAAACTGAACCCTTGGAATACTGGAATCCCCTCAAGATCAAAAGTTTTTTTAAGATATTGGACATCCCATCAGTACCAATGTTGTTTTGGTACAGTATAGGTATCATGTTTTAAAGACAATCCACATTCCCATGGTGGACCTTAACCCTTTCACACTGTCAAGGTCCAAATATAGCTGTCATTGTGGACCGTGCACATTGTTGTTCTTCGTGGTTAGATTAAGTTTTATTGCCCCAATTAGAAAGTTGCAGCAATATAATGATATAATAATGGGCATCCACTACACCATGTGGAGCTTACCTATCTGCTCAGCTACAGTACACAATGCTGTTTAATTTTCAACCCCCTAAAACAAATTCACATACATGTATTGTGAGAGATGCATGATGCATATATTGTGAGAAATGAATGATACATGTATTGTGAGAAATGAATGATACATGTATTGTGAGAGATGAATGATACATGTACTGTGAGAAATGAATGATACATGTATTGTGAGAGATGAATGATACATTTCTGAGCAAAGAGTGCTGGGATCGTTTAGGTGCTTCACAAAATATACAAAGTTTAATTATAGTAATTTTAATGTGAGAAAGAGGAAGAGGTTATGCTTTAAACAAACAAATGGAAAAAGAAATCACACACTAGTAATAGTTGGTTGTTGATGTTGTTGTAGGGTTTAATGAAATTCTTCCGTGCACGATAGGCTATACATGGCGGAAAGTATTAATGGTGGAGGAAGAACCCAGGAAAACCCCGGAAAGAACCACCAACCCACGAGAAGCTACTGGCAAGCTTTCTCACCTACCCACATTGGCCAAATCCGAGACTCAAACCCACGCAGACAGAGGTGAGTTGGCAGTGATCCATAACGGATATCGCTTTGGACCACTCTGCCATTTGGGCCCCAGTATTAGTTGGTTTCATTCTATTACTAAAATTTTAAACATGTGAGAAATGCTCTCATTTATTTTTTTTTCATTTCCTCAGTTACTTTAAACTGTGTCCTTAACAAGTTCCCACAAAATGAAATATACACAGCACTCTCCAAAATATAACCTCTGAAAGTCCAGCCTGTTGAATACCAAATATACATGTCCTTGCAACACATTTTCTCAGGAATTAGACATGTTATTACTTTTACTATTACTGTTTATATGCAAACTTTACGTGCCACGTGATGCTGAACTCAATACCCACAATTTAATAAATATACTTAGAATTGCTGGTCTGGTCATCTGACGAATTTACAAAATTTTACCAAACTGGCAGATGGAAGTGATAAAAAATGCAATCACTTAAATATTTTTAGTAGGAGATGAATTTGTACATACTATTTTTAATTAATTCAGATTCAGTTTATTTTGTACACTCGATCCTTTTCATCCATGACAAATACCGCAAACTGTTCCTGAATGTCAACCGAATATTGTTGATCAGTTTAGTTACTAACTTGTTATATTTTGACCCAATTATCCATTTTAATAAGTTCACATGAATTCAAATAAAAAATGTTACTGCCAAAGAAATGGATCCAAGTGCATATTTATAGAGTTTATCAGTTAGGCAAACAATGTGAAATTACTGAAATTATGTCAATAAGCACCAAAATGGCACTCAATCTTTGGGAACCAAAATGGCACTCAATCTTTGGGAACCAAAATGGCACTCAATCTTTGGGAACCAAAGCTAAATTTCAATTTGGATTTATAGGTTTCTGCATTTGTATGGGAAAATATGAACAAGTTTTTCAGATGGATATACTGCATGACTTTGGGAGTGCAGTTTATCCATCCAAACGAGTTCATATTTCCCCATACAAATGCAGTAACCTTTTTATTATATGCTCATTTTCTTATTCTGCCTAAGGCTTAATTATATAAACAAAAATACACTGCAAGAAACAAAATGACTGAATATATGCCATATTCCAAACTAAATACACAATCACCGATTCATCATTACACAACAACAACATTAGTATTGCGCACATAACTCCACCCAGATAAATTTGAACTTGGTCATGCTCTAGACATCACTTTCGAAAGAAAATGGTGTTTTGGTCTACTTAAAACTGAAATTTAGATTCATATTGTGAATGAATGTGCATTGCAACAACTTTTCCATTTGATCTGGAATGAATAGATTTGGGTATTTTTGTTGATTCTGCTAAATTTCGTGATAGTGACTGGATTTTTCTGTGTCAATTCTACATGAAGTACATTTGATTTCAGTAGCAAGGGAGCAGCGTGATGACATCTGCAAGTGTGTTTCTGTTCTGTCACTGAATGTTTGAAATTGTAAAAATATGAAGTCTTTCAATTGCAATTATCAAAAAGATGCTATGGAATATGTTTATTTCATTTTTAGTGCAGTAAGGAGGATGTAACTGCACTTGGAATATAGTCAAATTTACAGTACAATTTCGAAATGTGTAATCAAGCTTGAGAACCCATGACATGGCTCACGTAATTTGGATTTGCAGAACTAAGAAAGTACATTTGAGGAAATGCAGGATGTAAAACTATAAGTATTTTTTTGCCATTCTTATTAAAAGCTAAAGAAGACAGTTTATTCCTTGTCACTTGCATGTTATTTGTAGGGACCCAGCAATTTTATAACCTGTCTGGTGCCAATCGTTGGCCTAAATCCAAAAAATTGTATCCAAAAAGTTAATGCAGAATGTGGCAAAGCAGCTGGTATGTGACAGTCCATGAAACACCTGCTTTAGTTCATTCAGAAACAAATTTAATCAACCAAAACGTAAAGCATCTACTATGTGATTGTACAAAGTAGTTCCTAATTTACTATTGGTCACACGTGAGTGCAATATGAAGTGCACGATTCTGACAGTGTAATGTTAGCAAAGAAAAAAAATGAGCATATAATAAGAAATAATTTTGGAATAGTATAATTAAAAGCAATAATAATTTCTCCAGTACATACATCATATCATCATCATTGGCAATTCAGCAGAAATGCCTACTATTATGAAAACTTAGTTGTGAATGGGTATCTGTGGCAGATATGACTGAATCTGACATACAATAAAAATAGCCCCAGTTCTGTACATTGGTTTGGTTCACACCCATCATTCATACATCAAAATAACAGGAATTAAAGTTTACTTAAACAATTCATATACAAAGTCCATCTTAAATAAACAAGATAAAACGAGGAAAATCTGGAAAAGTTGATTTCTTTAACGCTCTAACCCTACAGTATGCAAATTGTTAAACTGTGTAGTGGAACCTAAGTAACAACTAAACTGCAAAAGAAGTCTTTTAGTGAAAACCGTATGTTGATCTGACCATCCATACAGGATGTAGCAAAGAAATTTTTATACTGAGCAACACCACTTTCCTTAAGGTTAAACTAGACTGGGATGAATGTGTCGATGTGTAAAGTTTCATGTCAATTCTTCAAGCAGTTTTGGAGGAATAGCTGTTATGTATAATTGATTTAATTATATCTGATTTAACATAAATTTATTTCAATTTAATTGTTTGTTTGTCAGTTTTAAATTTTATTTATTTTTCATTACATGCTATTGTAATGTAAAATTATTCACTGGAGATGATACTTTAACCAGAAAATAGTTTGACCTTGGCTGTTCGTTTAGCTGAGGTCATGATGGGACTACGTGTTTAAGATGTAAACAATTTTTAAATTTTTTTATTCGTCAGGGCAACACTGGGTGTATGTGATCTTTAGCAAGTAATTGATTTTGACGAGATTCTGGAACATGATCACGTGACCCCCTTTTTGCATTTTAGAATATGATATAACCTTTGTTTTGGAGAGATATTCTGAGTAGTAGCTGGGCTTTTTCTTTACACTGGAAGTTGAATGCTGTGCTGTTTGGAGTTATTTCAAATTACTTGGATTCAAAAGGATTAATTCTTTTTTCCTGGAAAATACATGTGCTCATGTGAGATTCTTAATCAAAGACAGTTCTTATATAAAAAAAAATTATTCAGATTTCCTAAACCGGAGTGATATTTCTTGTTTCTACAAGGAACTGTAGATTTCAACACTACAGATTACAGCATACGTCATCGTCTTCCATCTTAGATTCTTCATTGGGACTCTAACTTGAAATCATTAGAACATTTTATTATTAGAACTCCTAAAATTTTATTTGTGGATTATTCATGGATTATTTTTGGATTTGATTCTTAAAACTGTAAGTTCATATTTTTTCTTTTTTAAAGAGTTTTTCCAGGGAAATAAATTATTATATTTTTTTTCAAAGCTTCTTGTTTCCACTCTTTCTTGTGTTACTGTTTATTCAAGCCTAAATATGTAACATAGCAATAACAAAACCCTACTAATAGATGGAAGACAAATACAGGTCACTGCTTAAACTCTTCCAGCCAGTAGAGGTAAAACATGGGGAAATTATTTTGTCCTGTCCTTCTGTACTTCCATCAATCCATCCATTAATAATGTAATGCATCTCTACACACTCAGGTAATTATACAGATTTTCAACTTCTGGTTGTGTAGATATGCATAATACATTTAAAATTTGAGACTGTGACATGGGATGAGATAAGGAATAATGTTTTTAAGAATCTCCAACAATTTCTACAATAGTGTAGTAGTAGATCTGAAAAATTGCAAATGTTTTGGGCAAGGGTAGGGCAATAAATCTGAAATAGATTTTTAGATTACAGCTTGAGTAATTATCCAGTGGCTTGGAAATGCTCTCCATGGGCCATTTCTTCCCTCCCTTAAACTGTGTGCACATATTTAATGGGAATAAGAAGAGGTAAATGGCTAAATGTATCTAACATAAGCCCTAGGTCAACCCTCTGGGGACTTGCCCTTGTCTCATAACTTGGAAACCATCCAGATTCCTGACTTATGGACATATTTAAGCTAACTGTAACAATGGCCCCTGTATCAGGCTGTGCCCATTGTCGCAAAGCTTGCAAGTGCAAGGAATGCAGTGGTGAGCCATAGGCATGCTTCTAGTGTCTAACATGTATGGTGATGCACAATAATTTATAAATTGTCTCATTACATGATCTCAATTCCAAAGTTCTGCACCAAGATGAATAAAATATTACCCACTTTAGCCAATACAATTACCTGCACAAAGAAATAATGCAATCCCAAAGTGCATCAATGCATCATTACACCTCTAGGCATGTCGAATCCACCATACAAGAGCATATCTCTTCCAACCAATTATCTTATTCTCCCAATTCTTTTTATTTCTTATTTTATCTAGAATTTCTAGAGCTGTCATTTTTTTTTTAAACCTCAGTACCGATAAACGGAAAAATAAATCAAACTAATGTGATACATTGATTGCTTTGTACATAAGAAAAGTTGCTGAAGAAATAAATACCACCTAAAGTTTTTGTCTGCATATCAACTTAGTGCAATCCAACACTCAGAAATTCCAAAATGGAAACAAAAATGGCAGTTATTGGAGAGGGTTAAAAAAAAAATGTTGCAGCACAGTTAATATTGCTTTGTGAAATTCAATCTTAGGACAAGTTATTTTAATGCATTCTTGTATAGACAGGGCCTCACCATCAACACCCTTTCTTTGCAAAATTGCAGCACAAATTAAACAGTGAATTTTAGGATGAGCTATTCTAAAGCATTCTTGAAAGCACAATGATATTCACACATGCACATCCTAATTTATCTACCTGTCCTTTTGAAAATTGCTGAAATAATGAACACCGAAGTATGATTATCTGGGTTTATTTTAACTTACCCAGACTTCTAACTCTCAGGTACACAGTATTATTGAACCTGGAATCAGCTTGTCGTTCAGGGTCACAAAGACCTGCTTCTGAAATATTGCACTCGATACTGAAACAAATTCCCTGAGTAAATAATGCTACATTGCAGAATTGGTCTTGACAACAGCTAGTAATACATTTCCAAACATCATCGGCCTTTGTGTCCTTTTTGTATGTGCCTGCCTGACTTCGACCTTTTGGTATTGCTTGTAGCTGAAATGAGTCCATATACTTTTCTATATAACTATTTTGCTGAGATACATCAAGTAGATCTTCACTGCAGATTTTGGCAAATACATCTGGAAAACAGAAAAATGAATTGACAATTGTACAAACCAAAAATGCATAACCTAACACATTTTTGAATGTAATATACTTTCTGATTAGTCAAAAGTCAAAATATGCTTTTTGATTGGTCAAAAGTCAAAATATGAAGCAGTACTAGAGCTATCAGTGATGTGTGCAACACACTGTGCCATGCTAACTACAATTTGTTCCATAGGACCTCAAAGAAAGAAACATGTTGTGAAAGCAAAGTTAGGAAAAGATAACATTTAAAGGCCATGGCTCATCTAAATGATAATATGGAATGATTGGATTCTGCAAGGAGTTTCCAGTACAAGTAACATCCTATGTACAGCCATGAAGGTGATTAACAAGGGCCATAACTCTAATGGAGCAGACAGGCAGAATCTATAAATGTCACATTTAGGAGCATGGGACAAGACACACACAAAACTGCATCAGGATAAGTTGAATAGTTCCGTGGAAGTGCTGATTACAAGGATCGGCTGTTGTGTATGTTTAAAATAGAACAAATATGGTTAATAACTCAAAACTGACAAAACTTTTTAAATGCACATATGAGTCTACCTAATGGCATAAAAATAAGTGCAAGAGTTACAGAGCTCTAATGGCTGCAAAAAGTATGAGTCATAGACAGACGGACAAACAGATGGACAGATGAAAAAGGTGATTGCTGCAACATTCTTGATGCAGAATCATAAAAATCCACACTTTTAATCCTGTTGTAAACTTTGACACTGACATTTTCTGAAAGTGATATTTTTCATTATTTTTATTTCCAGTAAAGTTTCCAAAGAGTATTAGAATGGGGACTAGTCTTGTAATAGAGGATTTTAAGTTGTCAACAGTGGTCTTCGGCCGCTAATATTTTTTATGAGCTCTGCTGACATGCCATTAGTAAAACTCAATTTGCAACAATAAAGAAAGAACACGCCAGACATACATTCTAAATTCCCGAATACAAGACTAATCCATTAATTTAATGGACATGATGGCTTTCTATAACTCATACGACTTCCATATATCAAACTATTAGCTTTATTATGCAGTGATTGGCGAAAAAAAATTGCAGGTCATCTGAAATAATGACTCTGTATCTAACAGTCAAAATCATCCAATTAATCTGACTGGAAAAATTAATGTCAAAATAATGAAACTATTCTTCACAATATGCTAAGTAACATTTTATAGCCTAAAACAAGTATACATCACTTATTATCGTGCCCTTCAATATAATACATTTCCATTATAAGGAGGGTTTGGTCATGGATCCCAATTTTTTATGTAGCAGTAAAACTATATTTTTAACATTGACTTCACTATAAGATGGTCTCACTAAAAGGCATTATACTCTATGGCTTTATGAATGATATTACAGTGAGGGAATACTGTATCAAGTGCCTCATTATAAGATGGTCTCACTATAAGGCTGTATAATAGATGGCCTTATGAATGGTATTATAATGAGGGAGTACTGTATCAAGTACTCCATTAAAATATGGTCTTACTAAAAGGCTCTAAACTTTATGGCCATATGAATGGAATTACAATGAGGGAGTACTGTATCAAGTACATCATTACAAGATGGTCTCACTATAAGGCTGTATACTCTATGGCCTTATGAATGGTATTATAATGAGGGAGTATTGTATCAAGTACTCCATTAAAATATGGTCTGACTATAAGGCTGTAAACTCTATAGCCATATGAATGGTATTACAATGAGGGAGTACTGTACCAAGTACTCTATTAAAATATGGCCTTACTATAATGCTGTATACTCTATGGCCTTATGAAAAGTATTATAATGAGGGAGTACTGTATCAAGTACTTCATTATAAGATGGTCTCACAATAAGGCAGTATAATATATGGCTTTATGAATGGTATTATAATGAGGGAGTACTGTATCAAGTACTTCATTACAAGATGGTCTCACTATATGGTTGTATAATCTGTGGACCTATGGATAATGAGGGAATACAGTATCATCATCATACGTGTGCATGCTAAAAACATACAATGGTCCCCACACTATAAAGAACTCTGCTGTACTGCTATATTGCTTCTGTTTCTTGTACATGTCATATGGGTATCATCAAGGGCCCTCATCTTATAATATGGGTATCATCATAGATCCCAATATTATAATATGGGCATCATCATGGATCCCCAGCTTATTATATGGTCATGAACATGGATCCTCATCAAATATTTTGCGTATCATCACGGATCCTCGTCCCATACTACAGGTATCATTATGGACCCCCATCTTATGAGCATCATCATGGATCCCTATGTTATGAGTATTATCACATGTTCTCATATTAGTATCATCATGGATCCCCATCTTGTAATATTAGTATCATCATGGATCCCCATCTTATAATGTGAGTATCATCATGGATCCTCATCTTGTAATGTATCATCATGGATCCCCATCTTGTAATGTGAGTATCATCATGGATTCCCATCTTGTAATGTATCATCATGGATCCTAATCTTGTAATATAAGTATTATCATAGATCCCCATCCTGTAATATGAGTATTATCAAGGATCCCCATCTTGTAATATGAGTATCATAATGGATCCACATCTTTTAATATGAGTATCATCATGGATCCCCATCTTGTAATGTGAGTATTATCAAGGATCCCCATCATGTAATATGGGTATCATCATGGATCCCCATCTTGTAATATGAGTATCATAATGGATCCCATCTTAAACTATAAGTATCATCATAGATCCATTCTTATAATATGGGTTTTGTTTGTTTTTTGTCCCATGTTCTAAATATTCATTTCCGTGTACCCCATGAATATGCAGTTTTGTCAGGGGAAAACTGAACAATCCACCTGTTGTTTTTCAGTGCATACGTCTGCCCATTTTTCTGGTGATAGTGATGGTCAAAATCAATAAACATGATTAAGGGGATAGAACTTGCTGAAAACATTTATTTTACCATTTTAAAACAATGCAGTTGCAAAAAGTAAACATTCAAGTATTGTAGCCTGCTAAGTTCCTATGTAAAGTCACTTATGGCTTCTATTCTAGTATGTTGTATTTTCAAGGATAAATAATTTACAAAATAAATTAAATTTCTGGTGAAAAACTTGCAGATATAAACAGCTGTTGTTGTGGTTTTAACACCATTTTTCAGCACATGATAGGCTACACATGGTGACCAGTATAACTGGTGGAGGAAAAACCTGGAAAACCCCTGTAAGAACCAAAAACCCACAAGAAGCCAGAGTCTCGAACCCATGTTGACAGAGGTGGGATTCCAATGATCGGTAGAGGCGAGTGCATTATACCACCTGGCTACCCAGGGCCCAAATATAAAAATTTTGGCATGGAATAAATGAATATTAATTTTAAAACAAATTATATGGAAACAAGAGTCCCTCAAAGGGACTGATGCTCTTCTGTGTCAGCAGAGTTTTTAGGGATCCAGGATAAGACCATTTCTTCCTTTTAACTGCTACAAGCACTGAAACCAAATCTCATTCTCCTCTGATAAGATTTTCAAATTAGCTTATATGATGGAGTTATTGTATGTCATATTGGCATTATTTTTGTTTAGGAACATGCAGACATCATTTGGTGAAAACCCCATGTCAATATTATCATCCATTCAGGGAAGTAGCAGAAGAAAGTTTTTAAAGACAATCATCAGCCATAATGGACATCAAATCAGTACTGTTTTAATTTAGGACCACCAAAACATTACAAAAAGTCTTCTAGTAAAAACACGACCATGATATGACTTTTATCTTTTGAAGGAGTAACAAAAAGATCTTCAAGATGGTTGTCATTATGGCCATACTGTATTTACAATAAGTGCACCATCTCCATTTCGCACCAACTGGACATCACAAAAAGTCTACTGGTGAAATCACAATGTTTATATGATCAGCCATCCAAGAGAAGTAGCCATGATAAAAGTTTTCAGATCGCCATTGTGGTGGTCATATTTGTGAACAGATAACAAACAACTGGACATCATAAGAAGCCCTTCGGTGAAAACCCTATGCTGATATGATCATCCTTTCTGGAAAAGTATTTATAATATGATATTTAGATGGCCTCTCTGCTGGCAGCATAATTTTTACATAGGATCAATTATGATTCATATAAAGTCTTCTGGTGAAATATGACCTTTTATTCATGAACAGTAATGAAAACAATTTTTTCAAGATGGCTGCTGATGGGGATATAAAGTACATCGGATGGGCATCATCTTCATTTAGGGACCAACTTAGCATGATAAGAAGTCACTCCGTGAAAACTCCATATTGGTATCACCATCTATCATAGAGGAATAGCTACAGCCAGATTCTCATGAGTGCCCATGTGGTGGCCATATCAGATATCAGACGGGCTCCATTTTCATTTAGAACCAACTAGACATCATTAGAAGTCTTCTTGTATAAAACCCATGTCAATATAGATTTCCATTCAGGAACATTGTAGTAACAATTATAATAGAACGTGTCTGTTGTCACAGTGTGGTCTTGGAAAAGGCACATAGCTCCCATTTCTTCTGCAAGATATAGCCAAGAATGTGTTGAAAGTGCTTTAAAAAAAAAAAAAAGCTCAACAATCAATGTGTGCAAATTTGTCGACTGCTGATAGTTAAAACTTATCTGCCACACATCAATATTCTCATAATAGCAGATGACATTTAAGTGTTTTGTGCAGATTATTATTATGGTAATTAAATTAAAATCAATACTTGGAATCAGCTGTACCACAGCTTCTGCCTGGACCACAACCAGTTACAAATACTCATTGATTCCTGTGTCTCAAATCCCTACCCCTCTTTGCTAATGACAATGCTTTGTGTGGAACTTGACACTGTGCATGTCTGTGTTGCTACTAGTGGTCACCAAAAAGAGCCTTGAGGTGCTAATTTTCACAGATGGCAACTAAATTATAGAAAATATTCTATCTGAGCAATTAATCTTTCCTTCTTTGCTGTTTGTAAAAAAGAAAAGAAAAAGAAACATTTCTTTTGATTAACAAACCAATTTAGATTACAAACAGAATTTTGGTTTCAAGTGGGAACCTAGCAGGGTCCATTAAATCCTGTAGGTAGAGAAGGATCAGATCATTTATATACATTTTAAATAAAAATACATAAACCAATGTCATTTTGTCTATCAAAGATAGTCTTGTTAAATTATCAGGTTATTCTAATAGGGTCTTTTTGGTCCAGAAAAGTCCATCAAGAGTCCACAGTGAATGGCACAATATACATCCATCCCATGTTAAATAGTCCTCTATGTAGGCACTACTGTAATAGAGTCCATCAAGAGTCCACAGTGAATGGCACACTATACTTCTATCCCATGTTAAACAGTCCTCTATGTAGGCACTACTGTAACAGAGTCCATTAAGAGTCCAGTAAATGGCACACTACACATCCACCCCATGTTTTATAGTCCCGGGATCTACAGGTTTTTATATAAATCTAAGTGCAAAATGTTTGGTCAAGGAACTTACTCTAAAACAAAAGCAAACCAATTTTTCTTTGAGCCACAATAACCTTAACCTTTTGACCACAAATCAATAGGCCTCTTTCAGTGCAAGCTCTCTGCAAACATTTTCAAGGTATATGGTGTAGAACAAATATAATTTTTTTGCAGAAACTATTTATCTTCTTCTAGTCAGTCACCTTGACCTCTGACCTTAAGACCACAAAATGGACAGGATTCTTCCTTACCCCATGTGCAAACCATGCAAAAAGAGCTGTTGTTAACTGTAGATGGTGGACAACTAGAAAATTTGTGTAGAAACAAAACTGGTAACAGACAACTGGACAATATCATAATATAACATGCATCACATGCCAAGCATATAAAAATATGCAAAAATTTCAAAACGGCAATATGGACCCAAAATTCTATGTAAGCCATTAACATATAAATACATGTACCTTCCAAATTTTGTTCACCTACCTCTAATGAGTTTTGTACATCAAAGAGTTTGATGTAAAAAAAAGTCTCAAAAGATAACAAATGTGTTTAAAAAATGAACAATTACTGAAATAGCCTGAAAATCGACCAAGGTCATCTAC
This sequence comes from Sinohyriopsis cumingii, assembly GCA_028554795.2. Lineage (NCBI taxonomy): Eukaryota > Metazoa > Mollusca > Bivalvia > Unionida > Unionidae > Sinohyriopsis > Sinohyriopsis cumingii. Next base: position 6,401,786 of record CM068837.1, on the reverse strand, counting down.
ATGTAAGCATAAATTTGTCTGCAAATTAAACATGCCCACTTGAAGAAGATTTTGCTTAATCATGCAAACTAAATTATTGATGAACTAAATAATTGATAATCAAACTGATACACAGTTACTGCTGAGCCCATCTTCATGAAGGATGATAATGGTGATCAATTTGATGAGTGCATCCATCCATCCATTTTGTCTTTCTATCCATTTTGTCCTTCATGTCCATCCCACTTTTTAATCATCTCAGAAATTTTGTTTTCTTCGTTTGACAGCTATGTTGAATCTCTGCCTAGGTAGCTTTAATAAGAAATGAGTCTCTTGTTACATGCATGATGTAAGCATGTAAAATACTGCATAAATATTGGAGATTTCAGTTCATAAAGTCTTATAAAGGGTATCTGAAGACATGCACCTGGAATTAAGAATTGCACACAACATTCTTTGATCCCAGTGAACAAAGGCATAATGCACACAGGCAATGTTGTATGGCACTGCAGCCACAAGAACATGCTGGTAAACTGACTTAATTGCAAGGAACAGACATGAATTGGCTTAATTGGTTAAATGTTTTACAAGAAGGTTATTAAGTGCCAATGCCATTGAGACTAAAGTGTGTTGCCCAAGGACACACCATAGTAGCAGACTCAAGCTGACCCATTGGAGTCTGCATGGGTTCGAGTCTCAGACTGGGCTTATGTGGGTATGTGAGAAAGCTTGCCTGTAGCTTCTCAAGGGTCAGTGGTTCTTTCTGGAGATTTCCCGGATTCTTCCCCACCATTAATACTGGCCGCCATGTATAGTCTATCGTGTGCTGAAAAATGGCGTTAAACCCTACAACAACAACAACTGACCCATTGGAAGGATTCAAATCTGTACCATTATGGTCCAGCATGCTAATTTCTGAGCAATCACAACTCCTGCTTCCATTAGTCACCTCATGCAAGAGAACACGTTGGGTCTATTCCACATTCCTGATCCTGTAGGGGGTGGATTGAATGAAGGATGAACACATTGGGTCTATTCCACATCCCTGATCCTGTAGGGGGTGGATTGACTGAAAGATGAACACATTGGGTTTATTCATCATCACTGATCCTGTAGGGGGTGGACTGACTGAAGGATAAACAGATGGAAGAAGAAATGTACAAGACTGCCACTATATCTGTATCATCCACACAAAAGCAATAGCAGTTTTTAATTGGCTCCCTTAATATGCAGATAACCAGGGAAGAAGGAAAATGGGGGACACTACAGCTGCAATTAAAGCTATAGATACCAGTTTATGTAAACTTACCTGTAAAGCACAGCAGTAAATACAGAATCAGCAGAATTTTGTTCTCGTGCATGCTGCCAACAATTTTCTCAGTCTGTGTTTACAAGTAACAGTTTATAATGGGCATTATTTACATGTCTCTTAGTCCCAGAATCAACACTGTACACAGCTGTTTCATTGGACACATCAACAGCTACTGAAATAAGAAAGAAAAACAATAGAGAGACTGGATTATTGAATAAAATCAAACAGGCAACAGTGATATGAGGGTTTTTCAAACACCAAAGCATTTTGTAAAGTGGATTCTGTTTGGTTGGTTTGGTTTTGTGGGTTTAATGTCATTCAGTATATCTGCTGGAGAAGGATCTCAGAAAGAATCCCCTACCCACAGGAAGCTAGTGGCAAGCTTTTTCACATGCCTAATTTGGCCAAACCAAGGTTTGAACCCATATGACCAGAGGTGAGAGGTAAGTGATCCATATAGGCGAGTTCCTTAGATCACTTATTCCCGCGCAGCTCTGGAAAGTGTTTGTACTTGAAGTGAGGTCAATTTCTGCTACACATGTAACTCTTTATAAGGTCCTTCATAATAACACAGTTCTTGCTATAAGGCGATGATGGAACCCATTTCATTAAGTGGTAGTAGAATTATATGTAGTATCGTGTACTTCATTATGAGATACTGCCTCTATACTCTTACATGACAATAAAATCATTGAGTGCTGAACAAAGAAAGAGTAAGACTAGTGTAACTATATTTTTAGTCATAATTACTACAACACTAAAATCAATCACTTTAAATATTATACCTCACTAATGCTCTAACTTATCCATCTGATGAAATGCACAATTACAGGGGCCCCGAGTGGCCGAGTGGTCTAAAGCACTCCTCGTTACGGATCACTGCCATCTCACCTCTGTCTGCGTGGGTTCGAGTCTCATATTCAGCCAATGTGGGTATGTGAGAAAGCTTGCCAGTAGCTTATCGAGGGTCAGCAGTTCTTTCCAGGGATTTCCCGGGTTCTTCCTCCACCATTAATACTGGCCACCATGTATAACCTATCGTGTGCTGAAAAATGGCGTTAAACCCTACAACAACACCAACAACAGCAGAATTACATTTAACATCTGAACAGGTAATGTTTACATCACTGGATCAGTCAGTTAGTAAGTACTGAAGTCAACTACATGTACATCTATATACATGTCAACTTTGAGATTTAAATGTAGTATACATACTCTGTACTTGTACTTATAAGGTTTCAAAAACTGAAGTCCAGATACACATTTTAGGAAATACAAAGAGACTGTATCTATCGAAGAACTGTTGCATAATATGATCTAAGAAGAATTTCTAGGACTCCAAGATTTAGACTGTTTTTAACATCCTTCTATTCTTTTTAATGTTCTGCAGCTGCATGTTGATACCATCTCTAATGTCTTTAACAAGCTCCAACATAATAGAGTTCTGTCACAAATAATAATCTCACATGTTTAAGTTAATGATCTTGTCATGATCAGTAAATACAGAATACAATTCTTGGTCATGACAATGAACCTGATATCATGGATAGAAAATCATTAGCCACCTGCCATAGACAAAGTCATGACAATGAACCTGATATCATGGATAGAAAATCATTAGCCACCTGCCTTAGACAATGTCATGACAATGAACCTGATATCATGGATAGAAAATCATTAGCCACCTGCCTTAGACAAAGTCATGACAATGAACCTGATATCATAGATAGAAAATCATTAGCCACCTGCCTTAGACAATGTCATGACAATGAACCTGATATCATGGATAGAAAATCATTAGCCACCTGCCTTAGACAATGTCATGACAATGAACCTGATATCATGGATAGAAAATCATTAGCCACCTGCCTTAGACAAAGTCATGACAATGAACCTGATATCATGGATAGAAAATCATTAGCCACCTGCCTTAGACAAAGTCATGATACTAAGTTACATAAATAACTAGATAATTAATATATTTTGGGAGATCTTTTTTCGTCTAAGCGGTATCATTTAGAGCATTCATGTTTCTGTTATCATGTTATGAATCCTATAGGTAAAGCCCAGCCAAAGACCTTCCTCTTTAGCTGTTAAAATTAAATGTCACAGTTTGAACTAAGTGTTGACCATCAACTTGTTCACTTCCCTGGAATGCATCTAAATACAAAGTCCGGTCAAACTTCACTTCCATATATGTTTAAGTCACTTTGCTGATTGACTCACAAAAGTAAAAACTGCAAACAAAGGCCACTGACTGGACTCCAAGGTCACTTAGGCCTTGTATAAAAACTCCTTTAAAAAAATGCGGTTGTGTTGGTGGTTATTCCTGTACCTTTTTTATCATAACCAGTTATATAATGCGAGAAGTATTTTGGTGGAAACCCAATGTCAACACCACGACATCTCCTAGTGTCAATGCAATCACTCATAGACATGTATCTTGATGTCAAAGCCATCACTCATATATCACACTGTCAATTCCATCACTCAAATATCCCAATGTCAATTCATCACACATATAGCCAAATGTCAATGTCAATGTCAGGACTCGTATATCACACTGTCAATTCCATGACTTATATATCCCAATGTCAATTCCATCACACATATAGCCAAATGTCAATGTCAGGACTCATATATCATGTCAATGCCATCACTCATATATCCCAATGTCAATTCCATTACACATATATCCCAAAGTCAAATCCATGAATCATATATCCCAATGTAAATTAAATGACTCGTATATCCCAATCTCAATGCCATGACTTGTTTATCCCAATGTCAATGTCATCTCTCATATATCATAATGTCAATGCCATCTCTCATATATCATAATGTTAATGCCATATATTATAATGTAAATGCCATCATTCATATATCATGTCAATGCCATCACTCAAATATTCCACACTGTCAATTCTATGACTCATATATTACAATGTCAATGCCATGACTCATATATCCCAATGTAAATTCCATCACACAATAGCCGAATGTCAATGCCATGACTCATATATCATAAGGGGACACGAGTGGCCGAGTGGTCTAAAGTGCTCTCCGTTATGGATCACTGCCACCTCACCTCTGTCTGTGAGGGTTCGAGTCTAGGATTGGACAAATGTGAGAACGTAAGAAAGCTTGTCGGTAGCTTCTTGTGGGTCGGTGGTACTTCCTGAGGTTTTCCTGGGTTCTTCCTCCACCACTGATACCGGCCACCATGCATAGCCTATCGTGTGCTGAAAAATGGGGTTAATCCCCACAACAAACAAACATATATCATAATGTCAATATCAAGATTTGCATATCATAATGTTAATGTCATGACTTGTATATCATAATGTCAATGTCATGACTTGTATATCACAATGTCAATGTCATGACTTGTATATCATAATGTCAATGTCATGACTTGTATATCATAATGTCAATGTCATGACTCATATATCATAATGTCAATGTCATGACTCATATATCATATTGTCAATGCCATGACTCATATATCATAATGTCAATGCCATGACTCATATATCATATTGTCAATGCCATGACTTGTATATCATAATGTCAATGCCATGACTTGTATATGATAATGTCAATGCCATGACTCACATATCATATTGTCAATGCCATGAATTGTATATCATAATGTCAATGCCATGAATCATATATTATATTATCAATGCCATGACTTGTATATCATAATGTCAATGCCATGACTCATATAGCATATTGTCAATGCCATTACTCATATATCACATTGTCAATGCCATGAATTGTATATCATAATGTCAATGCCATGACTCATATATCATAATGTCAATGCCATGACTTGTATATCATAATGTCAATGTCATGACTCATATATCATAATGTCAATGCCATGACTTGTATATCATAATGTCAATGCCATGACTCATATATCATATTGTCAATGCCATTACTCATATATCATAATATTAATGCCATGACACATATATCATAATGTCAATGTCATGACTTGTATATCACAATGTCAATGTCATGACTTGTATATCATAATGTCAATGTCATGACTTGTATATCATAATGTCAATGTCATGACTCATATATCATAATGTCAATGTCATGACTCATATATCATATTGTCAATGCCATGACTCATATATCATAATGTCAATGCCATGACTTGTATATCATAATGTCAATGCCATGACTCATATATCATATTGTTAATGCCATGACTCACATATCATATTGTCAATGCCATGAATTATATATCATAATGTCAATGCCATGAATCATATATTATATTATCAATGCCATGACTTGTATATCATAATGTCAATGCCATGAATTGTATATCATAATGTCAATGCCATGACTCACATATCATATTGTCAATGCCATGAATTGTATATCATAATGTCAATGCCATGATTCATATATCATAATGTCAATGCCATGACTTGTATATCATAATGTCAATGCCATGACTTGTATATCATAATGTCAATGCCATGACTCATATATCATATTGTCAATGCCATTACTCATATATGATAATATTAATGCCATGACACATATATCATAATGTCAATGCCATGACTTGTATATCATAATGTCAATGGCATTACTCATATATCATAATGTCAATGCCATGAATTGTATATCATAATGTCAATGCCATGACTCATATATCATATTGTCAATGCCATGACTTGTATATCATAATGTCAATGCCATGACTCATATATCATATTGTCAATGCCATTACTCATATATCATAATATTAATGCCATGACTCATATATCATAATGTCAATGCCATGACTTATATATCATAATGTAAATGCCATGATTCATATATCATAATGTTAATGCCATGACTTATATATCATAATATAAATGCCATGACTCACATATCATATTGTCAATGCCATGAATTATATATCATAATGTCAATGCCATGAATCATATATTATATTATCAATGCCATGACTTGTATATCATAATGTCAATGCCATGAATTGTATATCATAATGTCAATGCCATGACTCACATATCATATTGTCAATGCCATGAATTGTATATCATAATGTCAATGCCATGATTCATATATCATAATGTCAATGCCATGACTTGTATATCATAATGTCAATGCCATGACTTGTATATCATAATGTCAATGCCATGACTCATATATCATATTGTCAATGCCATTACTCATATATGATAATATTAATGCCATGACACATATATCATAATGTCAATGCCATGACTTGTATATCATAATGTCAATGGCATTACTCATATATCATAATGTCAATGCCATGAATTGTATATCATAATGTCAATGCCATGACTCATATATCATATTGTCAATGCCATGACTTGTATATCATAATGTCAATGCCATGACTCATATATCATATTGTCAATGCCATTACTCATATATCATAATATTAATGCCATGACTCATATATCATAATGTCAATGCCATGACTTATATATCATAATGTAAATGCCATGATTCATATATCATAATGTTAATGCCATGACTTATGTATCATAATATAAATGCCATGACTCATATATCATATTGTCAGTGCCATTACTCATTTATCATAATATAAATGCCATGACTCATATATCATAATGTAAATGCCATGACTCATATATCATATTGTCAGTGCCATTACTCATTCATCAAAATATTAATGCCATGACTCGTATATTATAATGTCAATGCCATGACTTTTATATCATAATGTCAATGCCATGACTCATATATCATATTGTCAGTGCCATTACTCATATATCATAATATTAATACCATGACTCGTATATCATAATGTCAATGCCATGACTTGTATATCATAATGTCAATGCCATGACACATATATCATATTGTCAGTGCCATTACTCATATATCATAATATCAATGCTATCACTCATATATCATAATGTCAATGCCATATATCATAATGTCAATGCCATCATTCATATATCATAATGTCAATGCCATCACTCATGTATTCCTTGTCAATGTCATCACTCATATATCCCATTGTCAATGCCATTACTCAATCTCACTATGTCAATGCCATCACTCCTCCAATTACCTGAACAGTGACCCAAGGATTAGATCCTAAAATCAAATTATATTCATTCTCAACGAAAATATCAAGGAATTTATAAATCAACCCTTAAATGTTGTAATATAATTTTGTTCGAGGGGAAGGAGTGTTGGCTGCATAATGCAGTATTGAAAGTCATTTCTGCATTTGATTGTCTTTCTTTGCAGAACAATATTGAACCTCATAGTGGCCACTAAAAAATATCAGGTTTTGTATCCCAGATAGTAGGTAAAATCATTTACAGTGTATATGATACACTGTATGGGGTACTTGCAATTGTGTTACATATATGTATGTACATGCATGCAAAAGAGAGATTCGAGTTTAGAATGAAAATTAAAGCTATATGACCAACTGAAAGAATCTAACATACATATCTCTTTTGATTAACATCTGCAGGCATCAGAAACTGACAAGTCAGCTTTGTGCAAGTGTGTGTGTGTGTGTGTGTGTGTGTGTGTGTGTTGGATTTTTGATGCAGCTTTAACATTTTTTCAGTTATATCACTACGATGTCTGCAGTGTGGCAGTTTATAGTGATGTCTAGAACTGGGACATTATGCTGCATACATGTATCATGATGTCCCACCCAGTCACATTATCCTGACACCAGGCTGACCAGTCCTAACACTAACCTCTTAATGCTGAGCGCTAAGCGACGGAGCTCTTAGTACCATTTTTTTAAGTCTTTGGTATGACTTGGTTGGGGATTGAACCCATGACCTCATGCATCCAAGGCAGACACTCTAACCACTAGGTGCTCTAACCAAATAGAAGTTGGTACCAGTCTGATATACTGATTGTGTGTTTTTTTATATTTTTATTTTACATGTATTGGGTGGATCCAAGCCCACAGTGTTGAGCCGTATGATAAATGGAGCATAATGATTTTGAACCAGAAGCATTTTATTTGTTTTCTGGGAATAATGGTCTGGTTTACTGATTGGTTGTGGTGGGTTTTATTACAGCACAAAACACTCTGAAAGATACAACATCCTGAGGCATACAGTGCAAAGTGCCAAATACATGCAAAACATGTAACTCCATGCTTAGTCTGATATGGCCAAAAAAATAGTTTTGTCTCTGGTCGGCGACCATCCCCATTTCTTGCTGCTGAACTTAGCCCTTTTTCCCACATGGTAAAAAAAAAATACAAACCAAAAACATAAACTGAAGAAGAAAAAAAACATTTATGAAATTGATTAGTGCATCTTTTTTCTCTTGCAATTAACATTTTTAAATATCTGCCAGTACAACCAAAACATGTGTCTAAAGTAAAACATGTTCTGAATGCAGTAACATCACATAACATTGTTTCTTGTAGTATGTTCTTTTTATTATTCAGCCTAAGTTATAAAAGGAAAATGAGCATATAATAAAAAGGTTGCATAATTAGCATGGGAAAAAAGAAACTGATTTTTCTGAATAATAATGCACTCCTAATGTCATGCAGAACAGCTGAAATGTTATCATGTGAATACAAATTTGTACACATTAGATCTTCACTAAATACTGTATGCAGATACCTCACTAAATACTGTATGCAGATACCTCACTAAATACTGTATGCAGATACTTCACTAAATACTGTATGCAGATACCTCACTAAATACTGTATGCAGATACCTCACTAAATACTGTATGCAGATACCTCACTAAATAATGTATGCAGATACTTCACTAAATACTGTATGCAGATACATAACACTAAATATTGTATGCAGATACCTCACTAAATACTGTATGCAGATACCTCACTAAATAATGTACTCAGATACCTCACTAAATACTGTATGCAGATACATAACACTAAATACTGTATGCAGATACCTCACTAAATACTGTATGTAGATACCTCACTAAATACTGTATGCAGATACCTCACTAAATACTGTGTGCAGATACCTCACTAAATAATGTATGCAGATACCTCACTAAATACTGTATGCAGATACCTCACTAAATAATATATGCAGATACATGACACTAAATACTGTATGCAGATACCTCACTAAATACTGTATGCAGATACCTCACTAAATACGGTATGCAGATACCTGACACTAAATAATGTATGTAGATACATAACACTAAATACTGCATGCAGATACCTGACACTAAATACTGTATGCAGATACCTCACTAAATACTGTATGCAGATACCTCACTAAATACGGTATGCAGATACCTGACACTAAATAATGTATGTAGATACCTGACACTAAATACTGTATGCAGATACCTGACACTAAATAATGTATGTAGATACATAACACTAAATACTGTATGGAGATACCTGACACTAAATACTGTATGCAGATACCTCACTAAATACTGTATGCAGATACCTCACTAAATAATGTATGTAGATACATAACACTAAATACTGTATGCAGATACACAACACTAAATACTGTATGCAGATACCTCACTAAATAATGTATGCAGATACCTCACTAAATAATGTATGTAGATACATAACACTAAATAATGTATGAAGATACATAACACTAAATACTATATGCAGATACCTCACACTAAATACTGTATGTAGATACATAACACAAAATACTGTATGCAGATACCTCACTAAATACTGTATGCAGATACCTGACACTAAACACTGTATGTAGATACATAACACTAAATACTGTATGCATATACCTCACTAAATACTGTATGTAGATACCTCACTAAATAATGTATGTAGATACATAACACTAAATACTGTATGCAGATACCTCACTAAATACTGTATGCATATACCTCACTAAATACTGTATGCAGATACCTCACTAAATACTGTATGCAGATACCTGACACTAAATACTGTATGTAGATGCTACACTAAATACTGTATGCAGATACCTGACACTAAATACTGTATGCAGATACATAACACTAAATACTGTAGGCAGATACCTCACTAAATACTGTATGCAGATACCTGACACTAAATACTGTATGCAGATACCTCACTAAATACTGTATCCAGATACCTCACTAAATACTGTATGCAGATACCTGACACTAAATACTGTATGTAGATGCTACACTAAATACTGTATGCAGATACCTGACACTAAATACTGTTGTTGTTGTTGTTGTTGTGGGGTTTAACGCCATTTTTCAGCACACGATAGGCTATATATGGCGGCCAGTATTAATGGTGACTAAATGCTGTATGCAGATACCTGACTAAATACTGTATGCAGATACCTCACTAAATACTGTATCCAGATACCTCACTAAATACTGTATGCAGATAATGCATTAATAGGTTTTACTAACTACTAGAAAACATTCACCTAAGACACTGAGCTCAAGCTAAAAGGGGTCAGTGAACATGTCATGAAATGAATCGTTAAAGGGGTCAGTGAACATGTCATGAAATAAATCGTTAAAGGGGTCAGTGAACATGTCATGAAATGAATCGTTAAAGGGGTCAGTGAACATGTCATGAAATGAATCGTGTAAGATTTATCATTATTCGTGTCATGTACAAAAAAAATAATATCATCACCATCCTACCCCACCCATGATCAGAAAATTAAACAGTACCTTAAAGCAGATACATTTTTTATGCACATGTTAATTGTTGAATAAGTTTTAATGTAAAAACTGTTACTATAGTGGTATGATTAAGCTTACACCAGATCTAGCGTGCTATGAAAAACACCAGATCTAGCATGCTATGAAAAACACCAGATCTAGCATGCTATGAAAAGCATTCTCAGATTTGACATCATGCTGATACAAATTGGGAATGTTCACAATCAAGCCTAAAATTCACTAGCCACACTTCTGATATAAATGTAATAGGCAGGAACACCTGGACAACATTTATTACAGAGGGCCAGTAAACATCAAAAACACAATTACTTGCTAAACAAAAGAATACTGAGTGGACTTGAGAAATTGTTTTAAAATCAAACAGTAAACTGCTCTCCTGAAAATCAAAGGAATATATGTGTACTTAACATATTAACATATGCTAGTAAATCCTTCAAGGCCAAACAAACAAATATGTTTCATTCTGGTTTGTTGAAATTCCTGTACATGCCTGGCATGCATATTGGTCCTGTTTCTTAGGTATGATATAGCCAAAATAAAGTGCTGGAAGATCTACTAAACACTAACCATACTGTATGATATTGCACTGCCTGATACACTGTATTATAATGCACTGCTTGATACACTATTAAATGCAATACTGGATACATTGTTCTAATAGTCAACGATACTGTATTATAATGCACTGTTTGATACACCATTATACTGCACTACTGGATACACTGTTCTAATATTCAATGATACTGTATTATACTGGACTACTGGATAAACTGTTATAAGTCAACCATACTGTATTATAATGCACTACTGGATACACTGCTATAATAGTCAATGATACTGTATTATAATGCACTACTGGATACACTGCTCTAATAATCAATGATACTGTATTATAATGCACTGTTTGATACACTATTATAATGCACTATTGGATACACTGCTCTAATAGTCAATGATACTGTATTATAATGCACTACTGGATACAGTGCTAAAATAGTCAATGATACTGTATTATAATGCACTGTTTGATACACTATTATAATGCACTACTGGATACACTGTTCTAATAGTCAATGATACTGTATTATAATGCACTACTGGATACACTGCTCTAATAGTCAATCATACTGTATTATAATGCACTGTTTGATACACTATTATATGCACTACTGGATACACTGTTCTAATATTCAATGATACTGTAGTATAATGCACTATTGGATATACTGTTATAATAGTCAACAGTACTGTATTATAATGCATTACTGGATACACTGTTATAATAGTCAATGATACTGTACTATAATGCACTACTGGATACACTGTTCTAATAGTCAACAATACTGTATTATAATGCACTACTGGATACACTGTTATAACAATACTGTATTATAATCCACTACTGGATACACTGTTCTAATAGTCAACAATACTGTATTATAATGCACTACTGGATACACTGTTATAACAATACTGTATTATAATCCACTACTGGATACACTTATAATAGTCAATGATACTGTATTAAAATGCACTACTGAATACACTGTTATAATAGTCAACCAATTTACTGTATTATAATGCACTACTGGATACACAGTTCTAATAGTCAACAATACTGTATTATAATGCACTACTGGATACACTGTTCTAATATTCAATGATACTGTATTATACTTGCACTACTGGATACACTGTTATAATAGTCAACCATACTGTATTATACTGCACTACTAGATACACTGTTATAATAGTCAACCATACTATATTATAATGCACTACTGGATACACTGTTATAATAGTCAATGATATTGTAGTATAATGCACTATTGGATACACTGTTATAATAGTCAACAATACTGTATTATAATGCACTACTGGATACACTGTTATAATAGTCAATGATATTGTAGTATAATGCACTACTGGATACACTGTTATAATAGTCAACAATACTGTATTATAATGCACTACTGGATACACTGTTATAATAGTCAATGATACTGTACTATAATGCACTACTGAATACACAGTTCTAATAGTCAACGATACTGTATTATAATGCACTACTGGATACACTGTTATAATAGTCAACCCTACTGTATTATACTGCACTACTAGATATACTATTATAATAGTCAACCATACTATATTATAATGCACTACTGGATACACTGTTATAATAGTCAATGATATTGTAGTATAATGCACTATTGGATACACTGTTATAATAGACAACAATACTGTATTATAATGCACTACTGGATACACTGTTATAATAGTCAATGATACTGTAGTATAATGCACTACTGGATACACTGTTATAATAGTCAACAATACTGTATTATAATGCACTACTGGATACACTGTTATAATAGTCAATGATACTGTACTATAATGCACTACTGAATACACAGTTCTAATAGTCAACGATACTGTATTATAATGCACTACTGGATACACTGTTATAATAGTCAATGATACTGTAGTATAATGACTATTGGATACACTGTTATAATAGTCAACAATACTATATTATAATGCACTACTGGATACACTGTTATAATAGTCAATGATACTGTATTATAATGCACTACTGGATACACTGTTATAATAGTCAACAATACTGTATTATAATGCACTACTGGATACACTGTTATAATAGTCAACCATACTGTATTATGCTCATGGCTAATCATCTGTGTAAATCTGTATGCTCACTCATTTCCATCTCACCTCTGTCTGCGTGAGTTCGAGTCTCAGATTCAGCCAATGTGGGTATGTGAGAAAGCTTTCCAGAAGCTTCTCGTGGGTCGGTGGTTCTTTCCGGGGTTTTCCCGGGTTCTTCCTCAACCATTAATACTGGCCGCTATGTATAGCCTATCTTGTGCTGAAAAATGGCGTTAAACCCTACAATAACAACAACAAAATGCTCATTTCTAATAAGAGGGTAGGCCCAACAAAATTATCCTTAATCCTAATCAAATACCGCTTAAAAGTATACCCCCACACAAAAAAAACCTCAAATACAAATGGGCTTATGGAACACAAATGCCTCCACCAAAATGCCTCAGAAACTTATCAAAACAGGAAACATTACTACACAGATGGATTGTCAGAAAAGTGTATAAACAATATACCCCAACCGTTTTGCGGTGAGGCATACAAAAATATGTGACAAATATTTTAACAGTTAAAGTGAATGCATGATAAAAAAAATGGAAATATGTTGCAAAAATTAAATCTACAATTTTAGGTTGCCTTCCCTGTATGTGTGTGTATGATTTGGATTTTTGACGTTTTTTCAGTCATATCACTATGATGTTTGCAGTGTGGCAGTTTATAGTGATGTCTAGCACTGGGGCATCATGCCGCAGACATGTAGCATAATGTCCCACCCAGTCACATTATCCTGACACCAGGCTGACTAGTCGTAACACTAATCTCTTAATGCTGAGCGCCTAACGAGACAGCTGTTAGCACCATTTTTATGTCTTTGGTATGACATATCTAACCTGTGACTTTTCAACAAATATGTTACAACAGCAACAACAAAAAAACACAACAGAACTGATTTACAACTATCCAGCAAAATGAAAGCAAACTATAGAACAATTAAAATGTCACTGAATATGGTAAATTCCACTGGAAGTCAGTAATATGATCAACTATTCTATCCCTTTCTTGTGATTTCACATCATTATCAGGGATGCTCTTCAGGTGCATGTAGGCACAGAAAACTATTTCATAACAGTTACATACAACCCTATTTGGACTACTGTAGTACAGTATGGGGTAATTCAAATGATAAAAACATAGCAAAGCTGGCACATCTTCAAAAAAGAGCATTTGGGCTAATATCAATCCAGAAAGAAAGCAAGGAAAGTTTAGCTGGTAGGTTAAAAATATTACCTATTAAAGACCGAATCTGTTTGATAGAAGCCAAATTAATGTACAGGATATCTCGTAATAGTGCTCCTGAATATTTACAATCACTATTCCAGTATAGGCTACCTGGAAATACTCCCCACCTGCAATCCATGTCTACCAAACAGTATAAAATTCCCAAAACCAAATAAGGAGTTATTTAAAAAAAGTTTCCAGTACTCTGGAACTCTGCTCTGGAATAGTATTCCAGTTGAGATTAGAAATGCCCACACTATTTCCTTCTTCCAAGCCCAATATATCCAGTGGCTTCAGAGATGCAGCTTAAATAAATAAATTCCTTTGTATGAGGGCCTCAAGGTAGATTAGTTTTTAGCTAACTGTGTTGTTACCCTGTTTAAATAAGGTCATTATTATTATTATTATTATTATTATTATTATTATTATTGTTACACCATGCTTTTATAACATTGCTAAGTTAGTTTGAAAATAATATTTGATCTCTGCCATTTAAAAAAATCCTCAGTAAATTGTGTTTCAAAGTTGAATCAATGAAATCAGAGCCTGGTATGAAGGCCATTGATCCCTGCATATAAACGGTTCAAAAGATGGAGACAAGGTTGCAATGGCTGCTTCAGTACTTCAAGGCTACACCATGACCCAGTTACCCAGAAACAATAATCTATTTTTAATGTTGAAATTACAGTCATGCTCATTGCAATGTCACATAATATGAATGTCAGATTGTCTTTCCATGCTGAAAACCTTGCAAAACTTTAAATCTGACAACTCTTTAACATCTCAAATGTAGATAAAGCAGTATCCCAAATGTAGATAAAGCAATATCCCAAATGTAGATATTACAGCAGTGTCCCAAATGTAGATATTGCAAATGATAAAGCAGTATCCCAGATGTAGATATTATAGCAGTATCCCAGATGTAGATATCCCAAATGTAGATCAAGCAGTATCCCAGATGTAGATATTATAGCAGTATCCCAGATGTATATATCCCAAATGATAAAGCAGTATCCCAAATGTAGATATCCCAAATGATAAAGCAGTATCCCATTGTAGATATTACAGCAGTATCCCAAATGTAGATATTCCAAATATTGATAAAACAGTATCCCAAATATAGATATTATAGCAGTATCCCAAATGGATATATCCCAAATAACGATAAAGCAGTGTTCCAAATGTAGATATTACAGCAGTATCCCAAATGTAGATATCCCAAATGATAAAGCAGTATCCAAATGTAGATATCCCAAATGTAGATAAAGCAGTATCCCAAATGTATATAGTACAGCAGTATCCCAAATGTAGATATCCCTAATGATAAAGCTGTCTCCCAAATGTAGATATTATAGCAGTATCCCAAATGTAGATATCCCAAATGATAAAGCAGTATCCCATTGTAGATATAACAGCAGTATCCCAAATGTTGATATCCCAAATGTTGATAAAACAGTATCCAGAATGTAAATATTACAGCAGTATCCCAAATGTAGATATCCCAAATGATAAAGCAGCATCCCAAATGTAGATATTATAGCAGTATCCCAAATGTAGATATCCCAAATGATAAAGCAGTATCCCATTGTAGATATTACAGCAGTATCCCAAATGTAGATATCCCAAATGTTGATAAAACAGTATCCCAAATGTAGATCTTATAGCAGTATCCCAAAGGGATATATCCCGAATAATGATAAAGCAGTATTCCAAATGTAGATATTACATCAGACTCAGTATCCCAAATGTAGATATCTCAAATGTAGATAAAGCAGTATCCCAAATGTAGCTCTCTTTATAAATTTAATGATTTCTTCTTGTTGACTAGTTGGCTATCATACATATGCTTGAACTGTTAATTTTAGTGAATGTGACTCCTGATGGTGTTATCTGTTGCCACTCTGATTCCAGTGGGAGATGTTACATTCAGGCACTTAGGTTAATGAAACAAACAATTACTGGTGGAAGTGGTGATGTAGACTTGCAATAAATTACTGACAGCAAGTTTCCCTTTATATCCATACATTTAGTTTGTGACCATTTGTTTTGAAACTTGTTGCTCTTTTAGGTGTAAAGTGCTTGAAATTGAGTTAAGTACTTGCAATGTAATTTGCAATTCTTTAGCTCCGCCTCATAAGGAAATATTACAAGTAATTCCCATTTAACATACTTTTGGAGTGTGAGTGGAGTATGGGTATATGGCTATAATTTGGTTAAAGAAATTAGGTCTTGTCCACTTTGGTTTGAATACCAGAGTTAAATAACTGAGTCTGCAGTTAATACAATCTGACCATAAGTTTAGCTTAGCATTAAGTTTAGAATGTTCTTCAGGAACGGTCTCTCTGACGTCCACTAAAATCATTTATAATTTGTTGTCCACCACAGAGCAGGAATCATTCCAGCCTGTCACAAAGAAAGAAAATCATGAATGCTAAGCCATTATGGGGAGGGGGGATTGGTTCACGCAGTGTTCAGTAATAATGGAGTGCATTTGTGTCTTTGGTATATTTTATATACATTTTACAGAATTTTAAAATCTTTACATTTTTTCTTTTATCTTGTATTAATTAAGGATTTATATATTTAGAATAGTTTATTCCTGAAGTTTTGTTTTGTGCAATTCTTCATTTTTGTTGTTAGAATTTTACTTCACTTCACATGTCATAGAGAGATTTATGTAACTGAGGTGTCATTAGATGCAAATACAACATGAAACAAATTCTGTAGTCACAAATACTTTGAAAGCATTTAAGTATCTATCTGATGAGTATCCATGACAATGACATAAATCTACCTGATTATTCTCTATGACAATATCAATCAACCTGATGAGCTTCTGTGACAATGATAATAAAGTGCCAACAGAAAAACAGACATTACTGATTTCCTGCAGAATGAAAAATATTTAACACCAACTAGAGATTATATATATAAATATGACACTAATATAATAAAACAGGTTGCAAAGTATAATTGGTTCCAAACGGTAATGAACCTGTGGCACAATATATGGCACCAATAACCCTTGCCTCAATAAATGCTATCAGTCAGATTCTAAAAGAATACATCAAATGTGCCACTTCCAACATGTCCATGATGATTTGTTTCATCTGTAATGAAACAGTACAGATCGGAAGAAACCAGCAGTAGACTATCCAATTTAGTTCTTCCAAACTTGTGATCAATAAATGCAAATAAGAAAGCCTATAATCATGTTGCCTTTTAAATTGGCACACACCATATTCTCTCCCAAGAATTAGACTTAAGGCTGAAAATGTCACACTGATTCCATGAGAATGAAAATGGGATGATAATGACACTGATTCCTGGAAAAAGGAAATAGGATGAAAATGACACACTGATTCCATGAGAATGAAAATGGGATGAAAATGACACACTGATTCCTGGAAAAACGAAATAGGATGAAAATGACACACTGATACCAGGAGAATGAATATGGGATTAAAATTACACAATGGTTCCAGCAGAATGAGAATGGGGTGAAAATGACACACTGATTCCATGAGAATGAAATGTGATCTGGAATGGCCATGTAAATGAGAATGAATTACCTAGTAAATGAGAATGAAATGAATAGTAAATGAGAATTAAATGACTAGTAAATGAGAATGAAATGACTAGTAAATGAGAATTAAATGACTAGTAAATGAGAATGAAATGCATAGTAAATGCGAATTAAATGCCTAGCAAATGAGTATGAAATGCCTAGTAAATGAGAATTAAATGACTAGTAAATGAGAATGAAATGCATAGCAAATGAGAATTAAATGACTAGTAAATGAGAATTAAATGACTAGTAAATGAGAATGAAATGCATAGTAAATGCGAATTAAATGCCTAGCAAATGAGCATGAAATGCCTAGTAAATGAGAATTAAATGACTAGTAAATGAGAATTAAATGACTAGTAAATGAGTATGAAATGACTAGTAAATGAGTATGAAATGCCTAGTAAATAAGTATGAAATGCCTAGTAAATGAGAATGAAATGCATAGTAAATGAGTATGAAATGCCCAGTAAATGATAATTTAATGACTAGTAAATGAGTATGAAATGCCTAGTAAATGAGAATTAAATGACTAGTAAATGAGTATGAAATGACTAGTAAATGAGTACGAAATGCCTAGTAAATGAGAATGAAATGCCTAGTAAATGAGTATGAAATGCATAGTAAATGAGAATTAAATGCCTAGTAAATGAGAATTAAATGCCTAGTAAATGAGAATGAAATGCCTAGTAAATAAGTATGAAATGCCTAGTAAATGAGTATGAATTGCCTAGTAAATGAGAATTAAATGAATAGTAAATGAGATTTAAATGGCTAGTAAATGAGAATTAAATGACTAGTAAATGAGTATGAAATGCCTAGTAAATGAGTATGAAATGCCTAGTAAATGAGTATGAAATGCCTAGTAAATGAGAATGAAATGCCTAGTAAAATGAGTATGAATTGCCTAGTAAATGAGAATTAAATGACTAGTAAATGAGTATGAAATGCCTAGTAAATGAGAATTAAATGACTAGTAAATGAGAATTAAATGACTAGTAAATGAGTATGAAATGCCTAGTAAATGACTATGAAATGCCTAGTAAATGAGAATGAAATGCCTAGTAAATGAGTATGAAATGCCTAGTAAATGTGAATGAAATGCCTAGTAAATGAGTATGAAATGCCTAGTAAATGAGAATTAAATGACTAGTAAATGAGAATGAAATGCCTAGTAAAATGAGTATGAATTGCCTAGTAAATGAGAATTAAATGCCTAGCAAATGAGTATGAAATGCCTATTAAATGAGAATGAAATGCCTAGTAAATGAGAATTAAATGACTAGTAAATGAGTATGAAATGCCTAGTAAATGAGAATTAAATGCCTAGTAAATGAGAATGAAATGCCAAGTAAATAAGTATGAAATGCATAGTAAATGAGTATGAATTGCCTAGTAAATGAGAATTAAATGCTGAGCATGAAATGCCTAGTAAATGAGAATGAAATGCCTAGTAAATAAGTATGAAATGCCTAGTAAATGAGAATGAAATGCCTAGCAAATGAGAATGAAATGCCAAGTAAATAAGTATGAAATGCCTAGTAAATGAGTATGAAATGCCTAGTAAATGAGTATGAAATGACTAGTAAATGAGAATTAAATGACTAGTAAATGAGAATGAAATGCCTAGTCAATGAGAATGAAATGACTAGTGAATGAGAATGCATAGTAAATGATAATGAAATGCCTAGTAAATGAGTATGAATTGCCTAGTAAATAAGTATGAAATGCCTAGTAAATGAGTATGAAATGCCTAGTTCTGGATTATGGCTCATCAATTTGGGGATATAAACCTTAGCAGGATATAGAAGCAGTGCACATTAGAGCTGCGCGGTATATCTAAAAGAAGTCTCTGTATCAGACTATGATATATGCCACAATTATAACAAGTCAGCAGCTATTAGAGACATATTAACCAAAAACCAAATGTGCAAGCTTGTTTTTAAGACTATGGCAAGCTTGCAAAATAACTTTGTGCAAGCTCAGATTTGAAACCACACAAACTTACCAATTACAAGCTTGCAAATACTTGCCACTTACAAACTTGCCAATTACAACCTTGTGCACAATAACCAATTACAAGTTTGTGCAAGCTTGCACTTACTTGTCAATTACAAACTTACCAATTACAAGCTTGTGCACAATAACCAATTACAAGCTTGTGCAAGCTTGCAAACAAAGCTGACCTAGTTAAGCTGCATTAGAACTGACATGGCATCTATTACATTATTCTATACATGGTCACCTACCAACATTTTTCTAGTTCTTGATGTGTAAAAATTATGAGTAATGTCGAATACTAAAATGAAAATGTTAATATATGGTGTACATTACTTAGCATGTGATCTTACTATCACAGTAAAAGAAAAGAATATCCTCATCAAATCATTTAATCAGACAAAAATAAGAAAAGCATATGAATGGGACCTGTGTGCAGAATCTCTTTATGTTTTTGTTCTGAATAACTTTGGAAACATTTTACTAATTCACTTCCATACAGAAATCCATTTGGGGGAGGATGGTGTCATATGATCGATTTCCCTCTCTTGTCTGTCAAAATTATAGACTATTAGGTGAAAAAGAAAAGTGTTAACCATTTGAATTACTCTGAACCACCTCTTCTAAACAAAATCCTCTCAGAATAAAATTATTCATCCTACTCTGCTTCTGGCATGTTTCACGTATCGTCCACTGCAGCTGATTACAGCAACATGTACTATGTAACCAGGAAAAATATTGACTATTTGCCTCTTTGGCAAAAGCATTTCATTTTAAGTTCAACATTCCAAAACCACTTAACAAGTCTAAGAAACATCTGTAAGTGTTATTCAAGACCATCCTTTAAAGACCTCCTAAATTTCAGTTTTACCGTCCATTCTGAAAGGGCTATCATACGTCAAAAGAATGGTGTTTTAGAGCTTTAATCACAAAACATTCACTGAAACTGAAAAGGTATCTTATGACATTTTGAAATAAAATAACTGCTTTCTTCTTTGAGAATGAAAAGAAAATTTGATGTACAAACCTCTGAGGAATTGTTGAATTTGATATGCAAGAGGATAAAAAAAGACCTTAAGAATAATGGAAATGAGATTAACAAGCACGTAATTTTATAATCGATAACTGACTGCAATTTAGCAAGTGCAGCAATAAATAATAATAATCTGCAGAGCTGTCATCTCAATGACTGTGTGAAGCAACATTACAAAGTCCTTTATTTAGGTATGTATTTAAATTGTAAAAATTAAAAATTATGCTCGAACTGATCTGCAGTCATTTAAATTGCCAAAATACAATATAATCTTGAGTTTCCTCACCAAAATGACAACTCATGAGTTGAAATTATCTCTTAGGTTATAGAATCAGTTAATACACATATAATATTGGTTCTGCATGCAATGAAATTTCCCAAATTAACAAGCTAAATGCTGAAAGTTTAATCTTGAAAATTGCACCTAATTTTGAACACTAATGACTACCATGGTGCTTTTGTGTTCTTTTGACTCAATTATGCTCTGACCATATTTGGAGTTCATAAACCAGTCTCTGGACTGAAGTAAGTTGTTGTTGTTGTTGTTGTTGTTGTTGTAGGGTTTAACGCCATTTTTCAGCACACGATAGGCTATACATGGCGGCCAGTATTAATGGTGGAGGAAGAACCCGGGAAAACCTCAGAAAGAACCACTGACCCACGAGAAGCTACTGGCAAGATTTCTCACATACCCACATTGGCTGAATCCGAGACTCGAACCCGCACAGACAGACTGAAGTAAGACCTAGATACAGAATTATGAGTCTGTCACAGAAAACACCACTTCAGCTTGCAGGCTTTTATTATTTTATTTCTTTTAAAAAATGCAAAATTCACGAAAGCTCAATTTTTTTATAGAATATTGGCAGAGTGGGATGGATTTCTGTCTCTCAAAGAAAGCAAAAACTGTAAATATTTTTAAAAATTATTTAGTATGTAAATAATTGATGATTATTTTTATCTTCTTCTGGCAGTAGATTGTCACTGAAACAAATATTGGACCATTCTTTCAAAAACTTAATGCCAGAAGTTATCATGACAAGATTTACTGAGACCATATCTGATGGTGCACACATTGTTTATAAAAAGTATTTACAAGTATCTGACATCAAATATCTTGCTATTTAAAGTTAGTTTGTAAATAACTTTGCAATCAGCAATTGCTATCTATTTTACAGGGTTATACTAAATGGAATTCTTTATCCAGTCTTCCATTCACTGACAAAAGAACTGCTCAGCTAACTGAGTGTACAATCATTTTAAAAATTTGCTTTGTTAAAAAAAATCAATTGTTTCTCTAACATGTTGAATATTTTTTTTTTAAATTTAAAATCTGAAAAAAAGGCATTTGTAGACAAATTAACATTCTATATTTTGCCAAGGACAAGAAATAATTCAGTTTATCTGAAATATATTAATAATGTTCATAGTTAATTTAAACAGAGAAATGGTTGGAGTAATATATTTTATTTATGTAGCTGCTAAGTACAAGTAATTCAAGGTTTTATCAATTTTGCAACACTGAAAATATGAAAAAATTATTGTACTCAAGTGCATTATCAGATGCTGTGAATAAAAACCAAAATAACATCTTCTAACTTGACAGTGAAGTCTCCTGTACTGAATAATATATATTCAACATTTCAGGAAGTACTGATCTCATGCCGAATACCAACTTTCATGACTGATTATTGCAAGCTTGAAATAGCGATTTTGCAAGCTTGCAGACTTGGAAAAATTCCTTTTGCAAGCTTGTGCAAGCATCCTTACTAGCTTGTGCAACCTCAGCTTGCTTGTGGTAAGCATGCGTTTTGGTTTGGGTAATCTCTCAAAAATTGATGACATATTGAATGAACTGTGGCCTGGAACATATAAAACACTGATACTGATTTGATGAAATCAATCAACTTAGAAGATACTGCAAATTTAAAGAAAGATTTGCATTTAAATTTATGTTTCCTTTAATCTCTAAAGGTGGCAAAAATTAACCATGGCACAGTTGTGTTTTGCCTCTGAGAATATAAACTACCAGGTTCGTAAATGAAATGGGGAGAGGAAAGAATCTACAACATTTTTATGCTTATGAAACTGAAGATCAAATTCGTATTCTTATTAAACTGGAGATGACATTTATAGTTTTACTATTGGCATACACGAATACAGTTTGATATGACCAGCCTTCTCAAGACAAATAATTTATAAACTTGAGAGTCAATTGAAAGACTGACAATGGTCTTGCAATTTTCCCTTTAATAAAAACTGTACAAAGTGTGTTGAATCTTTTATGATTAGATGTGTGTGTGTGTGTGCATGTGATTTGGATTTTTAACGTAGCCTTAACAAGTTTTCAGTCATATCGCTATGATGTCTGCGGTGTGGCAGTTTATAGTTATGTCTAGCACTGGAGCATCATGCCGCAGACATGTAGCATCATGTCACCCAGTCCCATTATCCTGACACCTGAGGCCGACCAGTCCTAACACTAACCTGTTAATGCTGAGTGCCAAGCGAGGCAGCTGTTAGCATAAGACTTTGGTATGACTCGGTCGGGGATCGAACCCACGACCTCCCACATCCAAGGCAGACGCTCTAACCACTAGGCCACTGGAGCAGTCGATTAGATGAGAAAAACCTCACAAAACATAATGCACAAAGATTGTGTGTATATGTCAAACATACCACCATTTCATTATTTATTGTATTCACAGTATATGAACCATACCATGTCATTGTAGATTAACTGGACTGTCCATATCACTCACTGTCAACAGAATAAAATGTTTTATAAAAACACATCATTTAACTATTGCACTAAATATTCACACATATATACACACACACACCTACCCATACATACATGTATTAAGTAATTTTTAGGTCTGCCAGGTGCTTCATCTTGTTTGTGTGTAATGTATTGTATTGCATGCATGACACTATAACAAAAATGCTTACTTACTGAATAAAACATTCAGTGCATTGTCATAAAAAAGGACAGACAATACATTTTTCAAAAGTATTTTAAGACTTACAGATCAGTGTATGACATCTTAACCAGGAAACATGAACCAATAGTGTCAACACCTTGCAAGAATCAGTTTTAAAAAAAAACACTACATTATATACCCATCTTGAGGCACAGCATTGCATCTGGGATCTGTATGTGATTTCGATTTTTAACGTAACTTTGAAAAAAATTCAGTCCTATCGCTATGGATGTCTGCAGTGCAGCAGTTTATAGTGATGTCTAGCACTGAGGCATCATGCCGCAGACATGTAGCATGGTGTCCCACCCAGTCACAATATCCTGACAGCAGGCCGACCAGTCCTAACACTCACCTCCTAACGCTGAGCGCCTAGCAAGGCAGCTGTTAGTACCATTTTAGCACCTAGCAAGGCAACTGTTGCTTCCATTTTTATAAGTCTCTGGTATGATTCTGCCGAGGTTAAAGCCTGTGACCTCCCGCATCTGAAACAGATGCTTTAACCACTTAGGCGTCCAGAGCAGTTCACGTATTTAATAAATTTAAGTTTTATAAAGGGGAGTCAATCTGGATTCTATCAATATGGAGAAAAAAAGTAAATAAAAAATGAAAGCAAAAAAAGAGTGAGCGTTAGAATGGATCCCTTTTTCATAGTGTTAAAAATTCCAAAATAAAAATCCATATTCACTTTCTTTAGCTCATGTTTTAATGGGTTTTTTTTAAACACTTGCCAGTAAAAATCCATAACCAGGCTGCAATTCCACTACTTTAACACTTGCCAGTAAAAATCCATAACCAGGCTGCAATTCCACCATTTTAACACTTGCCAGTAAAAATCCATAACCATTCCACTATTATTAATCACTCATATTTACATCCTTAATTCCTGAAACAATGCTGCATAGTAGTAGTAGTAGTAGCAGTAGTAATAATAATAATAATAATGATAGTAATAAAAATGACTTTATTTAAAAAAGCTCATTTAGTCATGTGACCGATCCTCTATGATGACTTCTATGACTGCATTTATACATATATATACATATATATAATGCACAACTTTTACAAGATGTGTCTTTATACAACAAATGAGATTAAAACTAGAGAACTGATCTAATGCCACAATAAAACATGCACAAGGCTTTTAAGGAGGAGTACATACTGGATTCATACAAAAAGTAGTTGTGAATAGCGAACATGTGTAAAACATTATAGATGATTACGTGAATTAACAATGTTTTAAGGTGTAGTATTACTGAATTAAACAAAATCATACAAATTATTTTTCTGAAGATGTCAACTAAAAAGCTTTTAGAAAGCTTGACATGAGTCAGCTGATTTTATAGAGTTGTATAGAATTCAATAGTTTGGCTCCAGAAAAAGCAAAACTCGTCTCATAAAACTCTGAATTTGGTTCAAGTAAATGAAACTCATTTAAGATAAATCTTAGTTCATACATATGTATATTTCAACAAATTTAAAGTTACATTAAGATAATCAGGAGCCAAAAAGTCTAAAATCCAGACACAAAATTGGATTCTGACCACGAGCAAATTTTGGGTGGGAAAAAAAATCGGGTCCAAAACATGAGGTTTTTCCATATGTATTTTGTAGTGCAACTAGAACTTCCAGATTATTTTGTATTGTTATAGAGCTACATCTGTCTACCTTTCTATAATACCACCCACTTTAGTGTATCATACATGACCTTGATGCTACAGAGTTCAGCAGTAGGCTACTACCTCCTGCCACATAAACTCGGCGCCAGGGGTTAATGAGATAATGAAATGAATATCTTCTGATCACACTCAGCCAAACGTGATTAGACATATTCGTTTCCCAAAGAATAACTTAATTGGTATCTTAACCAAATTCATCCTTTCTCTACTACTGTTGCTACTGGTATTCATTTAAGTGAAAGGGCAGTCCACAATAGCTTAATTAGTACAGAAGCAAAATGGTCATTTCTACATTTCTTGGAAATAAAGCGTGCACAATTCTTGAAAATTTATGCACTATCCTTACTTTCTGCATTGCTCCGGTGGCCTAAGCAGTTAGAGCATCTGCCTCAGATGCAGGTCACAGGTTCAATCCCCGGCCAAGTCATACCAAAGACTTACAAAAATGGTACTAATAGCTACCTCACTTGGCACTCAGCATTAAGAGTTTAGTGTTAGGACTGGTTGGCCTGGTGTCAGGATAATGTGACTGGGTGGGACATCAGGCTACATGTCTGCGGCATGATGCCCCAGTGCTAGACATCACTACAAACTTACATAAATTTCCCATTTTTGCAGAATTTTCACAATTGCCATCTATCTTCCTACACTTCTTTTATGTAAAATGTTCTCTTTCATTGGTAACAAGATATTTATGCACCAACAGGTCCAGCACATATATTCAACAGGTACATAGCAATAATAAATGAAACAATTTTATTGGCTGATGATGTCTGAAGACCTTTTGACAGTTATATCATAGTATCTGATAGACTCATGGGTGTCCTAATTAAAGTGTCAATGTTTTCCATACAGTGATGTGTGATTCTAAGTTACGTGACATAATCCAAGTTACTCTACAGAAACCACATTTTTTCTTTCAGTCCCAATAACCCTGATCATTGACCTATTAACCCCAAATTTCATTTGAAATGCAAGCCATGCACAATGTTTAATCAATGCAGTGAAACAACTCACAGAAGCGGTTTTATAGAAATTGACTTTCCTTCTTTCAGGTCCTGTGACAAAAATTAATAGTTTGATTTTCTTTATAAATTGTACTGCATCACATGCTTATTAAATCAAATATTTGAAATGTTTGTGAAACAATATTTTTATTATATCAACGATCGGACATGTTTTTGAGACATGACATGTTTGTTACATTCAAACATTTCTTACATCAACCACTTGACATGTTTGCTACATCAACCATTTGCTACACAAGTTTCAGACATGTTTTTGAGACATGACATGTTTCTTACATCAACTATTTGCTACACCAAGTTTCTGACATGTTTTTGAGACATGACATGTTTGTTACATCAACCATTTCTTACACCAAGTTTCTGACATGTTTTGGAGACATGACATGTTTGTTACATCAACCATTTGTTATATCAACCACTTGACATGTTTTTTACATCAACCATTTGTTACACCAAGCATCTGACATGTTTTGGAGACATGACATGTTTGTTACATCAACCATTTTACATGTTTGAGATGCGTACTCTTACTGGTTGCCAATAAGCAGTATTTAAGATAGAAGAGTATTTGAAAAACTTGGCAAAAGTGATAAATTCATCAGGGACACAGTTACTTCCCAAGAATCTGAAAATGACATTTCCCATTATAAAATTTAGAAAATATCCCTATCCAATTAAACTCAACAGCTGAAGGGTTGTCATGAAATGATTGATTTTTAAATTCCAGATGATTCAGGATTCATGGACAGATGAATGGATCGACATCACAACATGCCTATATTATGCTCTGCCTTATTGTGAATTTAGATATTACCGCTAGTATATATAACCTTAATAATCAATAATAATATATATTACCTTAATAATCAATAAAAGGTGTTTTAAGTCTTTGTATTTTACAAGGTATATTTTAAAAACAATTCTGCATAGGTAAATTGTAATGTTATACATCAAACGAAAAGGTCCATGAATTCATGCAGAAACTCAAGCTCCACTAAGTCAGGCGAGCATGCACATGCCAAGACTCAACTGCAGAGTTGAGCCTGACAATGCCATGTTTCATCAGCATTTCTTTTCAGAAATACATCCTCTAGTAATTTCACTAGAGAAAATGCAGTGACAGTACTGAAGACCAGCACAGTATTGCAATCAGGTAATTGGCCTTTGAAAGGAAAAAATATTAAAATGTGAATAAATTTTTGTAAAAATGTCTAAAAATTAAAATGTGAATAAACTGTTATAAAATTTCTAAAAATTAAAATGTGAATTTTTTAAAAAAATTTCTAACACATCAACTTTTGATCCCATCCATTCTGATCATCAACTTTTGATCCCATCCACTCTGATCATGTAAACTAAATGCACCACAGCAACAGTAATAAAATTTCAATGTCAACAGTAATATTAATAATAATAATAATAATAACAGTATTAATAATAATAATGACTTTAGTTAAAGAGGGTAACACAATTAGCTAAGAACTAATCTACCAGTATGATGAAAGAGCAATTAGATGGTTTCCTTCTTACTTAAGTGAGAGAACACAACATGTTTACATAAATAATGTTCTGTCTGAACCTGAAACAATTAGATATGGAGTACCACAAGGCTCAATTCTAGGTCCAATACTATTCATTTTATTTATTAATGACCTACCACTTTTACTAAGAGATTCAATATCATCTACAGATCTCTATGCAGATGACACAACATTGTCAGACATCCAAAACACAAAGCATGAACTCGAAATTTCTTTACAGAATGCCCTAAACAAACTGGAAACTGGTGCACATGCAATGGCATGGTGGTAAATACTGGTAAAACTAAAATATTACTTATCTCAACATGGCAAAGAAGGAAAAATCTTGATAGTGATGAACTATGTCTGACATGGAAGGATAAAAATTTGCAAATGGTCTGTCATGATAGACTCACTTGGTGTTCTGGTAGATAATAATCTATCATGCTGAACATATCAAACATATCAGTAAAAAAGTCAATTCAAGTTTATGGCTTCTCAGTAGGATAAGACATTTTCTCTGAGAAAGGCACAGAAAACTATTTTATAACAGTTACATACAGCCCTATTTAGACTACTGTAATACAGTATGGGGTAATTCAAATAATAAAAACATAGCAAAGCTGGCACATCTTCAAAAACGAGCATTTGCGCTAATATCAATCCAGAAAGAAAGCAAGGAAAATTTAGCTGGTAGGTTAAAAATATTACCTATTAAAGACCGAATCTGTTTGATAAAAGCCAAATTAATGTACAGGATATCTCATAATAGTGCTCCTGAATATTTACAATCACTATTCCAGTACAGGCTACCTGGTAATACTCCCCACCTGTGATCCAAGTCTACCAAACAGTATAAAATTCCCAAAGGAGTTATTTAAAAAAAGTTTCCAATACTCTGGAACTCTGCTCTGGAATAGTATTCCAGCTGAGATTAGAAATGCACACTCTATTTCCTTCTTCCAAGCCCAATATATCCAGTGGCTTCAGAGATGCAGCAAAAGTAAATAAATTCTTTTGCAAGAGGGCCTCAAGGTAGATTAGTTTTTAGCTAATTGTGTTACCCTCTTTAAATAAGGTCATTAAATAAGGTCATTATTATTATTATTACATGTATTACCTTGAGGCCTGGATAAGTTGCCTTTAAGTAGCTTTACAGATTGCAACCCTGTATATATTATGGCCAATTAAGTTATACACCTTATGGTTACAAAGTACAAGACTAGTGTCTTCCAACTCAACTCTCACTGCACAAGTTTAGTTGGAGTATACAATGCCAGAATGTGCGCAAGGAAACACACAAAAATCTCTAAATAATGACTGTGCCAGCTCATTACAGTGGTCTTAGCCCCTCAATATAATGCTGTCCCTTGTCTCACATTTGCATAGTAATGGTTCCTATTAATGTACCAGTAGTTTATTTTGCTCTACAATTTGATATCAAATTTATTTATAAGCCACTGACTGTGTACAAGTAACTAGTGTGTGGTTTCATATCATTATATACCCTATCTTGGTTGTGTTGTACAATATTATCCAACAGTCCTGGTGAAAATTATGCCCTGTGGTTAGCGTGTTATACAATGTTATGTCGCATTCTTGCTAGATTATACCCTCCCCACTGTGTTATATACTAGTATAATACAGTGTTGCTGAAAAATAAACTCCCCACAAACCTAAACCTGACATTATCTGCTTACAAGAAACCCATCTAACTCAGGCCTCTAAGATCACCCTCAAAATTCCAGGATACTCAACCGTATATACTAAAAGTAGAACAAACGGTAAATTAAAAGGGGGGCAAGTAACTTATATTACTGACTCACTTCCAAACACCTCAGAAGTTACCCCAGATCAAAACCAAGATGAACCTGAACAAACAGAAATTCAAACCATCATGATTAACACTGGCTAGCATACTATAAAACTGCTAAATGTATATGACCCAGGAGGAGATAATCCAACAGCAATCAATCACTATACGAAAATGTCCACTGACAAAGAGGAAAATCTTATCATATGTGGGGGTTTTAACGCCCATAACATAAGATGGGGAGGAATAATGCAAAACCTAAGAGGAAACCTACTTGAAAAATGGACAACCAAATCCAATCTAGTTATCCTTAACAATGAAGAAGAAACAAGATTAGACCCCATCAAAGGTGCACTATCAGCAATCAATCTCACCATAATCACTCCTAAATTGGCCCAAATCTCAGATTGGAAGTTGATCAAAGCAGCACCCTTGGAAGCGATCACTTCGCTATCCTACTCACCTTCAATATAATGACAGAAACATACCCAACTAACAACATACCAAGGTGGAGGTGTGACAAAGCCGATTGGGATAAATTTAAAATTGCCCTATCTACAATAACTCTAGCAGATCTTTATAATGATAACATCAATCAATACAATCTAAATGTAATGAACGCCCTAACTGAGGCAGCTAAAATAAGCATACCCAGAGCAGGAGGACAACAACTTATACCCACTGTCCCATGGTGGAACGAAGAATGTAAAGTAGCTAAAAAAAACTATATAAAAAAAGGCCCTTAATCGATTTAAACACACAGGGAACTCCAATGACTTTAGGATTTACAAAAATAGGGAACAAGAAATGAAAACAATAATCCAAAATGCAAAAGAAAAAACCTGGCAAGCCTTCTGCTCTAACATAAACTTCAAAACAAACACAAAACAGGTATGGGACAAGATAAAAGCAATAAAGGGGAAAAACAAGCAACCAACTCCCAAAATGACTGGAAATCTAACCGACAAAGAAAAGGCAAACTGCTTGGCATCACACTTTGCAAGCATGAGCAGCAACTCCAACCATACCCAAAAATTCCATGAACACCACCAAAGTGTAGAACAAAAGTATCCAAACCTCTTCTCTGACCTAAGATCCAAACAATCTAAATTAAACGATGACTTCACAATAGCAGAATGGATAGCTGCACTTGCTAAGAAAAAGGCAACCTCACCTGAAGAAGACCAACTTGGCTATGAAATATCCAAACACATCCCAGGAAACATAACTGAAATCATACTAGATCTACTTAATAACAGCTGGCGGAAGGGCCAACTACCCAAAAGTTGGAAAAAAGCTATCGTCATTGCAGTAACCAAATCTGGTAAAAACCCAAATGACATCAATGCAGATAACATTTGCAAAATAATGGAAAAATGATTAATGACTAAATTACCATCTAGAAAGCAAGAACTACATTCCAGAAACACAAAGCGGCTTTCACAACAAAAGATCCACCCTGGACCATTTGTTCAGACTCGAATCATGCATCAAGCTTGCATTTAATGCAAAATGCAAATGCAATAGACATCTAATCGCAGTATTTCTCGATCTAGAAAAAGCATTTGATTTGGTCTGGACAAAAGGTCTTATTATGAAACTTAATCTATACCAAATAACTGGCCGCATACATACATGTAACTGGATAGCAGACTTCCTAACAGATCGGAAGATACTGACAAAAGTAGGGGATCAATATTCAGATGTATATAACCTAGAAAAAGGTACACCACAAGGTAGCGTGCTTAGCCCCACTTTATTCAGCTTCATAGTAAATGACCTTGAAACTATAATTAACAAAAATAAGGTAAATCTATCCCAATTTGCTGACGATAGTGGGATTTGAAAAGCAGGCAATCTGAACAGCAAAACAGTCATAGGGCAAATACAAGATAGACTTAACCAAATAGATCGGTGGGCAGATAAATGGGGTTTTAAAATATCCAACACTAAAACAGAAGCCATTATGTTCTCATCACACAATAGAAATACTATATAATACCCTAAACTGCACATACGAGGGAAAATAATAAAACTTGTCAAAAAAGAAATTCCTAGGAATGTTCCTTGGCAAAAACCTAACATGGAAACACCACATTAAAGAACTCACCCAAAAATGTAAAGCTGATCTAAGTCTATTAAGAAACCTCAAGGGAACTACATGGAGGGCCAACAAAGAAATGCTTTTAACAATATATAAGGCACGTAAAAGAGCAAAAATAGATTAAGGATGCCAAGTCTATGCATCAGCTAACCAAACAATATAAGACACTAATTATCTGCACTGGAGCACTAAACTCAGCCTCCCTATAAGAGCTCCAAATACTGACAGGAGAACTACCACTGCAACTAAGAAGAAATGAAAGCATATTAAGATATGCCACACAAGTTGCAATCTATAAAACAAGCCACCCCACCAGGAAAATTATCCAACAAAGTGATATCCCTTTCATTAAAAAACTGAAACCACAACCACCCGGTGCAAATAAAATTCATGAACTAACTGAAGATCTTATCCAACCCACTCTACCAGCTGAACAATGCAGTTACCCTGACCCAACACCACAGATGGGAGGTAACCCTAACTGTAACACAATAGCCCTTACTTATGGCAACAAACAAGACCAGGTACATGATATAAGGACAAAAATATTAGCCGAGCTAGAAGAAAAATACATAGGGTACACCAAGATATACACCGATGGCTCAAAAATTACAAAACCGTACAAAACTGCTGCAGCAATAGTAATCCCTGAAACCAACACAGAATTCGGATCTAGATTACCCGACAACTGCTCCATTTACACAGCCGAATTCTTGGCCATTATTGAAGCTTTAAAAAGGATCCAACTAACAGACACTAGGCAAGAAGTTTAATCATCAGTGACTCCCTTAGCGGCATCAACTCAATTAAATCAAACCACTCTATCACAAGAAGCAACTTTCTGAAGGAAACCAACCACTTAATTAAACAACTGCTAAATAACAAACATATAATAGAGTTCATGTGGGTGCCCTCCCATACCGGACTAGCAGGTAACGATAAAGCAGACTAAGTAGCTAAACAATATCTCCATGAACCTGACTCCATAGCATTATACTACAGCATCCAAGAGTTGTATATCATCATCAGAATTAAAATCGACAATAAGTGGCAACAACAAAGGGTTAGCAGCAAAAAGGGATGCAAGCTATACTCCATACTAAATAAGGTCGCAAGACATACCAACCCACCACAACTCGTTAGAAGTCAGGATCAAAAACTTATCAATAGGATACTAATAGGCAAAACTAAATTAGCCAGCAGCTTTGGGAAATATTTGACAATCAACATAAACTCAAATGGCAAATACCCACACTGTCCACTCCAAGAAGATTTTGAACATGTTTTTAACACCTGCCGTAAGTATGGAACCCAAAGAACTAGGTTTAGGACTAAACAACATAAAATAGGGTCCCCACCAACCTATACAGATTTCCTCAATGAACAAAACTTAAATAAAGGCATTACTTACAAAAATATTATAAACTTCCTCACCGACAATGGGGAAAAACGGGGGATATAAACAAAAGTGTATGACCCACTAAACAATAAATAAATACCATTCAATTAAGTACAACTAGGGGACAGGCTATTAAACTAAACGTAACGAGCAACAAGACCAAATGTCTTTGACATGTCTTAGCGACCTGAGTATTCGGCAAAGATATCTGTCTTATCAAAACAGATTTAGCCTGAAAATAAAATAACATCACATAAATAAAACAAAATAGGAACAATTATCATAACTAGGAGACAGGTTAATAAACTTAAATTAGGGAATAAAAAAGATCAGATGTCTTTGACATGTTCTAGCGACCCGAGTATTCGGCAAAGATATCTGTCTTATCAAAATAGATTTAGCCTGAAAATAAAAAAACATCACATAAATAAAACAAAATAGGAACAATTATCATAAATAGGAGACAGGCTAAAAAACTTAAAATTAGGAAATAAAAAAGATCTTTGACATGTCTTAGCGACCCGAGTATTCAGCAAAGATATCTGTCTTAATCAAACAGACTTAGCCTGAAAATAAAATAACAACATTCTAAAAGCTTCATCCAAAAAAACTAGGAAAATGAATCAAACATAAAGATAGATTAACAAGTATTTAGCCCAACCCTAAACCCACACATGTATAAACAAATAAACTGCACTAACCCTTAATCTAAATTTAAAATATAAAATAATTCTTTTCTTGTATTTATTTTTCTTTCTGTAATTTTTTTAAAAAACTAATTATTTTTCTAGGGCACCACAATCCTACAATATGAAATTCAGGACACTAACATATTTTCCTACCGCAGATTTTATGTAGTACAACAAATGCATCTGCACTAAGGCACAGCCTCTCCTCGAGGCATTAAAAACAATTAGAACACCTAGATAAGACCCCAAAAACTAGAATAAATAAGGTGGTCTAAAAGACCCAAGACCGACCATCAGGCCACGCTGCACAAGACGGCAAAGTCTATCAAGATAGGAAAACTTACTATAACCCCAAAATCGATACCTATAAGGTGGTCCAAACCCGAAGGACCATCAGGCTCGGATGCACGATGCGGCAACCAAATATCTATGGAAACTAGTTAGGACCCTAAACGTAAGAATATATGAGGTAATCCAAACCCCAAGGACCATCTGGCACAGCTGCACAAAGCAGCACACAATCTAGCCTTGGAAAGTTTAAATAACCATACACAAAACGGTGAACCCAAACCAAGAACCACCCTACCCAAATCAGACTCAATAGATAAAGTTTAAATAACCTTATAGACTATCACTAAATGGTCACTGGTGGGGTACTATCTTTAAAAACAAAAACGGCACAGAATATATCTCCAAAAATCTGCCAAGACAACAAGTCATTAACCTTTTGGCAAGGGAGTAAAACAAATTATACCCTGGATAAATCAAGGTGCCTTCCTAGTGAGCAGGCTCCTCCCTGACCAAACCTTCCTCCTCACCACTGCCAGACATTAAATTAATAAACGTGCATAGCACATATT
The DNA here is from genome assembly GCA_028554795.2 of Sinohyriopsis cumingii. Classification (NCBI taxonomy): domain Eukaryota; kingdom Metazoa; phylum Mollusca; class Bivalvia; order Unionida; family Unionidae; genus Sinohyriopsis; species Sinohyriopsis cumingii. The sequence continues at coordinate 6,366,227 of CM068837.1, read as the reverse complement.
AAATACATGAATAGAGAGGCACTTTTTCCTCTCTTCATGAACAATTAATTAACCCTCCACATGGGAATAAAAACCTTGGTGTCCTGACATGACGTCACAGTGGCAACCAATCGCTACTGGCTTTACATACTGCTTGGTTGACACCTAGCGCAGCTAATTCACACTAAATTGCTGCCTTTAACTTGAGTGTGTGCTGGGTCCATCCCCACTCTAGTATAGCCTTAAATTCAGGTCGCTAGGGTCTATGAAGCCAGTTATATTGACCCAAGTCCTGATGGTTCAATTAAATAGTGCCTTTTATGCACAGTAATGCCTGGGGGATAAGGCTTTAATTCCTTCCCCCTGGATCAATTAAATAGTCCGCTTATGGGCATTAACCAGACGTACATGCCCGTATGGGCGAAAACATCTATAATTTTAAAAGGTTATGATGCTTACACCCTATTGTTCATGACTTAAATACTATTATGATACAATCTTGTTGGAACATGTATATCATACTGTTACACTATTATGACACAGTCGTTTTAGATCTTTTACATGCACCATATGTTGTGTGTTTTAATCAATATTATGACCCAGTCTCGTTGGAACATATGGTGATGTGCTATGGCTTAACTACTGTAGCTTGGTGCAGTTAATTTTACAATGTCATAAAGATGAAGTATTGTATTGGATAGTTTGATAATTAGCTTCTCCATTATGCTCATGTCAATCAATTATTGCAATGTACCAGGGCCAGCTGGGTCAGTAGTCTGTATCCTTGGAAAAGGCACTTACCACATATACTTGCTTAAAAGTAGAGTCCAACTGCATACAACAAAGATCCTATAGCCATAGCATAATGCACCTGCAGATCAGGGTCTATCTTGTTTGTTCTACTGATTACACCTAACAAATTGCACAAAGATCTGATGGCTCATTAAACCACTGCAGATCTGGGTCTGTGCAGTTTGCAGTTGGACTTGACCTGTAGGCGAGTATATACAGTAGCTTCATTTCCTCTGTATGTATGTATACAGTATATGTACATGTATAGAGTATATGTATATGTATACAGTATATGTACATGTAAGAGTATATGTATATGTATACAGTATATGTACATGTATAGAGCATATGTATATGTATACAGTATATGTACATGTAGAGTATATGTATATGTATACAGTATATGTACATGTAGAGTATATGTATATGTATACAGTATATGTACATGTATAGAGTATATGTACATGTAGAGTATATGTATATGTATACAGTATATGTACATGTATAGAGTATATGTATATGTATACAGTATATGCCCTGAATGTGCAGTTAAAAACAAACCAACTATCATCCAAAATCTTGATTTTTGCCTCATATTTGTAAACCAATGTCTCAAATTACAAAAGTAAATTTTTGGCAACTAATAACCCTATCTATACAATGTCATTTTCTGCCACATAAGAAATCCATTTCAATTGTACAGAACATTCCATATCCTGGAACATTGATTTACCATGGCCAGTCTTCATAAGCCTGCGGCTGGTGATCCACTTTATTCCACATCACTGATTTTAGACTGATGACCCTTGGCTAGTAAAGATGCACATGGGCTTGTCATAGTTTAATGTGCAGATAAAGAACCCTGCCTTTTTCATATTAGGCTCGCTTGAAAAGTATTTGACTTAAGATATTAAAGGTACCAACTTTGTACTGTCACTGCTCTTTCATAAAAATACTGATGTTTTCTTGCAATTTAAAGAATGATGATTTATTTTAGTTCTGAAAGCAAATTTAGGAAATTGAATTTCTTTGCTAAGTATATGTATATACAACAGCAAATCTTCATCTCTGAACATAAATTGCAGCTCTAATTGTAAGGAAATATTGAATGCCAGCAATGCAATGCTAATTTTGTTCATCACTAAATTTATACTGGTAGCTGGAATTTTTTGCGACTTGAAAGCAAAGAAACTTAATTTTGTAATTATTTTTCAAACAGCAAAAGCTATAATCCATAATAGTATAGATTCATTTGCATAATCATTAACATGATTAATCACTTGAAGGGGGAGGGGGAATGGGTATTTTTGTTGTTGTCATGCTCCCAAAATCAGCTTGCCCAAAAATACTAAAATTTGTATATAAAAAATTACATTCCAAATATTATATTACTTGAAGGAAAAAAAAGTTTGGTTGGAAAGAAAATTCATTGGCACCACCACTCCTAAGAAGATTAAATTGTCATTCTCTAAATCCTTTCCTGTGAATAAGAATTTTATTGCCTTTGGGGAAAATTACATTTATGATAGTATCTGAACTAGGGGTTTGAAAAAACAGTCCGACTGAATCCATTGACTGATATTATATGATATTTATAAAATAATAATAATAATAATAATAATAATAATAATAATAATAATAAGAATAATAATAATGTATAGTGCCTAATCTTTAGAAGCTCTAAGTATTATTACAGAAAACAAACACCATGAAATTAGAAAAAATAAAAAAATATGCTGTAAATATTTAAGATAGGGAACATTATTAGGTTTTTAAGTTTGTTCTTGCAGTCGAAATAAGTGAGTTTTAAGAGCACTCTTAAATGGGGTCACTGTCTTTTTCTTTAAGTTCAGTGGGCAATTCATTCCACGTTGCTGGGCCCTGGTATGCAAAAGAACGTTGTCCATATGACTTCATTTTTGTAGTAGAATAATGAATATATATTGTCAGAAGAGGAGCTTAAGTATCTTGCTGGTGTGTACACATAGGTGAGGTCAGATAGGTATGTTGGACTGGAGTCCTTCAGTGAAACGTAACACAGAGAACAAATTTTGTGTTTGATTCTGGATCAAATGGATAGCCAGTGTAGGGTACAGAGCAGCGGGGAGGTGTGCTCTGATCGTGGTACTCTAAGTATGAAACGAGCAGCTGTGTTTTGAACTTTTTGAAGTTTCTGGAGCAGATATTGAGATGAACCAGACAAAATTGAGTTACAATAGTCCAGTCTTGAAAGTACTAATGAACATACAAGTGTTTTAGTGGCATCAGCTGAAAGATATTTGCGAATGGAGCTGCTGCATCTCAGCTCAAGATATGCAGCCTTGCATATGTTCATGACATGTTGGTGCAGCGTGAGAGTACTGTCCAGAGTGATACCTAGGATTCATACCAACTGTGTGAATTTAATGCTGGTATTACTGATATTTATTGTTTGAGGTAAAGGATGTGAATGAGAAATCTTTGTGTTGTGATCAGAATGGCCTCAGTTTTATCATCATTCATCTGCAGCTTGTCACATGTCATCCATGATTTCACATCAGAAATGCACCTCTCTACACCTTGGATGGTAGCTTCAACTTCATTTGGGTGGCTAGATTTGTATATTTGGGTGTCATCAGAGTACAACTGGTGAGACACTGGATGATGATCTATGACACTTGAGAGTGACTGAGTCCATAAAATGAAGAGAACAGGTCCAACAACAGACCCCTGTGGAACATCACAACATACATTAACTGGGCTGGAGTGTATTCCATTTGCAGATACAATTTGGAATGCCAAAATACATGCTGGAGACAGTGAAGTAATATATCATGGTCTGTTGTGTCAAATGCTGCAGACAAATCAAGGAGGGTGAGGACTGTAATCTTTCCGCTATCCAACGCAGAGAGAATGTCATTAACTACTTTTAGAAGAGTAGTTACAGTACTGTGGCAAGGGCTATATGCTGATTGTACATTGCTAAAAAGACTATTTGAATTCAGATGAGATACAAGTCAGGATAGAACTACCTTTCCTAAGATTTTTGACAAGAAATTAGGAGATTAGAAACTGGGCAGTAGTTCTTTAAATCATTATGGTCGAGTGTTGGTTTCTTCAGCAGAGGCTTTACAATGGTGGTTTTGAAAAATGATTGGAATTCCCCAGATGAGAGATGTATTAAAAACATCAGTTAGTGAAGGCAATACTGGATCTAAGCACTCAAGCAGCAGTGATGTTGGAATTAGATCAAGTTCACATGACTTTGGTGCATTCTTTATCACGAATGTCGGATATTTTAATTTACTGGTTTGCAGCAAGCATAAAATCCAATAAAATTAACTAACTGCATCACGCATGTAGATTTACAGCCCCTAAACAGGGAAAGGAAGGCAAGTGTTATGTAAGTGTTATGTAAACTCAGGCAATGCTTATACACATAAGTAACAACTGGTACTGTATATACTCACCTACAGGCAATGCTTAAACACATAAGTAACAACTGGTACTGTATATACTCACCTACAAGTCAGGTCCAAATGCAAACAAAAAAGACCCTGATCTGGGTTTATGATGTTTGTTGTACTGATTAGTCCTGACAAACAGCTAAGACCCAGATCTGCCAGCATATTATGCAATGACAATTCTAGCTCTTTGGATCTGACTTACAGGTGAGTACATAAGTATATGTTTTCAAAATGCAGTAGTGTATACAAAGAAATCAAGACAGTATTATCTAGCAGAAAAAATATATCATTTGATTTCTCCAGGAATATATAGCTCCATAATTTAGTTTTTTATTGAACATATTCCAAGACACAGATCCATTAAAAATAAATCAATTCTGTCATATTTGGCAATATTCTTCAATTGTATTGATTCTAAGCCTGACTCCAATTACTGACCAGGCAACCACTGGTGATAAACATGTGGCAAATGTTGACTGAAGAATAAAAGAGTAATGGAAAACTAGCAAAATGGTGCCAACTAAATTAAAAGATCAATAATCATAAATTAATATCAGCCAAATCTTGTCCTCCTCAAAATCTAGTAACAATACAAGACGATGATGATGATAATGATGATCCCATTAAATATATTGTCAACACTGTTGCACAAATACCAAGTTTAGTTTTGTTTTGTTTTCTGGGGCTTAAAACTCATTTTCAGCACATGATAGGCTATGAGTGGCAACCAGTATATTTGGTGGTGGAAGAACCCAGGAAGAACCAACAACACATGGGAAGCTACTGGAAAGCTTTCTCACATACCCATGCTGGTTGAGCTTTGACTCAAATCCATGTGGATAGAGGTGAGATGACAGTAACTCAAATCCATGTGGATAGAGGTGAGATGACAGTGACTCAGATCTATGTGGATTGAGGTGAGGTTGCATGATCTATACAGGCAAGAGCCCTAGATCACTTGGGCACTTCAGGACCCACACAGATGTTAGTAGTGTGGTTGTAAACTGTCTGAATCTAATCCACCGCTCACCTATCAACTGCCCCCTCCCCAATTAAAAATAAGGGAGATATTTTCTAAATATAGGGGAGAATGAACAAGGTCGGGCTTGCAATAAAAAAAGGGTCAATCCTGCAATTACACTTCTTAGAATCTGTCCAGGACTCGAACTGTAACTCTCCCATGCAAACTTTAAGTCAACTGTGTGAAATGCAAGTTGAGATCATTTCAAGGTCTTGAAACTTTCTGTGTTGCTTTTTTGGTGACACACTATACATCAAAGTAAATCATCCATACACTGTACATCAAATCATCCAGTCATACACTATACATCAAATCATCCAGTCATACACTATACATCAAATCATCCAGTCATACACTATACATCAAATCATCTAGTCATACACTATACATCAAATCATCCAGTCATACACTATACATCAAATCATCCAGTCATACACTATACATTAAATCATCCAAATACTACACATCAAATCATCCCGTCATACACTATACATCAAAATCATCTAGTCATACACTATACATCAAATCATCCAGTCATACAATATAAATCAAATCATCTAGTCATACACTATACATTAAATCATCCAGTCATACACTATACATTAAATCATTCAGTCATACACAATACATTAAATCATTCAGTCATACACAATACATTAAATCATTCAGTCATACACAATACATTAAATCATTCAGTCATACACTACACATTAAATCATTCAGTCATACACAATACATTAAATCATTCAGTCATACACTATACATTAAATCATCCAGTCATACACAATACATCAAATCATCATCCAGTGATACACTATGCTCTAAATCATCCATACACTTTACATTAACTCATTCATACAATATAAATCAAATCATCCAGTCATACACTACACATTAAATCATCCAGTCATACACCATACATTAAATCATCCATACACTACACATTAAATCATTCAGTCATACACAATACATTAAATCATTCAGTCATACACTATACATTAAATCATTAAGTCATACACTATACATCAAATCATCCAGTCATACACTATACATCAAATCATCATCCAGTGATACACTATGCTCTAAATCATCCAGTCATACACTTTACATTAACTCATTCATACAATATAAATCAAATCATCCCATCATACACAATACATTAACTCCTTCATACACTATAAATCAAATCATCCAGTCATACACTACACATTAAATCATTCAGTCATACACTATACATTAAATCATCCAGTCATACACTACACATTAAATCATTCAGTCATACACTATACAACAAATCATTCAGTCATACACTATACATCAAATCATCCAGTCATCCACTATACATTAAATCATTCAGTCATACACAATACATTAAATCATTCAGTCATACACAATACATTAAATCATTCAGTCATACACTATACATTAAATCATTCAGTCATACACTATACATCAAATCATCCAGTCATCCACTATACATTAAATCATCCAGTCATACACTTACAATACAGTCAATTTACATGAACAGAATATACCCTACATTGACATTCTTATGTTAAAATACCCTTGCCATACATATTGGCATTAGACAGTGGACAAATGCACAACCATTATCTTTCAAGAGGATGCTTTCACACACAACAATTTTATTCACAATTTTTTTTAATTCAAATTCATCTTTATATGACTAAAAATCTATTATTATTGACATGTGTGATATTGATTACTTCAATGCATAATGATTTTCATAACGATATTCATTATTCCATACAATGGTAAAGTAATATTTCAGATTTAACTTGATCGTTACTAATTTGCTTTTATGAAAATTCAGCAGTTTTGATTAATAACCGTGGTTAGAAATAATTCCATTCTTGGATGGCGCTTCTGGAAAACTATTAATTTGCAGAATCCATTTGAGCACAAGTAAACTGGTAGATACAAAGAGTATTTTAAATGTTCTGAATATTTTGCTAAAACTGTTTTCTCGTTGACACTGTCAATAAATTAAACGCTGAGGCAAATAATGTTCTTTAAAATGATATGCAGCTTCACATACAGCATGTCGGATACTTGCAAGTATACGCAAGATGTTATGACTGTTCTTAAGCTTAGGTAATAGAAAAAAGAAAAAAAAATCATTGCAACAGCTTTTGTAAACGTCAACAAATAACTTAATTTCCCTCAAATAAAAAGTAAAAATTTAAAAGGGACAAACAGTTTTGTTAATTAGATCCCCAAAAGTCCTAAACATTTTATCACAAGTCCAAAAGTATTGTTCCAGACGAATTCCAGTGTTTTTACAGATAAATTATAATCTTGAATGTGCTGATGAGCCTTGAATGTGCAAACAGGCTTAATCTATCACAAATGATATAATCCAGATAATCCTTGAATGAGTTTACAATAATTCCAAATTAGTGATTTAGTCTTAAAAGTCATTAAGCAATTCGTAATTAAATAAATCCTCTCATTTTATAACCGAACCCTACTAAAAGACTGATTCCAATAGACAGGAAGGGTCTATATTAAAGAAGTAATGAATAATTCTGATGTAAACAACTTTATATACATCCTTGCTTGATCTATGCTGCAATAACAATTTCTAACAATACTGTCCTCTTAATGGTTGTTATTGTTGTAGGGTTTAACGGCATTTTTCAGCACATGTTAGGCTATACATGGCGGCCAATATTAATGGTAGAGGAAGAACCCAGGAAAGAACCACCAACCCACGAGAAGCTACTGGCAAGCTTTCTCACATACCCACATTGGCTGAATCCGAGACTCGAACCCACGCAGACAGATGTAAGATGACAATGATTCATAATGGAGAGGGCTTCAGACCACTCAGCGCCCCTCCTCTTAATAGATAATTATTCCAAAAACATGGCCAGGTCTGTTCACTTAAATTCTAGCAATTCAACCTGACAAAGATCAGGCAGACCATAAATTTCTCAGTGAAAAACCAATGTCCTGAACTCAAATCCAAATAAACATGTTTACAAAAATTATCTTAAAATTTAGCCTAAACTCATGGAGAAAAATTAGCTATGTAATATGTTGTTTACAAAATGACTCTTGCAACCTATAATCGGGGCAGAAATATAAACAAGCATAAACATACCAATATACATAACAAAAACTGTTAGGGAAGAAAAATTCTGTTACTGAACAAAAGCATGTTTTAACTCCAAACCTTCTTAGGATACTTACCATCAACTTGGGTAATGGTTGGAATTCTTTGTCAAATACTAAAATTTTGTGGTGGTTTCATCATTTTAAAGATGGTCATGAATCAATGGAAGATTGCCAGAGGAGATAAATTATAGATTTACTATTTTGATCCACATATGTGAAAATGAGCATCAACCACAAACTGGTCTACACAGACAAATTGTCATGAGAAATTTATAGGCCTAATTTTCTTACGCAAAAGGAATGATCATCAGGTACCTGTACCTGACTCTGCAGAAGGTGTAGCCAAAAGTTATGGAATAATACTAAACCACCTGTCAGCACATTGGTACCCAGGGAACCATGGAGTCACTGACCAGGCACCAGCACATAAATCCGCTATTGTGACAGATTTCATAAAGAAGCAAATCATCCATGCAGTCCTGAATTAGCCTCGAGTGAATTTCATCTGAAGCCTAACCATCAAAGATTCATTGAGGGACTGATAATTTTAAAGTGATGATATGGCTGAAAGTAGTCCTACCTGTAAGACCTGACGCTGATATTTATGTTGTGGGCGTACAAAATCAAAATGTGCTATGTCTTACATGTAGGACTAGGTTGAAAGTAGAGCTTTCCAGTTTATGAGAACATCACCAAAAGTTGAATTCATACAAAATGTCATTTAATAACTGAATAATAAAACCAAGAAAATGTGCAGAGTTGCAAGAAGAGCATTCTGTGGGGATGCACTGTTCTCTAAAAGACAACTTTGTCATACAGATCATACTAATATTCAGAAGTATATTTAAGCTGATTTCCACTTGATCCGTTTCATTTGGTTAAGCTGCAGCAGAGGAATTTTGCTGTGTTTCAAAAACTTTGAGAGAAAAAAGTATTTATCATTTTGGGGTTTGGAATCACATACTGTAATCAATCGCTTATGAGTCCTACTGCAAACTACACAGACCAATATCTGCCATCACATAATGTGCAAGCAAATATAGGTATGTGTAATTTGTTAGGAGTAATCAGTAGAATAAACAACACAGACCATGACGAGGATGAAGTCTTGGACCTTGTATCAGATGATATTAGGTAATGATATTTATATTTTTTAAATGCTGACTTAACTTAAGGTTTGTACACATTCAATTTCCCTTTGATCGTGTACCCAGGTAACCGATCATGATTAGGATCGACGGTTACAACTATAAGAGTAGCAGGAACTTAATGCCAATGATAACTTATAATTGCATTTTATAGTTCATTGTTCAAATTAACGTGTCGTTAGTTTAAGGCGACATCTTTTCTTATGCTTGTTGGGGGTTAGAAATAGGGACGAAGTAGACTCGACTCCATCACGTTGATGAAGTTGATTACTCAAAACAGACGTTTCTTGACACGTAACATTTTTAATTTTATGTCAATCAAGGAAACCTACCGATTTATGATGCACGCTGGGACAAATATTATTCTTACAGCTTATTCAAGTACTGAAATCATCTTTCAAGATCAGCAGAATTATACATAAAAGAATCACACTTACCTTATTCAGTGTACAAACTCAGAGAACTGTTTATTTCACGCATAACGTCATCAGATAGCGATCAATGTATGGAATATTTTGATTGGTCAATCTTGAATAATTCACTGCAGGCCTACAATATGTCAGCGCCCATGAAACGACTAAACAAGATTTAGTTTTCTTGCCTGCTTTTCAATAGATGTATGTGTTGCAAAAGTATTTAAATGTTTAAATGAATGTGCTTACTTATGTATTTACGATTATTTTTTGTATAATTTAAAAGACATCCTAATTTATACTTTTTCCATTCTATTACAGTACCGACAGTCATCTAAATCATTACCTAGTCCTACAACAAGCATGTAGGACTAGGTAATGATTTAGATGACTGTCGGTACTGTAATAGAATGGAAAAATGTAAGACATAGCACATGTTGATTTTGTTTAGGTGCTCACAACAAAAATATCAGTGTATGGTCTTATATGTAGGACTAAATCATTACCCGAATCATTACTGTGAAATGTAGACCCAAAATTAGACAATACCATATGCTTAAATATTCCAAAAAATATTTAGGCCTACAGTTATTAAATTAAATAAAATTATTGAAATATACGAAAATAGACTCCAAATAATTATTTGCCCAACGAAATTTTCAGGAAAAAAGACTTTGCAATAACAATCTTTGGAAGGCAACAATCTTTTCAGCAAAATAATAGCTCAAACATTCCTCACATAAAACTAAGTGGCTGCTTCAGTGTATGGGCTATTTTAACATGATTCCAAATGTATTTGAGACGTTAAAGAAAGCATACTAAGAAATTTAAATATAGCTTCCTTTGTAAATTATAGTGAGTTAAAATGTTGTTGTTTTGTGGTTTAGCACCAATGGCATGTTGGTCAGCATAACTGGTGTATGAAGAACCTGAGAAAACCCTGGTAAGTACCACCAACTCACACAAAGTGACTGGCAAGCATTCTCTCACACCCAAATTGGCCAAACATGAGACTCGAACCCACACCGACAGTTGAGATGGCAGTGATCGGTAAGGCAATTGCACTTTAGACCACAGCTTCCTTGAACCCCAGGTTAATATGAATTAACTATTAACAAAATGCTAGCAGATGTTTCTGATTTTTTAAATTAACAATGTTTTTTTCTCACCCACATGGTTTCAGCTACTCAAAGTACAAAAATGCACAACATAGTATAATTGGGTGTAGCTGGGTGAAATAGTATAATTGGGTGTAGATGGGTGAATAGTTATACTCCTGAAAACCAGATGAATGTCCACCCTAACAGGTGGACCAACTCATTGCTTTTTGTCACTTTTTAAATTAGTTGACATGACTGACCATAGTGACCAGTCATATGGAAATATAAAAAGAAAAAGACCCTCAGATGCTCGGAGACTATATGATTCTGTAGGGCAGATTGATACAACAATATACACCATAATTTTAACCAAACTCTGAGTCAAAAACAAAACCTTCCTTATCATAGCTGTGTGCTCTACCACCTGTGATATCTGTGCCATTGCCACCAACCACTTATAGCCAAAAATGGGGACTAATCATGATTAGTAATATTACTGGTGATTTTAATTTTTACCTGGTAATTATAATAATCTGCAATTGATTATTGCTAATTTAAATTATCTGTAATTGGTTACTGCTAGTACATCAAAATTTCAAGTGTTTTTATTGTTGTTTTGGATTTGATGCCATTTTTCAACACATAATAGGCTATACATGGTGGCTAGTATATATAAGAACCAGTGACCCACTGGAAGCTACTGGCAAACATTCTCACATACCCACACATTAGGTAAGATGAGACTTGCACCACGTGGACAGAGATATAAGTGATCTGTGAAGGCGAGCACTTTAGACCATTTGGCCAAAAAATTTAATTTTCACAGCATAACTGGTCATCATTTTTTAATACAAGTAACCAAACTTTAATCAGTCAAACATTAGTTACTTGTACTACCTGATTACATTCTCATGAGAACATACTTGGAGCCTTAAATAGTCCTTTTAATTATTTCAACACTGCATGATAAACAAGCATGCAGAAACGTTTGGAGGGTTTGAGCATTGTTGTGTCCAGAAATGTTGATTCCTTATGCTTTGATATTGCTATCCATGCATCTTACTAGCTGTTATTAAAAGATTGTGATGACTTGTAGATATTGCTTTTTATAAAAAAAAATATATGCATTAGTGTATTTGCTATATTTAACAGTAAATACTCTGCTCAAAAGTGACTAAATATAATTATAAGAAAAAGATATAAACGATTTTGTAATTTAAGTACATTTAAAGGTATTTGACTCTTTGTCTGGTTTCTGTGATAATAGATCCCTAGCTGTCAATTCAGCATGATCCCACTCAGCTCATATAGTTTTGTGGAGAAAAAATTAGCATGCCCATCTTCCACAGTCATATAGACAAAAATAAAGCATGACCTAGATCCTGCTCAGCTCGCAAGACATCAGAATAAAAGTAGCATGACCTGGATCCCACTCAGGTCCCACCATCATATTGGGAAAAATTAGTATGACCTAGATTACACTAAGCTCCCACAGTCATATGGGAAAATATTAGCATGACCTATTTTTCGAGCTACACTCAAGGACCACACATACACTGGCAAGGCACAGGTTACTGCTATATGTACATTTTATGTACATCCTCAGATCTCACTCAAGTATTATGCACACTCAATTAACACTGAATTTAAAACACCTTGATGAGTGTGGTATTTATAGCTGTACAAATTTGTAACAGTCTGCTGCACTAGCAGTGGGAGAAAGATGGCTGGACAACAGCTGAAATGCTGGGTACTTCTTAAAAATAAATAATTTCTCTTCTATGGAGCAGAGTTAATACTACCCCTACCTATCCCCCCTCCCCCCGGCTTTTCAGGAATTTATGTCCATCAACCATGAGCATGGCAACTTCACTGTGAACATCAAACTTTTGTTGAATATGGCATGCCTTTAAGTGTGAGCCACAAAAAGTCACAGGGATGCTCAGCTGATTCAGGATTTGAACCCTGTACCAATTTAAAAACTGACAAATAGTTTTCCACTTGTACCATCCCAATTGATTCTTGAAACATTTTTCTGGTTTATTCTGTGATCGTCATCCCCATGTCAATATCAACCATTATGGCTTTGACCTTTCAGCAGCTTCAAACTCTTACTTTGTGTCTCCTCTTCTCTTTATATATTGTGTCTGGATAAACATAAACCAGGAATGATTAGTACATTAATTGGACAACACGTGGAAGAGGTTCCCAATAATTAATCTGAAATATAGGATATATATATTGCAGTTGCAATAATTATTCATTTAATTTGATTCAATTTTAAATTTATTTGACTATTACTAGCATAACAAGTCTGTAATAAGTCATATATTGTTTCAATAATTGGATGGGAAGCACATTTCAGAAAAGTCTTGACAGTTGGAGGCATGTAGGTAGAGCTTGTAGATTTATCAGTTGTTTGCCACTATATTGATTATAAGGCCCACAATCAAACCCAGTGAACATAGATTTTGAGGCTCAGAATAAAGCCTGGGCTTTTGTATTGATTATAAGGCCCATAATAAAGCCTGGGCTACTGTATTGATTCTAAGGCCCAGAATCAAGCCCAGGCTACTTTAATATTGATTATAAAGCCTAGAATCAAGCCAAGACTACTATATTGATTTTAAGGCCCAGAATAAAACCCAGCTTACCATATTGATTCTAAGGCCCAGAATGAAACCTGGGCTACTGTATTGATTCTAAGTCCCAGAATCAAACCTAGACTGATGTATTTCTTATAAGGCCCAGAATGAAACTCAGGCTACTATAATATTGATTATAAAGCCAAGAATCAAGCCTAGGCTATTATATTAATTTTAAGGCTGTGAATCAAACCCAAGCTAATATATTTATTCCAAGGTCCAGAACCAAACCCAGACTGTTATACTGATTCTATGGCCTAGAATCAAACCTGGGCTACTATATTGATTCTAAAGTCCAGAATGAAACCCAGGTTAATATGTTGACTCTATGGCTAATAATAATAATAATGATAATAATAATAATAGTTGTTTTTCTTTTATAGAAGAAGCTCATTTGATCAACTGACCAATCTTCCATGAGGCCTTATACTATAACATTTGTACAAATATATATATATATGTATATATATATATATATATATATATATATATATATATATATATATATATATATATATATATATATATATATATATATATAATGCAAAATTTTTACAAGATGAGGCATCTTTAGACAACAAATGCTGTTAAAAACTTGACAGTTGATCTACTGCTGCAATAAAATATGTACATGGCTTCAAGGATGAGTACATACAGGATTCATAAAACTAGTAGTAGCAAACATGAGTAAAATGTTATAGGTGAGTACATGATAACATTGTTGTAAAAAGAAGTAATACTGAATTATACAAAATTTTACAAATGATTTTTTCTGTAGATGTTGACTATGAAACATTTTAAAAGCTTGGCACAAGTCACCTGACTTTATATAAGGTGGTATGGAATTCCATAGTTTGGCTCCATAAAAAGCAAAACTTGTCTCATAAAACTCTGAATTTGGTTTAAGTAAATATAACTTGTTGTTTGAGATCGATTTTTGTTCATTCATATGTACATTTTTAACAAATTTAAAATTACATTTAAGGTAATCAGGAGCCAAACCATGTAAGGATTTATAGACTAGTAAACCCTTCTGAAATTGAGTTCTGCTGAAATGGAAGCCACTTTAGGGTTTTCAAAAGATTTTTTGACATTGTATCCAAATCAGCATCAAGGATAGCTCTAACTGCTCATTTTTGAAACTTCAATAATCTTTTCTGATTTTCTATACCATTATTACCCCAGATAGAACAACAATGTTCTAGGTCTGGCATGGTATATGCATTGTAAAATATCTTTCTCTGTTCTTGAGGGAGGTAAGATTGTCATCTGTTCAAAAGATAAAGCAGTGGATTAACTTTTTTAATGACTTTACCAGCTTTTATTTTTCAAGACAAAATAAAGTCTATTATGCTGCCAAGTAGTTTCTCATTTCCAGGCTGTTGTATATCCATTCCTTGTATCATTACTTTGAAATAACTTTTCTCAACTTTTACTCTTGCTTGATCATGGATTTTGATTTGGCTGCATTTATCTTCATACCATTTTGTTCATCAAACCTAGGCTATTTATTCTAAGGCCCAAATCAAACCCAGACTATTATACTAATTATAAGGCCCAAATCAAACCCAGACTATTATACTAATTATAAGGCCCAAATCAAACCCAAACTATTATACTAATTATAAGGCCCAAATCAAACCCAAACTATTATACTAATTATAAGGCCCAAAATCAAACCCAGGATACTATACTGATAATAAGGCCCAGAAACAAACATAGACTTCAGTATTGATTCTAAGGCAAATCAAGCCCAGGCTAATATGTTCATTCTAAGGCCCAGAATCAAACCCAGGCTAGCTGATAAAAAACCAGGAATCATCCAAAAAGCATGTGCCATGTACTGATCATGAGCAAAAGCTTGGATAACTCGGACTGAGAACCTACCTGATATTAGGTACATCATAGATTTAAGTTCCAGTCCAGTTCTGCACATTTCTCCCCAGTGACATCATCATCATTTCCATCATTAAACTCAAAATTGACTTGTTTCTTATATTTTCTTTGGGAAAGATAAAGAAGTGCATTTAATCCTGTTTAAGAAACAATTATATAAAAAGAAATAACTGAAACATATTCATTTTCAAACTTTTATCTTTCAGCAGTAATAGAAAGATATGGCATCCAGTTTGGTGCAGTATATTGTGGTGAGAAGAGACTTGGTCCAGGTTTTAAAATGGCCCACAGGTGCCCTGATAGCCCAGGCAGCACATGCTTGTACTGCCGTGATGCACTTGTTCTACTCTGACCAGAATACCCAAGAGTACCTCAGAGATCTTGACCGCATGCACAAAGTTGTTTTAGAGGTATCATAGATGTTTAATAAAAGATCCTTTTCATTGACATAACAGCATCTTAATGGTGCATGCAAGCCGCTAGTTGTTGTTATTGTTGTTGTGGGGTTTAATGCCATTTTTCAGCACGCGATAGGCTATACATGGCGGCCAGTATTAATGGTGGAGGAAGAACCCGGGAAAATGCCGGAAAGAACCCCGCTAGTTGTTAATAATGATCACTCGATAATACATATCACATAAAAGATCCTGAGCATGACGTTGCAAGGTGTGATAAATTGTGCAGACAGAAATAGCAGAATCAGATTGAATTTCAAAAAGAAATCACACTTTAAATATGTGCAAATAAAGAAAAAACTAAAACAAAGATTAATTTTTTAATTATAGAAAGTAAACAGATTAATAATACTATAGGTAAAATAATGTTATTTTTTACATAACTCGCCTACTTGCATAAATAAAAGAGACAGTTTCTTAAAATGTACCATACAATGTTTTCTCCAGCTTTCGAAGCTTTCAGGATCCGGGGTGTCACATTTATGAGTCCCTTTTCACTTTCAGGAGGCACTGCCTATCATTTCATTATTTACTGTATTAATAATTATTTGTTTAACAAAGGCAGCTCAGTTAGAATACATCTAGTTTCCCTTTAGGCCCCAAGTATGAGTATGACTTACTGCATACAGAACCATACCTATAAATATTTCTGTAACATCCTTTCAGATACATTAATTTCATACTGGTATATCTTTTCATGCTTAATTACTGTGAAATGTTCTCAGATTTTAATAAAGATAAGAATGTTTTCAGATAAGAATTGCAATAGCTTTGTGCTCACACATAACTGTGTCTTGGTTTGTTTATTTTCCTTCATTTTAGTCATTTTTGTGTTAACCGATATGGGTAATTCTGTATACTTGAATTGCGGAGATGTAACTCCAAATATATGCTGATGCAAGACATACATTGTTATCATCACTCTTTACAGTTCCATCATTTTCAACAGATATCGGAGAATACATAGTAATTACAATTATCTTGGATCATCAGTTATCAACTCTATATACCCTATCATCCCAAACAAGGCCATTATTCTTCGATTCCTTATAATTTACATACTTAGATGTCTGTCAGAACTCAAGGTCATCTTGACCAATCAGAACCTTGCCACATGATCTAAATGTTAAAAATCAAGCCTCTTAATGACTTAGATGGCTTCCCTATTAATTGACACTTATGGCACATGCTTGCAAATGGTATGGGCAGTTGTTTGCTTTGCATCTTTTACAATGCATTGCCAATGTAAACTTGAACATTTTGTAATTTAATTGTGTGAAAAGGTGAAAGGGTGCAGCCTGGATAAAATACTGAATCAGATTTGCTTGGTTCTTTTTACTGACCTTTGTGACATCATACTCAAGGTATCTTGCCCAATTTTTACAGCCTCGTATGGCTACAAAATCAAATAAATTGACCTTCTAGGCATTGGCTGGTAAATATTGAAGTATCTAAAGAAAAAGTAATATATATATATATATATATATATACATGTGTGTGTATATATATATATATATATATATATATATATATATATATATATATATATACTTAATTTTAGGTTTTTAGGTCAAAACATGGAAATAAAAAACAAATTTATGTATTGTCACTTTTTAGAGGAAAAATATCAAATATCTTAATGTTGGATAGATGGTTTAACAACAGTTTAAACAGATTTTTGGCAATGTCATGTAGAAAAAATGGGAGCTTGGTACCTTTCCCAAGGACGCAATGACTCGTTTGACCAGGGCTAATATGGGTGGGTATCAGGTATGCATTCCCTACATCATATATCCAACATGTTATCAACTAAATTGCTGCACATTTACAAGTAGTCCATATTTCAAATATCGGTTGTGGAGTGGAAAGATCAAAGGAAATTAGGACTATTTTACAAGAGGAAAATCATATGAATTGATAATTCTACTACAGTATTTGCTCTACACTCAGTCCATCCACCTTTGTTAATTGGAAAATCTTTCATAACTGGAGAATTGTAAAGAATTATTGCTTTAAGTAATGAGCCAATTGGAAAGATCACAATAAATCCAATCAATTACCAAAGCTCAAAGCTACAGTATGTTACCTATCAATAAGTCTAATTTGTTGAATGTTGTGAGTTTGTGATTGCGCAAGCAAATGTTTTCAGTATAATACTACCCTTTAGACCTCTTTGATTTCTAGTCTTCATATATGATCTACCCTTCATTACATCCTTTTTGTTGATGATTCTACCCTTCATTACAAATGTATCAAATGCTGACCTTTTTGTTGATGATTCTACCCTTCATTACAAATGTATCAAATGCTGACCTTTTTGTTGATGATTCTACCCTTCATTACAAATGTATCAAATGCTGACCTTTTTGTTGATGTTTCTACCCTTCATTACAAATGTATCAAATGCTGACCTTTTTGTTGATGATTCTACCCTTCATTACAAGTGTATCAGATGTTGACTTTCTTGTTGATGATTCTACCCTTCATTACAAATGTATCAAATGCTGACCTTTTTGTTGATGTTTCTACCCTTCATTACAAATGTATCAAATGCTGACCTTTTTGTTGATGATTCTACCCTTCATTACAAATGTATCAAATGCTGACCTTTTTGTTGAAGATTCTACCCTTCATTACAAATGTATCAAATGCTGACCTTTTTGTTGGGGATGATTATACACTTCATTCATTTGCATCCTCCATTAAACCTCTGTCTGCGTGTGTTCGAGTCCAAGGCTCGGCTAGCGTGGGTACGTGGGAAAGCCTGCCAGTAGCTTCTCGTGTGTCGGTGGTTCTTCCCTGGGTTTTCCAGGGTTCTTCCTCCACCAGTTATACTGGCCGCCATGTATAGCCTATCTTGTGCTGAAAAATGGCGTTAAACCCTAGAACAACAACAACAACAAAAATCCTCCATTAATATTGTGCAGTTAAACTCATGCAGTGACTTAAAATTGCTGTTATTAAAATGGTATGCATAGAAACAGAAATAAATCAGTGCATACTGATAACAATGACAGGAACAATTACCATCTTTACTCACTTATAAGACAAGTCAAACTTGGATCCAGGAGGATGTGGGTTCATGCCCTGACCGAGTCATACCAAAGACGTATAAAAATGGTTTTATCAGCTGCCTCGCATGGCAATCAGCATTAGGAGGTTAGTGTTAGGACTGGTCAGCCTGGTATCAGGATAATGCGACTGGGTGGGACATGATGGTACATGTCTGTGGCATGTTGCCCCAATGCTCGACATCACTATAAACTGCCCCACTGCAACATGTAACATACACATTTGGGATATTCTTTTACTCATTTGGGATCATTCTTACTCATTTGAGATCATTCCATTTCTTGTTAGTAGTTGTTGTTGTTGTGGGGTTTAATGCCATTTTGCAGCACGATAGGCTATACATGGCGGCCAGTATTAATGGTGGAGGAAGAACCCGGAAAACCCCGGAAAGAACCACCGACCCACGAGAAGCTACTGGCAAGCTTTCTCACATACCCACATTGGCTGAATCTTAGACTCGAACCGCCGCAGACAGAGGTGAGATGGCAGTGATCCGTAACGAAGAGCGCTTTAGACCACTCAGCATCTCGGGGCCCCCATTTCTTGTTAGAAATGCATTTGTCAGTTTGTAGGCAAAATTCTTTGTTGCAACCATCTAAGATTTTGGACATTTTGAAGTTCTGAATGGGAACAAGAAAAATTTCTACCAGTCATCTTTTAAATTGCCCAATTAAAAATTCCATTTCCTTCTTGAAGTTGGTATTTCATTGCTTCCAATCAGTTTTTCATATACATCTGTACAACTTTTTTATTTTAAAAAAAAAATGGTATATACAACGATACTTATGAAAGTCTGTTGCAGATTCAAATTGTAATTGATGCAAAGTTTAGTTTTATTAGACTTTATAGCTACAAATTATACCGTGGAGATCTACAAAATTAATGTTCACAGAAAATCTATTTTGAAACTTTCAAAACTTATCCAGAAACCATTTTGAATGGTAAATTATTCACTAATCTAATGCCTTTCTGAAACATTTTTTTTACAATATATGCTTTTTCCATCTATTGTAATATAAGGATTGAATGAAATGTGTTTTGGAAAAATGTTCAGCTGTGACCATTTGAAATGATCTAGTTAGATGCATGTATTTATAAATATGCTTCAATGATTAAGATCCATTTTCAATGAGTTAAGAAATTCTGTTCCAAATGAAAGGAAACTTGTAAATGAGTGATTCTTAGAACAATTCCTTACTCAGAACATAATTATGTTCTGACTACGGGAAAATTATAATAATCATGAATTATTCACGCCAAGGAAGCAACCTTTTCAGTTGTAAATGAGTGTACATACCAAATTCAAAAGGGTGTGTTCAGTTTGTCTGGTATTGACAGTAAAAGATGACTCATTTTAGAAAAGCTAAACTCTATCCCTGTTATCCTTTCAGATGAAGTTAGAAACCTTTTCTTCTACTGAATTAGCAGGTTCTTAATTTTGCAAATTTTAGATGAACCATTAACAGTTGTACTTTCTTCTAAGTTTGTTGAAAACTTTATACTGGACAAACTCAGCACAACCATGGTTAAGTTTATATTCTGGATAGCATTTCTTATTGTTACATCTTCGACTTCATATCCAAGCTTTCTTTTTTTTAAAGACCAGAAAATTTGGAAAAGATGTGAAATAGAAATAAAAATTTATCTGAACCATCCAACATAACTTGTGTATTATCGGCATACTTAGGAACATAGATTACCTGTGTTAATTCCCCTAATTTTATCATTTTTCTCTTATCATATTATCTAAAATCTCTGCACACAGGATTAAAATATACGGGGAGAGATGTTCCCCATCTACATACTAATTTGATACCCAACCAAGTCGAGACTTGACAATGAATAATTACACAAGATTTAATGTTTCGATAAAGAAGTTTTATCATTCAGTTTGCTATATACTACCAAGATTTATTTACTTTAGTTATAACCCCTTCATTCAGATTGGAAGATAATTCACCAAGTTTGTACCAAAAGGTAATGGCTAAAATCTAATATCATTCCAAAATAATTTATACAATTCAGATCCTGGGCCTTCTCAATGGGCCTTTTTTTTTAAAAAAATCTATGCAGCATCTGTAATATGGTATGTGACCATTTTTACTGTAAATCGTTTCATCTAGAGATGTCTGGGTAATTAAGTTGTTGTTGTTGTGGGGTTTAACCCATGAGAAGCTACTGGTGGGTCGGTGGTTCTCTCCAGGGTTTTCCCGGGTTGTTCCTCCACCATTAATACTGGCCGTCATGTATAACCTATCTTGTGCTGAAAAATGGTGTTAAACCCCATAACAAGAACAACATCCTTTGCTTTGAAGTTAAGACATGCTCATTCGACCTTTGACCTTGTAAAGTTTAACAGCAATGCTTTGAATGTGGGTTCAGTATGCAGGTCCAAGCCTTTTTCTCTGTATAAAAAGTAGATGAAGCAGATCAAGAAAATGCAAACCAGCGCATAATTATTTGTATGACTTTGAATTTCGTATTTCATGACTAAATAAAATTATAAGTTTAGAAAATAGTTCACTACTCCAATGCTTCAGTCATCTGGAAATTTTGATGACAGTACATGTACTTATTATTTTATTCTCTCAATTTCAAGTATATGTATAATTTTTTGTCATCTTTTCACAGGCGAAAGATGAAGAGAGTCTTAGAAGATTATCAGAGAATTTAACACAAGAGGGGATAGACCACAAACTGTGGATAGAGCAACCAGAAAACATCCCAACCTGTGTGGCAACAAAGCCATATAAAAAAGAGGACATTCAGAAATACTTCAAAGAATTCAAATTATTCAGATAATGTTAACACGTGTAGTTAATTAAATTATAGATAATATTTGTCTTCTTGTCAATATATTCAGTCTATATTGAAGTCCTGTCTAAAGCCTAAGTCCTGTATAGCTCTATAAAGCTACTTCTATTTTGTGAAATCAATCTCTCCCACATACAAACACAAATAGTCAAACATATGCACACCATCATGCAGCAGGAGTTATTCAGTTAGTAAGCAAAACTACTAGTTTTGATACATACATACATACACACACACACACATACATACATACATACATACATACATACATACATACATAATATTCAAGAGGAGTGGTGACAAGTTTCTCAGATAACCACCATCGCACCTTGCTGGCCCTCAGACGATCACCACTTTTATACACAATGAGCAACATACTGCTGTACTCTTTTGGTGAAAGCCCATGTCAGTACAGCCATCCCTTCAGAAATAGCCAGATAATGATTTTTAGGACAGCTGTCATGGCATCTGTTTTGAAGGTTGAATCAGCATAATTTTAATACATGAGCAACTAATAATTAAAAAAAGATGAGGTTTATTTTGTTTTATTTTAATGTTAGTATGGCAATCCAATGAGAAGCAGCTGTGAATGATTTCAATTTGGAATAATTTATACTGATAACCATCTACTAAAAATAAGCATGGTTTTTAGTGAAAACAACAAGACAATGTGGAGTAGCAGCAACAAGATTTTCACAATGACAGCCATGCTGAATGTATAACAGTTAAAACGACTGCCTGTTAGCTCTTTTGGTCCATAATTAGTTGACTTTAAAATGTACATAAAAATACACAAGATAAACCTTTCCAAAAGAAAAGTAAATGTACTAAAAGATAAAAGGTAAAACAAAGATGTTAAATCTCTGATAAAGGCATATAAATATAAAATATAAAGGTAATAAAACAGCTGCACTGGCTTACAAGCATGGTATCACTAACAAATATGGATGGACTTTTATCAAACCCAGTTGTGGATATATCTAAAAATACCTTGAATAAATACCAATTCAATAATCTTATCTTTGTTCCTTCTAAACTATAAATTTAACCAAACTTAGCATGTGGGTATATATATATCATGGAAATATTTATATGGACAGAAATCTCATATCCGTGTTATCAAGGTCAAAGGCCATAACAGGTACCATGTGAACTCGTACAGGGAGGGATTTGTTTTTAAACACAACCTGTCAATCGTGTCAGATTATAATTTGACAGTAATGACCTGGACAGATTCAGAAATAAACTCAATACTACATGTATAAACAGGGCCCCGAGTGGTCTAAAGCACTCTCCGTTACGGATCACTGCCATCTCACCTCTGTCTGCGTGGGTTCGAGTCTATGATTCGGCTAACATGGGTATGTAAGAAAGCTCGCCAGTACTTCTCGTGCGTCGGTGGTTCTTCCCGGGGTTTTCCCGGGTTCTTCCTCCACCATTAATACTGGCCACCATGCATAGCCTATTGTGTGCTGAAATACGGCGTTAAACCACACAACAACAACAACAACATGCATATCCAGGGCCCCGAGTGGTCTAAAGTGCTCTCCGTTAGGTTTCACTGCCATCTCACCTCTGTTCAAGATTCAGATTCGGCCAATGTGGGCAAGAACAACAACATCCCTGGAGCTTGACATTAGGTAGTGTTAAAATTCTTAAACTGGATCATACCTCCATAATATAAAGACGGTATAGAGGGTATAATTAAGGTAAAAGAAAAGCTGTAGACACTAACATTAAGCTCAAAGTAAGGTTTAATGAATAGTACAATGCAACATCCGACTTGAAGGAAAAAGAAAGACAGACTTGCAACAATAGTTTAATTTTCTGATCAATCCAAACATACTGTACATAACGATGATGAAAAGAAAACTAAGTAGTAAGAATGGTATATTTTACTGAGCATGGTAAAATATCTCGTCACATTCAATGTAACGGGTTTGAAATTCCTTGTGGAATAACATTTATTTTCATATAGCAATTAAACTGTAACCTAGTCAATCTATTATGTTGGATTTTCATCTTTCTATCAATCACTCCTCTATTAGTCACTGCAGCCAAAACTGTCAACAAATAGAAATCTCAACTAGATTACAATCCAACATCTGATGCCTGAAATTTAATCAAAAGAAAAAGATAAAGAATAAATTGACTTAATGGGAAACAAATACAGGACATGACTGTGTTCAATGTATTTATAATCATCACAACAGTCCAGCATGAACGTACAATCTAGTAATAAATTCAACCCATACCCCTACAACAATGTAACAAATTCTCTTGAGCTTCTTAAGCTCCAATGAATGAATCTCACCACTGTATGTCAAGGGCATTTGGATCACTTTGGGCTTTTCTGCATTGGCTTGAAATGTCAGCTGAGTGAAAGAGTAGACTTAAGTATTGAAAAAATAAGAACCAAGAGAAAGCCAGTTGAGTACTACTACTTTAATATCATTGGTCTGCTACTTCATTTTCACCAGATGCTTATAGAAAATTAAAGATGGCAGCAAATGACCCGAAGTAAGTTTCTGATCATGATTATACTGTAAGATGGCGGCAACTGACCCGAAATAAGTTTCTGATCATGATTATACTGTAAGATGGCGGCAACTGACCCGAAATAAGTTTCTGATTATACTGTAAGATGGCGGCAACTGACCCGAAATAAGTTTCTGATTATACTGTAAGATGGCGGCAACTGACCCGAAATAAGTTTCTGATTATACTGTAAGATGGCGGCAACTGACCCGAAATAAGTTTCTGATTATACTGTAAGATGGCGGCAACTGACCCGAAATAAGTTTCTGATTATACTGTAAGCAGTCCTTCTCACACCAATGAAGCGAAGTAGAATCATTTTAACAAAAGGCTTTCATAACCAAGTGGCTCTGATTCATTCCAACACTTGCCAACCGTTGAGATTGGCAGACATGTAAAGTCACTGCCAAAAAAGCCTCAAGTACTGCACATGCTTGTGACATAGGATGGTGACAGTGTAAATCCATAACAAATTAAAAAGAAAAGTATATAATATACCTCTGGTTCAAAACCTTACTCATGTTTTTATAAACATTTGAACTTGGGTGATCCCCATAGTAGTCATCTCTATTTATAAAGCACCTGTACACAATGGTCTGGTATAATAAATTTCATTAGAATATAATTTAGTGCACATTTACTTTATATAACGGTCACCTGCTGATACAAGCCACCTAGGTCACCTGCTCATAAATGTCATGCTCTGCTGTTCCATGTGTGATTTTAACGACAAGTTTGACAATGCAAGAATCATCTGTCATGACATTAGAAATAAATGTGACCTTTTTCTGGTGGTACTAGTACCTACAACATACAATTTTGGCAATTGTGCCCTACATGTGAAATTACAACAATGCACGTTCACAAAAATAATCAAGCTATCAGGTATGTACTGTACATAATCTATATACAGATATTCAGTAATTTGAAAATAAATATATTTGGGATTACGCATGGTCTGCAATGTTTCAATGTTTGTGATGCATGAGGAGAGAGCTTCAGCTCAAAGTAGCACTTCATGCATAATTGTTATTCTTGTATGATCAATCACTGGATACAAAATATTTGAAATCTTGCAAAAAGATGTTACAGACAAAACTACTCAAGCAGCACATAAAACTTCAATGCTGGAGTACGACTGATATCAAAATTAGGCAAACAGCAAACAAACTGAAACTGGCCTGATCATGTAGGAATACTTAAAGGTACAAAATGTTCTGTTGTGTTACAATATGATTGCACTCTCAGGGAATTTAATGGAGAAAATACTTGCTATTCCATTAAAATGTGCGAGTTTCAGAGTGTGAAGATTGTGATATTTTGTAATGTTTTTCTCAGTTACCACAACCTCTGCCTCAAAATACATGCCCCTAACCATGCTCTACCACAGTGAATATATCATAGTTCCAAAACTGCTGTGCAGATCAGCAAACCACCCCAATTAACATCCCAAAGTTTGAAGTCATGAAAAGTTGTAGTAAGAGTTAGACTACATTATGAAATCACTGGATCTTATATACAAATAAATATATACAAAAGTGTCTGATAGCTTTTGTATTCCTAAAAGTTCCAACCCTGGGAATTGGAAACTGTTCTCTCTCCAGTTTCCAACCCATGGTTATTGGAAACTCTTGTGTCCCCACAACTTCCACCACTTGGGGGAAAGTAAATGATTTATCCCTCCAAGTTCCAACCCTTGGGATGGTTAACTGTGCACATCTAGAAAGCACTCCAAATTATATTCCATCAGTTATTTCCCTTGCTTGCAAGGTACACTAAAAAGAGAAAATGATCAATTGTACAGCATATGAACCGTAATGTGATTTGTGATTTGGATTTTTAACATAGCTTTTAACAATTTTTCAGTCATATCGCTACGATGTCTGGTATGTGGCAATTTATAGTGATGTCAAGCACTGAGGCATCATGCCACAGACATCTAGCATGATGACCCACCCAGTCAAATTATCCTGACACTAGGCCGACCAGTCCTAACACTAACCTCTTAATGCTGAGTGCCAAGTGAGGCAGCTGTTAGTACCATTTTTCCCAGTCTTTGGTATGACTCGGCCTGGGACGAAACCCACGAACTCCCACATCCGAGGAAACGCTCTAACCACAAGGCCACTGGAGTGGTTGCATATGAACTGAAAACTATTTCTAACTTTGCAGAATTTCATTAGTATATATAGATCTTAACCACAATTTAATTCACTAACTATCTAGATGATAGAATCCTATTTACAAGGCTTCATCCAATTCTGATCTAAAATAAACTACTGATAACTAATCAGATGCAAGACTTAGTATATTTCATCATCACCTATACAATATCCTACCTTTCCAAATCTTGACAATTCACACCTCTCTCATCATGAAACAACATTCCACCATTTGTCTCTCTCAGTGCAGGAGTTTTTTTTACACTGCCCATGTTGATCAATTGACTATATTCATTCTGATTCAAGATCAAACACAAGATACTAACTGAATGTCCAAGCATTTATACATCTTCCGACTAAAACCGCTCTGTCAGTGACAAAGCTAGAAACAAGACATAATTATTTTTGGCACATTAAGATTCTAGCTAGCTCAAATTACTTTTGAAAACACCGTTCAGAGTCAATGAAGCATTACAGTCACAAAGAAGTATCAAATACTGTGATGAGAAATGAAACAGAATACCAGGATTATTTTCCAATGAAAAGTAAATGACTGCAAGTTCACCTAAAACACGGACTGTTCATATGTATAGCATTATCAAAGCTTTTCCACATGCTGATTACTTTCATCCACCATAGTGAGTCGACGAAGCACTGACCACTGTCTAGTCACAAATTATGAAATCTTGATTAAGATTAGCAATATAAAAGTAAATAAAATGCAATCGGATACATTAACTTATTCTTCAATTTCATGTTGAACATGTTACCAGTCTCTTGTATTTCTGGTTCAGTCGCAAAAGAAAACCATCACTATGATGAAACAAAATGAGTTTATTTGCAGATTAAATAAAAAATCATGACTACCGAGGTTATTTCTTAAATATGGCAAGTAACAATGTGGTTACAATGTAACAAATTCAGGATTTAACAAGGAAATGGCATGTGTCGGCAGCTTTAGTGCCATGATCTTATTGTCAGGTGGACCAAGTTTTAAAAAAAATATTTTTGTTCTACCATAAAAACAGCACTCCATCTTGAAAACAGAATAAAGGGGTTAAAAAAATGCATATTATACATAACAAAATGCAGCAGGCACAGATTGACAGGTATTTTTCTATTATTAACAGTGGCTGTGTCTGATGGCAGATCAGCTTCATCTGGTCAAATTCTGATCAGCAGTTCTTGAGACAAAAGTTATGTTTTTCTTTATTTTTAGTAATGGTAACCACATCTAAACCAATGTGGAAGAGCTTCATACCTGGATACTTTCTTCCAGATATGGTCAAATTCTGATTAACAGTTCTTGAGACAAAGGTTAAGTTTTTCTTTATTTTTAGTAATGGTAACCACATCTAAAATAATGAGTAAGAACTTCATACCTGGATATTTTCTACCAGATATGGTCAAATTTTCCAGCAGTTCTTGAGAACAAGGCACTAAAGGTTTATCTACTTTCTGTAATGGCAGCCATATTGGATGGTAGATCAGCACCATGTGTATGTTTTATCAACTTTTGTCCAAATCTTTTAAGAGCTTCTTGAGAGGTCATCATGTTTTCTTCGAATTTTAATATTTGAGAACATGTAAATAGTCAGTGTGAATGGACCAAACATGACTGACAAGGCACACTGGAGGGCTACAGCTCACTTTGCCATATGGCCAAAGAAGCAAAAATACAGCTGGACTAGTAACATTCAAAAGACTGAGATTGACAGTCACAGGCTTTCTTATATTACTCGTGCCCCAACAAAAAGTGATGCTGACATTTAATTTTGACCTAAATATAACTGCATGGGATGCACAACACTTTCTCTGCAGGTGATAATACATTCTCTGCTGGTGATGCATAACACATTCTCTGCTGGTGATACATAACACATTCTCTGCAGGTGATACATGACACATTCTCTGCAGGTGATACATGACACATTCTCTGCAGGTGATACATAACACATTCTCTGCTGGTGATACATAACACATTCTCTACAGGTGATACATAACACATTCTCTGCAGGTGATACATAACACATTCTCTACAGGTGATACATAACACATTCTCTACAGGTGATACATAACACATTCTCTACAGGTGATACATAACACATTCTCTGCTGGTGATACATAACACATTCTCTACAGGTGATACATAACACATTCTCTACAGGTGATACATAACACATTCTCTGCTGGTGATACATAACACATTCTCTACAGGTGATACATAACACATTCTCTACAGGTGATACATAACACATTCTCTACAGGTGATACATAACACATTCTCTGCTGGTGATACATAACACATTCTCTACAGGTGATACATAACACATTCTCTACAGGTGATACATAACACATTCTCTGCTGGTGATACATAACACATTCTCTACAGGTGATACATAACACATTCTCTATCTCTACAGGTGATACATAACACATTCTCTACAGGTGATACATAACACATTCTCTACAGGTGATACATAACACATTCTCTGCTGGTGATACATAACACATTCTCTACAGGTGATACATAACACATTCTCTGCTGGTGATACATAACACATTCTCTACAGGTGATACATAACACATTCTCTACAGGTGATACATAACACATTCTCTACAGGTGATACATAACACATTCTCTGCTGGTGATACATAACACATTCTCTACAGGTGAGACATAACACATTCTCTACAGGTGATACATAACACATTCTCTGCTGGTGATACATAACACATTCTCTACAGGTGATACATAACACATTCTCTACAGGTGATACATAACACATTCTCTGCAGGTGATACATAACACATTCTCTGCAGGCGATACATAACACATTCTCTACAGGTGATACATAACACATTCTCTGCAGGTGATACATAACACATTCTCTGCAGGTGATACATAACACATTCTCTGCAGGTGATACGTAACACATTCTCTGCAGGTGATACATAACACATTCTCTGCAGGTGATACATAACACACTTAAGGTTTATACCTCTATCACAAATGTCATACAATAAAAAAAATAAAGGAAAACAAAAAGGAACATCTATCATCAGACTTGATGCTTAAAATACAACTTTCACTGCCACATATTGTGTTGATGTTAAATAAAAGTGTACCAAATTTTATCCCTCTGTTTCAAACAGATTTTGAGCTATAATGCTGAAGGAAAAAAATAAAAAAATTGACATGTGTCCTTGACTTTGGAGATACTACCCCAAATGTGGTATTAAATATTACCTTCCAGTGATGACACAGTTATATTTTGTGCATTTTTATTTCAAATAGCTTTAAAGTTATAAAGCAGACAAAAAAATGTGACAGAAAACTTAATGTACTGATTGTAACCTTGACCTTGAAGACAGGACTATTAATGAGGAATTTGAAAAACAATCCAACTTAGAATAATGATCCATGACTTTTAATATGAAGTTAGGATCCCAAGTGTGGTATTTTATACAATTTCCAGTCATGAAGTATGACATACTATCTCAAACAGCTTTAAAGTTGTACAGCAGATATTAAAATATGACGAAAACTTTCAATATTGACCTCACATTGTCCCCGAAAAAAGAACCCTAAAATATGATATTTCACACACTCTACTCATGATATATCATGATAACCAATTTGTATCTATTTATCCCAAACTAATTTAAAATTACAGAACTGAAATAAAACCGTGATGGATAGATGGACTGACAGATAAACAGAAACATTTTTATGTCTCTCACTTTTTTTTAAAAGTTTGGAGACAAAATTGTTTGCCGCCAAATGAAACTATAGCTTCAATCAGTCAATATAAATACATATGAACAAACATAAAGCAAACTTACACAGCAGTGAAATCAAAATACCTTTCATACAAGTATCATACAAGATTCCTTTGGACAATGAGATCCTTTAAAATTTAATGTAAAAAAAATTTAAACAGCGAGTCACTGCACCAGATCCTGTCTTATCTCCCATAATGATCATGTTCTGTCAAAGGGCTCCACTGATATCTAGCTAGCTTTTTCAACGGACTTCTACATATTGTACCTCTATTCATTGGTCACTATAACAGCCAATATTATACAGTTACATGGTTGCTTGGTTTGAAGTTATGCACAGCTCTTTATTGCACAGTTATAGTTTCATCTGAACGTATTCATTGTCTTCATCATCTTCATTGTCTTCTGCATCATGGGAGCAACCACTTTCACAGCTACAAATAGAAAAATGACCTTGGTGATAAAGTTGAAAGTGTGCTTAAATGAGAATTGTCACAAGATTCCAACGAACATGATGAAAAAGTTGAAAAGTTTGCTTAACTGAAAATTATCACAAGATTCCAAGGAACATGGTGAAAAAGTTGAAAAGTTTGCTTAAATGAGAATTATCACAAGATTCCAAGGAACATGGTGGTATTGCTAAAAGGTGTGCTTAAATAAGAGTGATCACACATGGGTTCCAAATCATGTTGTGAAAGATCTGAAAGGTATCTCTGAACAACAATTATCATGCATAAGGATTCTAAGGAATGTGGTGAATGACCTTAAAAGTATGCTTAAAAGTAACTATCACAAGGGTTCCTGGGAATGTGGTGAAAAAAAGCTGAAAGGTGTGCTTAAACAACAATTATCACACTTGTGTCCCAAAGAACATAGTGAAAAAACTGAAAGATATGATTAAACAGCAATTCCCACGCAAGGGTTCCAAGGTGCCTCGCCTGCATATTGTTGTATGATGCGTATCCTCTGAATCTGACTTGCCAAAATACAAGACACTACATCTATATGGAACTATTATAGAAACTATTACGTTTACTGTATATACTCACTTAAAAGTCGACCTTTCTTGACTGAAAATTTTAATCATGAAGAGCAGGGGTTGTCTTATAAACACGACATACAAAAAATAATATAGTTGAAATGTTGGAACTTTGAGCCTTTGGCAGTATATACAAATATTGTGAATTCAAATATTTTCACATTTTTAAGGCCACTATTCCCATTGAGAAATGCGTATATGGTAGACGCTGTTTTTCCATTTCATGACAGTATTCATTACACAATACTTGTATCTTGAGTTATTTGGATTTTAATAATTCAAAACTTTTACTGGTAAATTTTAAATACTCCCCACCACAAATATGTGTCCATCAATGTTCTTTACCATGGAGGTGCAAGTCGTAACAACCTCTATTTGTATTCATAATAGTGTTTTACTGCATAAACACTGTAGATGTAAAAAAAGAATCTGATTTAATTTATATTTTCCTTTTCAATAAACTAGATTTTTAATTTGCAAGTGATATTTCCCCCAGGTTTTCTGCCAGTCAAGTGCACATGACCCGATATGCCCTTGACTTGTAAAGGCATCACACACTTGTTTTCATGCTGAGAATCTTTAAAATGAGCTGCAAATTTAGTACATGTACTTGGTCAGTGCCATGTTGAGTTCTACATCTTCCAGTGAATCTTTGACTTTAATGTCTTTTAGCACATAAAGGCAGCACCCTCCTTATATTGTCATGTGGCAACCCTTTGATCAAGCAGCAAGTCTGATACTTGCTCAGTGCCAAGTAACAGAGGCTGGATATTCGAACTTCCTGTGACTGTATGATCAAAGTGTTCCTTACAGAATCCAAGCTCAGTCTCTACAAAAGCACTCACATATGACAGTGAAGACAAGGTAATGAACTTGGACAATATATGATGACAAGACTATGATGATTTATAATGACTGGACGAAAATGGAGGATTTAAAATGAGGCTTAATTCTTGACCTTTGTACCAGATGAGATTAGATAGTGACATCTATAGGATACTGTAAATAAAACAAATATGCTCTTAACTTCACTGTTTATTTGTGAAATGAGTAGAATTAACATACAATGGGATATTGTGAATTGTATTATTCTGAACAGGTATGTGACCTATAATTGAAATCATGGTTTTGTTATATAAATCGATTTAAAATGTCAAGCATTATGGATCTTAATGGATTTAATTAGGAGAAAATTTGCCAATTTATTTATGACAAGTTCCACTCAGTAATATAACTGCATTTTACATTTTACATTGGTTGTGTGATTCTCCATCCATCCATTAATTCCATCTATCCATCCAGTTGGGTTTTGTTTTTCCAATGTGCAACTCTGACTCATTGATGATGAATCACCTCTACAGAAAGATCTGACTTGCAAAATACACCCAGACATATAGGCTGGTCAATGAGAAATTAGCTTTATGTAGCCCTAAAATGGTAGGGGGGTGGGGGTGTTCGGCTTGTAGTAAAATCTTGCAAACAAGTATATATGGTATATGGCTCCTTTATAGAAACAACAACATTAATGTGAAACTATCAAGGAAACTACTGGAACATTTATGCAGCTCCATTATGGAAACTACAATTATACAGCACCATAACAGAACCTACAACATTTATATGGCTATACTATGGAACTACTACATTTACGCAGCTCCATTATGGAAACTACTACATTTATATGTAACCATTATGGAAACTACTACACTTACGTTGAAACATGGAAACTACTGCATTTATATGTAACCATTATGGAAAATACTACACTTACGCTGAAACATGGAAACTACTGCATTTATATGGAACCATTATGGAAACTACTACACTTATGTGGAAACATTATGGAAACTACTGCATTTACATGGAACCATTATCGAAACTATTACAAATATATGGCTCCATTATGGAAACTACTACATATAAAAACATCATTTTGGAAATTGCTTCATAGTGGAAACTACTCTATTTATACCTCTCCATTACGTAAACTATTACATACACGTGGCTTCATTATGGAAATTACTACATTTAAATCACTCCATTACAGAAACTGGGGCCTCTAGAGGTCGCGTGGTCTAAAGCTCTCTCCGTTACTGATCACTGCCATCTCACCTCTGTCTGCGTGGGTTCAAGTCTCGGATTCTACCAAATTAATGTGGGTATGTGAGAAAACTTGCCAGAAGCTTCTCGTGGGTCGGTGGTTCTTTCCAGGGTTTCCCCAGGTTCTTCCTCCACCAATAATACTAGCCGCCATGTATAGCCTATCTTGTGCTGAAAAACATGTTAAACCCTACAACAACAACAACAATTATAGAAACTACTATATTTAAACTGCTCCATTGTAGAAACAATTTAAACCAAATTGTTCAAAATCTAACATGTTTACCTGACAGAATTTAGTAATTATTTTCAACAAATCTGTGACCTTCATTCTTTTGAACACAACATTTAATATACCACCACGCAGAGCCTGGTTCTGTGGCTCACAAAATAATTACATGGAACCAAACAGAATATATCCTCAATATGTAATTTAACAATGACATGTACAGCACTTTTTTTTACACAAAGAGATTACTGTACACTGTTCATTGTTCATACAGACATTTCAAGTTTTCAAAGACAAAATTTAATTTTCATTACACTATATTGAATTGGATCTAAACTAAAGAAGAAAATTAAAAATAAAGAACAATATTAAAAATAATATACAGTCGAAAATGTTTTAAAATTTAAGTTTTTTGTTTTAAGACAAGTGCTCTGGAATATATTTTTGTTTAACTAGACTAAGGAGAATGTTACTGGAGCATTGGGATTATGTCTGCAATCATCTAATCTACATCAATTGAAGTAAACAGTTTTATTAGTACGAGTTTCTGACTCTTTTTCATGCATAAGCATACAATATTATAAATTCATTTCCACTTGATATTTCATACCTTTTGTGCTTGTCACTCCCATTAAGAGACTTCAGAGTTCTTTCACTCATTGATCCAAGATCAGACTTCAGAGCTCTTTCAATCATTGATCCATGATCAGACTTCAGAGCTCTTTCAATCGTTGATCCAAGATCAGACTTCAGGGCTCTTTCAATCATTGATCCAAGATCAGACTTCAGAGCTCTTTCACTCATTGATCCATGATCAGACTTCAGAGCTATTTCACTCATTGATCCAAGATCAGACTTCAGAGCTCTTTCAAACATTGATCCATGATCAGACTTCAGAGCTCTTTCACTTATATATCCAAGATCAGACTTCTGAGCTCTTTCACTCATTAATCCAAAATCAGATTTCGGAGCTCTTTCAATCATTGTTCCAAGATCAGACTTCAGAGCTCTTTCAATTATGATCCAAGATCAGACTTCAGAGCACTTTCAATCATTAATCCAAGATCAGACTTCAGAGCTCTTTCACTCATTGATCCAAGATCAGACTTCAGAGCTCTTTCAATCATTGATCCATGATCAGACTTCAGAGCTCTTTCACTCATTAATTAAAGATCAGACTTCAGAGCTCTTTCACTCACTGATCCAAGATCAGACTTCAGAGCACTTTTGCTAACTGATCCAAGATCAATTTCATTTAGACAGATGCAACACACAGCTCTTCATCACATACCCATTTAATCTTACATAGCTGATTCAAATTCCATACAAACGTTCAATTTATTATTCTGTATTACACACCTAAAGTTCTGTATCATACTTCCAGCCTGGAATTACTTGTAAAACTTAAAATATTCAATAACAGCCCACTTATAAAATACTAGGAATTATTTATCAATACACATTTTAAATTATTCCAAAATGTCAGCACACATTTATAATTTTAAGAAATGCAGTCATATTAGGCAAAAGAGACGCTTTTGCTGCTGTGGATAATCAGGATGGGTGTACTGTAAGTAGTAACAAGGACTTTATCTGTATTTTAAGGTATCTACCACCCAGAAATTAGTGGATGCTGACAACATTGTTTTGGACAGAATGTTCGACAACAAGTTCTCAGATGAAGCTGGTGTGCAAAGTGATGCCAAACATTATATGTGTGTGTGTGTGTGAGAGAGAGAGAGAGAGAGAGATATTCTGAAATCTTGTAAAGTTTTAAAACTCCAGACAAAATAAGAGTGACTCAGGGAAACAAGTCAAGATAAACATATGATTAAAAGTCACGGTAACTACAGCTACAGCATATGAAATGAGTTTGCTAATTGCAAAAAAGTGATAAATTCTGGGTGCAACAACCTTAAACAAAAAAGGTCTAAGAAAACAACAAACAAAAACTTCTCAACCATGCACCCACAAGTTTGTTCCCAGCTACAGCAGTGATGACAGGAGAGACAAGCTATAAATATGAATCATTTAAAATTCCAAACTTATCCAAAGTCAATTTCAGCTTCAGAGTTTCAAGAATATGGTCTGTAATTTTTTATAAATATTTTTTTTTACAAACAAGTGGAAGAGCTCTCAATTTGTATATTAATATATCTGAGGATTCAAATTTGTTTATCATGTTATGAATCTATGATCATAAACTATGTAACAGAAATAGTGAAAAGCAACATGTTTTGTAAAATTAAAAAAATAATGTATTCCACTAAAAGGTGAAAATTTAAAAAGAACTTACAGCTTTGTGAATTAAATCCCAAATAGTCCTTAAAGTTCTATCACAAGTCTAAAAATAGAGAGTATACTGAATGAATTCCAGCAGTGTTCCAAAAGAACTGTGATTTTGAATGTGCTGATTAGCCAATAGCCTGGAACAGTGTTTATGTGCTAACAGTCTTGATGTATCACACTGATATAATCCAGAATGTCTTGAATAAATTCACAATAATCCCAAAATAATGATTTTGTTCGAAAATAAAAAAGAGCACTTTTTGAGAAAAAATCAGAAAAATATTGTTTGAATTTTATTGTTTAAAATATTAAAATGAATATTAAAAATCTAGTCTGCATCATAGAACAAGACTAAATCTTTGTTTTCTTAAAAAAAATGTTTTAAAAAGCATGCTTAACTTATCACCTTTAATGCATCAGTAATTTATTGCATCAAAAGAAAACATAGAGTTTGAAAGTAATGTAAATTAATAAGTTTTCTGTATAAAACTAAATGTATTTAATTATTATTAGACTGTGTCCTGAAATCTGCCTTGAAGCAGAGTATTCAGCAAGCATGTTTCAGGAGATCATCTACTGATCCAAAACCTATGCTCCATTTGAGAAGGAAAAATAAAATCTACATGCTTATGACTGCAGTTTAAATTCATTCATATGCCTCATACAACATTTTAAAAAATTCAAAGCAAGAGCAAATCACCATATCTGCAACTGCACATTACAAATTTAGACTTAGCCTTGGTTACAGGCTGATTTTTTTAGATGGTTGAACAATATCTTTCTCAAATTCTCTAATTAATTATTTTAAAGTCTACATTAAAAAACTGAAAAGAATGTGTGAATTAAAAAGGACATATGAAACGAATACAAAACCACCAAAGTGTTTTGCTTCGAGTTGGGCGAAAGAACTTGTTTGATATGGTGTAGGAGTATGTGTCCTGGCCTGAAGGCCTTGACACATACTTACACCATATCAAATTCATTCTTTCAATGACAGCTCCGGCAGCCCAGTGGTTAGAGCATCCATCTCTTTCATGGGACATCACGAGTATGAACCCCAGCCTAGTCATAATAAAGACTTATAGTAAAAATGGTACTAAAAGCTGGCTCGCTAGGTGGAACAATTGGAACAAAACTCACATAGTTTTGTCTAAATAGTCCCCATAGCTATGGCAATCATTTAACTTTATTATAGTTTTATTTCTCAGCCATAACGGCCCAGTTAATACAGCATCTATTCATTTAAATGATGAGCAGGTTACAATCCTGAATATGGTCGAGTTCTAATCAACATTGTGATTGTAAGCATGTGTGTTTCTTTATAACAGTATGCCATCACAATGGAAACTACATATTGCTGATTAAAAGTTAATTTAAAAAAAAGTAAAAAGTTAAGCTAAAAGAAAAATTCTAGCTTTATTCTAGTTCAAAGTACAGACTCTGATTTTCAGTTTGCACTTCTTGTTCATGAGGCCTACAGTCATATACTGTCATATAATATTCCAGAGGTTCAGTCCTTAGCATACCAAACTTACTACTGAAAGAGTACGCATTTGAACCTACCATCAGACTAGTGAGGGTCAGCTACTATGGTGTGTCCATGAGTACGGCACTTTACTCTAACTGCCTCGGCACTAACATAATCTACACGTATTGATGTGCCCTAAAGCATCAAACCAAACCAAATCACACATTCACTTATAAGATGAAGTTGTGAGTTAGAGCATATCTCCACAATTCAATATTAGTTAGTTTACTTAACCAACAGATAAAATACTTAATGTGACGCCTGATTCTGCATACGTATCCTTACTAACAACTAATGCTTATAAAAGAATTATATTATAAGATGCTAAAATCTGAGTCACCCATTTTGCTAAACTCACTCTGCAAAAGATGAATTTATAATAGTTGATGCCTTTATTGCATTTCACAGTCCATGTCACTGAAAATCGCCTGTGGCAGTACTGCTGGACTGAAAACCACAAATACTGTACATCTGTTTTGTATTCATGGGGCAGCTATCTTTTAAAATATTATCAATTTATTTGACCAACCTCAATACCAGTTTATCTAATTCTTCATGCATGAGAAACTTACTTTAATACTAACAATAATCTAGAAAACAGACTCAACCTAAATAGAAGCACAAATGAATGGACCATGAAATATAGGTCACAATGACCTAAATTATACAGAAAATGAGCCAAATGCAAAGGTTAAACAAACTCAGTACTGTGAAATATGTCACTGACCTAATTTTCAGTATCCAGCATGAAACATCAAATACCAACTTTGTGAGCTAAAGTGTATGAGAAATTGACCTAAATATGACCCCTAATGACCCAAATATGACCCCTAATGACCCAAATATGACCCCTAATGACCCAAATATGACCCCTAATGCATGTGTTGTTGCCAGATAGATGCTAGAATTTCAATCTCGGCCAGAAAGTATCTGTAACTGAACATCCCACATACCTCTATCCTTTTGAAGGGCGCCATGTTTGCCCAGAGCCACGGGCTGCATGGCACTGGCAAGAATATTTGCCCTGCCAGAGCTGGGCCCAGGAGTGGGACCATTAATAACATTTGAAGTCCCATATCTCTGTTGATTGCGCCTAACTTCTCGAGGAGGCTTGGCAACACCATCCACATATGCAAGCTTTGTGGTCCTTACTGCAATGAGATAATGCAGATAAAAATGCAGATAAAAATATATAATATTACAACACTAATATTTTGTAGCTTATGCTAGCAATAAATAATAAATTATCTATAAAATGTCAGTTTAGAATTTAGCCTATGAGATGAAAGATTTATTAACAAATATAATACCAACTGTTTGCAGTGTAACACACTTTCTTAAACCATTCTGACAAGACAAATTTACTAGTACATTAAAAAATTAATGAAAAAAATTGTGACATCCAAAATGATAACATGCATAATTTAAAGAGTACTAGAACTTTTCATTCATGAGTGGATTTTATTGATTTTATTTAATAAATAGCAAACTATTTTCTAAATTGTCTCTCTGAGAATACTCACATGATCACATTAATATCAGGAAACAAGCACCACTACATTTCAAATTAAGCAATTTGGAAAGAGAAAAATGTTAGTCCTAACTGTTTATTACCAAATATGGGAACAAGCTCTTCCTAACCCTTCCCATTAACCTCCATTTACCAATGCTAATGGTTTGAAAGAATTGTGTTTAAAATTGTTAACTTGAACAGTAGCCCATATTTTTGTAAAATATTTATAAAACTTACTATGAGATCAAAACAGTCAATTGATCTATCTGCATGAATTCAAGGGCTGGAGAATCATTCTTACCTGGCACTTGGCTTGCAATAGACTTATTGATGTTGGTTCTGATGGACTCTAATTTTATGGTTCGTTCATCAAACTTCCTCTATAAAACAAAACAAAAAGGAAGAAGTTTATGATTATGCAATATCAACATTTCCAGCTTGATGGTGATACAGTCAAACCTGCCAATAGCAGCCACCTGTGGGGTATGCAGGTTCACTATACAGACTGGATTTTTTGAAGAAATACCATGCAATCAACACCAGAATTATTATTATTATTATTATTATTATTATTATTATAACATAAATTTACAATTTATGAATTATTATCAACAAATGTTCCATACAAGATTACTGTACCCTGCCCCTTCTTTAATACATCCTATATATTAATAATAACTGACACTTTAAAATCTTTATAAGGTACAACCTGGCAAAATGCTCATTTCACTACAAACTGAACATTTCTACAGGACTGTGAAATGAGGACTGACTCTTTGCTTTGGCAATTCAGGCTTTGGAACAGGTGTTTTCATTTCAAAACAATACCTGCATTAACCAATTCTTCAGCTCACAGAGATCAAAAGAGCTGGCTTGTGTAAAAGGTCTGTGTTGAATAGGGAATGAAAATAAACTTAAGGTTGTTATTGCTATTAACAACCAACTCTAATAAAACGGAATTAATATATATTCTTAAAGACTAGCTTTCTCATCACATACAAAAATTAATATTTCAAATAATACCTCTCACACTGTCACCAAAGACAACTCTCATTTATGCTGCGACTATATGACTAACTTTCCCACCATCCAGATAAAAATTGTTTCAATCCTCTACAAGAATAAAAAGCACCTCACTATAGAATGTGAATACCGACACTTCTGAGTTACACTGACAGTGTGACTGGAGCAAAGTGAGCAAAAGCTAAATAAGAAATGTTTAAACATCAATCCATATGTTATTTACAATGGGCGACTCATTTAGCCAAGGACAATTTTCTCTTAACCCCTTTTAAGTAAAGGATAACAATCTGCATAATCCAAAAAGATAATAGTAATTACCATTTTAGTATTATGGACACAAAATTATTTTGTATTACAGACAAAAACTTCCATCTGAGAACCAGTTCTTTCATATACTGTAAACCACGCCTTTGAAAAATAATCACTGGAAACATTTAAAATAAAGTGTGCTGTGATTTTCTGAAGTTTATAAATTCAGTCATGCTGAGATTTGGACAGTTTCTCCAGATAGTTGAATAATAATCTATTGTGGGAAGAATATATGAATTGTTGTTGTTGTAGGGTTTAACGTAATTTTTCAGCACAAGATAGGCAATACATGGTGGCCAGTATAAATGGTAGAGGAAGAATCTGGGAAAACCCCAGAAAGAACCACAGACCCATGAGAAGCTACTGGCAAGCTTTCTCACATACCCACATTTCCAAGACCAAGACTCAAACCAAGGCAGAGGTGAGACAGCAATGATCCATACCAGTAAGTGCTTTAGACCTATCTGGGCCCCAATATATGAACTGTATTATGTAGAATGCAAGCTTCTGATGATGAATATTCCTTTATTCTACCAAGTAGGATATTTTGCTGACCAAATGCCATGTTACAAAGGTGAACATCCTAGAGGGCTACTTAGAAACATGTCAGTGCAAAGGGATTCTGGCAATAATAAATGTGGGTGGCCACTGATGTGAAGCATCCTTCATGACAGGGACCAAAGTATATTAATTAAATTCAAACATTTCACATAATGCAATATTTTCACCAAACAAATAATACATGAGGTCAGCAAGTGTTTGTGTGTGTGATTTTGATGCTTAATGTAGCTTTAACAATTTTAGTCATATTGCTATGATGTCTACAGTGTGGCAGTTTATGATGACATCTAGCATTGCAACATCATGCTGTGGACATGTAGCATCATGTCCTACCAAGTCACATTATCCTGATACCAGGCTGACCAGTCCTAACACTAATCTCTTAATGCTGAGCACTAAGCGAGGCAACTGCAAGCACTATTTTTACAAGTCTCTTGTATGACTCAGCTTGGGTTAAAACCCATGACATCCCACATTCGATGTGGAAGTGGGCAAGAAGGTAATATCTCCCATGTGCAGTACTCTTAGTTGGGATTAAAATGGTCATACTGGGACTAATTCAAGACTGTCAAGTGAAAATGATAACCTGGTAATCCTAATGTGCTCAGTAACTAGAAACAAGACACTTTTTTTAAATTATACCAGATGCAATTCACAGCATAATTCCTTTTCAACTGTCATACTGCAGGTTCCTACCTTACATCACCACCTACACACAGGACCAGTCTGTCATACAGCCTAATTAAAGTGACCATAACTTTATTTCTGATGAATGAAATTGATATTGACATGATACCAAATTAACTTCCAATCCATCTAATCCTACATTCCATATGGTAGGCAAAACAAACTTCATTCTACATTTTGACATACAAATTATTCCTATCTTAGAAACAGCAACAAGAGTCCCCCAAAAATTCTAACACTCGACAGGGTAAAAATGTCCAGAAATTCAAGACCATTTCTTCCTCTTAACTGTTGAATGTTTAAACCATCTCTGATATTCTTCAGCAGTAACAAAATTTTCAAATTAGCTGTTGTGGAATCACTTGTGGTGCACATATTTGATGTCAGTTTGGAATCGTTTGTGGTGCACATATTTGATGTCAGTTTGGAATCGTTTGTGGTACACATATTTGATGTCAGTTTGGAATCGTTTGTGGTACACATATTTGATGTCAGTTTGGAATCGTTTGTGGTGCACATATTTGATGTCAGTTTGGAATCGCTTGTGATACACATGTTTGATGTCAGTTTGGAATCGCTTGTGGTACACATATTTGATGTCAGTTTGAAATCGCTTTATTTAGGACAAAGTGGACATCATCAGAATCCTTTTGATGAAAACCTCATGTCATAATGATCATGGATTCAACAAGATTTTTAAGACATCATGGCAGCCATACTGGATGTATGACTGGCACCATTTTCATTTACGACCAACTAGGCATCATAAGGAGTAGATATAACAACACTTCAAAATATGACTCCACTCAGCACTGTAGCAATAACAAGATTTTCAAAATGGCTGCTACAGTGGTCATACTGGAGATATGATCAGCACTATTTTCATTTAAGATCAACTGCACATCATAAGAAGTCTTCTGATGAAAACCCCACATCAATATGATTTTCTCTTCCGGTAGAGTTGTGATGAAAAGATCTATAAAAAGGCTGCCATAGTGACCATATTGGATGTCATATTGGCATCAGTTTATTTAGAACCAGCTCGACATCATTTCTTGAACAGTTTATGCAATGTTTTGTGCAATTCTTCATTTTACATTTTCAAATTTAATTGTCACCATATAGCCACTGTTGTGTTGATGTGCTATACAAATATCATTGTCTTATCTACAAATGGCTTCAGGTAAGTCATTTGACTCATCAAGGCAAACAACACTGAGTCAAAATCCAAACCTATGAGTCCTATTCATGCCAATGATCAGTCTTCAGTAGTTTAAAAAATAATTACATTGTTTAAATACACAACAAAAATATTAGTTACATAATGTGATTATAGCCAATAAGGCAATTCCCTTGCCAGAAGCATATGAACATTCTATATTTGTTTAAAATCATGATAATGGTTTCATGTCATCAGAAATAGTCTGAGCT
This sequence comes from Sinohyriopsis cumingii, assembly GCA_028554795.2. Classification (NCBI taxonomy): domain Eukaryota; kingdom Metazoa; phylum Mollusca; class Bivalvia; order Unionida; family Unionidae; genus Sinohyriopsis; species Sinohyriopsis cumingii. The sequence goes on along the minus strand of CM068837.1, from coordinate 6,323,113 downwards.
CATATGACAAACCATTTATTGTTGGATACGTCAGTGCTTTCATCTGCCATTGCTGTCACAAATGACGAATTTTGCAGGTCGCTTATAAGACTATCCTCAACAATGTACCTCTGACCAGGTAGTAGCCAAGTCATACTGATCTGCAAAATTCTTCAAAATGCCAATGGCATCAATTTCTGCAGCCATTAAATCATGTATTAAATTAAGAAGAGATTTGTATTTTTTTTAAAAAGGATGTCTTCTACACTCAGCCAATGTACACACTTAAGTAGCATTTTCAATGCAATGTCTTATCTGGAAGAATGGATTTGTAGCCCTGCATTCAACTCTGCCTGGTGTTGTGGACCTTCAACCAGCAGTTTGTGTTATGGTTACCAAGCATGCCTTGCCAGTGTACTGTTCTGAAAGTTACTTTTTTTGTACATTTGGTCATGGAGCTTTTTTCAGCCTCTTTCATATGGCAAAACATAAAGGCATCTTCACTGCCATATTCTTCACTCAACTTAACTTCTTTTTGAAAACATAGCTAGCATATGTTTTCAACTATTGCTGCTCAAAATTTTACGTATTCTCTTACGAGTAACAATTACCTCATCTTAAGATGATGAAAGCTCCTATGGTTCAATAAAAATACTATTATCGACGGTCGTTGTACAAAAGTGGTCAAAATGATAATTTCGTTTGTTTCGGGTCTGTTTTAATTTTTGGCTTGGATGTCATTTTCAGTCGAATGCTGACAGTCTTGGAACAACACAAGGCATACACATGAGCAAGTGGAAATTGTTGCTTTGTTGCATGACAAGGATGCGGATAAAATAATAGTTTCTTGTGAGAATCAATCTAAAAATCAATTGTTTATTTACCACCTCTTTCTTGTGTGTGGTGATTATATGGTTATAACATCCTGTTGCTACAAATGGTGTGATAGTTACAGGTCATGTAAGATCAGCTCCAGGCTCCACACTCACTTGTAACCCTATGCATTATGATAACATCAGGGTAAGAAATTTACATGCGCGTTTTCCCTGTTTGGAAGAGTTGTAATCTAGCCAATAAAGTAGTTAGAGCAAACCTTTATTTTGTGTTAATCAGCAAAACATAATACTGGGGTGCATCAATTTAAATACTGGCAATGATTTTTAGACTAAACTTTCATTTGACTTTAATCAGCAAAAGATAAATTGGGGTGAGTCAGTTTATGTACCGTCGATGACTTTTGTGCATCAGATTGGAACAGTCTGTGTATTTAACGCACGATGCATGGGTAGATAGAACGCCGACACATACATCCATACATACATACAAGGGGCATAAAGAGTGTTTATGATAAAATGGATACAGAATACATGTTCTGGTATAGACAATGGGCAAGTAATGGATTGTTCTGGGCAAGTAGTGGATTGTTCTGGGCAAGTAATGGATTGTTCTGGGCAAGTAATGGATTGTTCTGGACAAGTAGGTTCCGATGGAATTTGTCCTCACCAGGTACAGCTCCCTCCATGTTTCCATCTCATCTGGCTCGGCTCCTCGAAAATCCTTTGTACAATGACTTTTCCACAAGACATCAGTATCCTCAAGAAAATGCTGAAAATGAACATAGAATTCAATCATACATTAATCTTAAAGCTGATAAAAGGCTATGAATTAGAAAGTAAATGTACTGGTGAGTGAAAACAGATGAAGTAAAAACTATCATGTTATGAACACATACAAAAAAAAATTTCAAAATCACACTTTAAAAATTCCTTCAGTTATTTGCAACCAAGTCATAGATTTTGAACAAGTTTATCATTTGTATTCACTATATAAGGTAAAGATGCTAATGGGTACCTGTTAATAACTCGGGTAATAAAATGAATTTTAAAAAAAGTATTCCAAGTTCTGAATGAGACACAAAAGAACTGTTACAGTTCAAGGCTTGTGTCATGTGTGCATTTATTCATCATCACAGGGGGCTGTATATCTGCCTAATAATACAAGGAAGGACATCTCTTTCTTTTCTCGCGCGACCTATTTAGGAATCAATGCTGATATTTAAAGCCAGACTGTCTTAACTGCGTGCCTGTCCAAGGTTCGTACGCCATTTTTCTCGCAAATTAAATGCACTTGTTTTGAGATTCTGATGACATTATCAAGGTCAATACCTTTCGGCGACAGTGATGGTAAATACTGATTAAGAAATATTCGATGAAATAAAATTTTAATATTTACTTCAATTCAAATAAAATAAAGCATAATATAAATGCTCAGTATAATTCATGCAAGTATTAGCTGTTCAAGTCAGGGCAGCTGTTCATGTTTGTTTACTGGACTCTCGTTTATTAGCGTAAACCCAAGACAGATATTTTTGTCATGGCAAAAGCAACACAAAATCATGGTTACCATAACACGCCCTTCTTATGTTAAGACAAAAATGAATGAAATGGACAACTATAAATGAAATCTGTCACTGAAATATTAAAATATAAGAAAAATTTTAATAAAAATTGAGTAAGTGAATAAATATGGTGTGTGTGTGTGATTTGGATTTTTAATGCAACTTTAACATTTTTCAGTGATATCGCTATGATGTCTGCAGTGTGGCAGTTTATAGTGATGTCTAGCACTGGGGCATCATGTCACAAACATATAGCATGATGTCCAACCCAGTCACATTGTCCTTACACCAAGCTGACCGGTCCTAACACCAACCTCTTAATGCTGAGCACCTAGTGAGGAATAAATATGGTAATGTTTGCATTAATTTTAATTGAAACAGTTCCCAAAAAATAGACAGGATTCTTGAATGGGAAACCACTTGTAACACATTCCACTTTGATACTACATAAGTAGCGGACCAGTCTAAATTGAAAATAAATGGCACCAGATATCATCAAAAAATAGTATGTATCAATGTGACTTTTGGGTGTTATATGACTGTAAAATTTTAGAAGTGAGGGATTTTGTCAAACTTAAAAACATGTTGCACCGGACCATTGTTAAGAGACAAACTATGGCAGGTTGATGGATGCTACAACAGTCATCATTTGTGGACTTTACAACTATTTGCAAAAGTTACTGTAGACATGTAGAAAAGTTAAAGTGAGTGTTATGCATAAATAACTTACCCATTTCTTTTGTGTCTATACTCTCGTATTAACTAATAATCCACATGGATTTAGCCAGTTTGTGACAAAATTGTTAAATGCAGATCCAGGTAAGTAGCAAAAATCAATGTGCCTTAAATTAAATATGTATGTTTTCCATATAGTTTTCTGTAATTATGGCATGTATTATACAGATTGTTCTGTTTATGCTTAGATCACACTTTTTCCATACTTATATTAGTAATAAATTACGCTTACACTACTCTTGCAGGTTGGCATGTATGAACCTACAACAAAGCAGTTCAGGTTCACATTCAATATAATTTCCATTTGATTGGGTACCTGGGTAACCGATCATTATGATTGATGTGTACCCAGTAGAAATTTCTGAAAATTTTGACATTTCTACTATTAGGTATGGGCCTTGCTTTGGATTCAAAATTTGTTCTTTAACTGTAGGGGGGGTGGGTGGGGGTAATGCAAGTCTTATTGACTCGGTTCTAGCTCTAAGACTAATTTTTACCGGGTGACTGGTATGGACCTCTTTTCAAAACAAGGGCCAAAAGTATCATCAATGTTATCAAAAGAAACTGTAGTTTTCCTAACTGACAGCCCTGTACCAAATTTGTCTAGGTCTTTCTAACTCTAAAGCCTCATAACAAATTTAGTTTGAATTTATGAAATCTTTTTAAAAGTTCTGAGTCAAAGAGCACCCTCAACTCCATAAAATTTTGCTGGAAATGATGAAAATTGAACTTGACCTATGGATTCTTAATGTAAAGTTTCATAACAGATATGATTTGAATCAATTAAGTCATTAATGAGCAGAAACAAAATTATGATGGGCAAAGTTCCAAGTCCGATCTCCATTAAATTATGATAGAGAGACATGAATACCAATCTGGCCTAGCTTTGGTTCGAGTCCATCAAGTATTTTTCAAGTGACTGGGCAGAAATGAAATTATGATGCAATAGAAAGGCAAATTTTCAAGTCAAACAGGGGTTATAACGGTGTTAAATTTTGTTGAGATAAGGTGAAAATTGAACCAAACCTACATATTAATGTAAAGCATTGCACCAAATTCGGGTTGAATCCAAAATCTTCTTCAAACGTTACTGGGCGGAAATAAAATTTGCAGTGGAATGGGATACGATGAGATGTGATGTTATGTGTATCGACTTGATGGAGTGAATGGACAAGTGTAACAATGTGTCCCCCTCCATAGACATCTGACATTTACATTATATTTCCCACAAAATTTCAGCCACATCAGACATCCTTCCATCATCCCTAATGTCAGGTTATATTACTCCCATGATGGCACCTTATATTACTTCATGTTATTTTACTTTTCCAAGTGAATGATCAGTAATTCAAAAAGGCATTTCACAACTCAAAATGAAACTAGCTTTTTAAAGTTAGATAATTTAAATTTTCATCTTTATAATAAATAAATTATTGCTTTCATTTGCTGTTAAATGAAAATCATCCATTACCACACGTGTCTTCTTAGCCTGGGCAGAGTCCTCGGGTAAAATGTCATGTTAACCTTGGACAGAGTTCTCAATTAAAATGTCATCGTGACCTCAGGCAGAGTCCTCAATTAAAATGCCATCATGACCTCGGGCAGAGTCCTCAATTAAAATGTCATCTTAACCTTGGACAGAGTCCTCAATTACAATGTCATTGTGACCTCGGGCAGAGTCCTCAATTAAAATGTCATCTTAACCTTGGACAGAGTCCTCAATTACAATGTCATTGTGACCTCGGGCAGAGTCCTTAATTAAAATGTCATCTTAACCTTGGACAGAGTCCTCAATTAAAATGTCATTGTGACCTAGGGCAAAGTCTTCAATTAAAATGTCATTGTGACCTTGGACAGAGTCCTCAATTAAAATGTCATCTTAACCTTGGGCAGAGTCCTTAGGTAAAATGTCTTAACATGTCATCTTAACCATAGGAAGAGTCCTCAGGTAACATAGCATACCACCATACCTGCTTTAAGTCCAGTCCAAATGCAAACTGCACAGATCGAGATCTGCCAGCTCGTACTGTGCAAGGAAATCTGCAGTTTGCTAGGAATAATAAGTAGAATAAAACAACATACACCCTGATCTGCCAGGGCATTATGTGACAGCAGATCCGGGTCTATGTTGCTTGCAGTTGGACTCAACTTAAAAGCAAGTAGATTTGGTATGTCTCAGTTGAAAAACTTGTGATATAGTCCCAAAACAAATATATAAATTGTATATTACTGACGGTCAGCTGCCTACAAACTCAAATTGTGATCTCACATGAAAAATGTGGAGCCCAATGGCCCCATCCAAGAAAAAAAGTGGGGACATTTAAAAAAAATTGTCATTAATTTATTTATTTCTGCAATATATATTTACTTTTCCAGCACTGCATACTTTATATCAGTGATTGTTGAGTCTGACTGACTAAAGCAAAGTTTGCTATTCCTTGTCACCCAAACAAACCATGGCAACAGCAAACAACAGGGATTAATAGCCTACTACTGTCTAATTCTGCAGAGTGATATTTGAGAAGCTCTTTAAATATTTTTTTTTTTGCCTTTTGTGGAAAGGCTGCCACATATGAATCCATATCCAATTATTGCAGCCAGGATAGTTTAAAATCAAATTCAAATTATTTTATGTTAGCATCTTAGACTGTGTGTTACAGACCATACAACATATTGACTTTCTGACAAATGTATATTTCCTTTGGAGAATGTGAGTCAAGAGTGATAAGGAAAATTGACAGAGAGACAGACAGACAGTTTCCTCACAGGGTTGTAGTCCTCCAGTGTATATAGTTGCTGTGGGGTACATCTATCCAGCACAGGTTTAAAAACACTGAATGGAATCCCTCCTACATAGTCAATGGCTGAAATGTAATAAAAACATTGAATGGAGTTCCTCCTATATAACCAATGGGTGAAATGTAATAAAAACATTGAATGGAGTCCCTCCTACATAGACAATGGGTGAAATGTAATAAAAACATTGAATGGAGTCCCTCCTACATAGCCAATGGGTGAAATGTAATAAAAACATTGAATGGAGTCCCTCCTACATAATTTAATAAAAAGAACTGAATGAAATCCCTCTTACAGAGTCAAAGTCTGAAATATAAAAACAATTATTAGAATCGATCCTACTCAGTCAATGGCTAAATGTAAAAATATTGAATGGAATCCCTCCTAAACAGCCAATGGCTGAAATGTAATATAATAACACTGAATGGAATCCATCTTACATAATAAATGAAATGTAATGTAAACACAGAATCCCTCCTACCTAGTCAAAAGATGAAATAAAATTCAATATGCGTAATACATACCCATACATACATGTACGCTATGTACAACAAGAACTACCAATTTATTTTTAAAAGACATGATGTGCCCCTCAAAGGAAATAACTCCATGACACCATAGCAACAACCAGAGACATTGCCAAAGGGCAAGAATGCTACATTAACATGTATAAGTAAGAAGTATATGATGTTACATATTCCAAACAGGGTGTAAATTCAGTGCAAAAAAGACAATAACCAAAAAGGTATCATACTTACTTTCCCGATGGCCTTATCCAAAATACATAATCCAAAAGTACTAGCGGTACAAGGTGTACGATGATGTAATATTCCAAATATATCTTAAACTTGATGAGGCTGTATGGAAATAATAATAATAATAATAATAATAATAATAATTCATAATTGCCCTCATCATTGTCCAAAAATGTCCTTGACCACAACAACAAAATCCAAATTAGAACCCAAATCAGAGCTGGTACTAAGAGATGGGAGGTGTATGTCATTTTATATTCTAAATCAGGGCTGGTACAAAGAGATGGGAGGTGTATGTCATTTTATATTCCAAATCAGGGCTGGTACTAAGAGATGGGAGGTGTACATCATGTAATATTCCAAACATAAAGTAAATATGTGAAAGGGTTGTGGAAATATAAGTGATGAAAACAAAACCCATAACAGAATGTAAACCCCAACCACCAATGCAATTCTTTACCTCATGGCCAGGAGAGGCACTGTGAGATGGGAGCATGTGGTGATATGACCTTCCAAATATGAATCAAATTATGTATAAGGTTATGGAGCTGTGAGTGCTGGAAAAATTTAAGTAACGATGTCCACTGACACAAACATACCCCTACACAAATGGACAGCCTAAATGTTAGAAGCCCCTGCCCTGAGTGCATAAAAATGGTATTATTCTAAGTGACCCAAATGAAGTTTCCAAAAGCAGGAATGGTACAAGGTTATACGTGAAAGTAACTGATCATCTTATATTCCAAAGGCTTAAATATAATAATAATAATAATAATTATCCTATTACTTGTCACCATGACAACACATTTACACACATGCAACACATTTACTCTCAGAATGGAACCAAACAGAAAACTGCAAGAAATATTTTCATTTTATTTTCATTATTTAAAAAATGGATTTAAAACAAGAAAGGCATACACCCATGTTTAGATAAAAAAAAATACAGGACACTTGGGAGCAATGGTGTGTGTGTGTGCAGCAATACTAGCTACTTTCATTGATACATGAGAATTATACTCTTTGTTTTACACAAATATTCAGATAACAGATGTTAACTGCCATTTTCGACAATAAAAAAAAGAGCAAAATACTGAGCTTACATTTATCAATTTTGACCAATTTTTAAAATATTAACCAAATAGAACCAGTCTGTTTTCTTCTCTATAAGAAGAGAACTGAGGACTCGCTAGGATCCACAATATTATGGTTCACAAGTTATCCATTCTAAAACCTATGGTACTTTATGATGCATGGCATATAAGGTAACACAAAACTTGCATTTGGGATATCAATGTAGTGCAAATATTATCTAAAATACAATAGTGGAATACAATGTCCTCTTTTGTAGAGATGATACCTTAAGACGAGACAGTCATGCTTAAAAAACCCTGAGAGGAACATTGTCCTATGTATTTACTCGCTTATAAATCAAGTCCAGTTGCAAACTGCATATACTCAGATTTGCCATCACATAATGCACTGGCAGAACTAGGTCTGTACAGTTTGTTAGGAGTATAGAGTAGAACAAACAGCACAGACCCTGATCTGCAGGCACATTATAGTACATCAGATTAGGATCTTTGTTGTTTGCAATCTGACTTGACTTATAAGCGATTATATACGGTAATCTGCCTAAGAGTCTGAGGAAGGTATACTTACCATCTATATTTTCAACAAGAACTCTGATGCATGAGTCATACAGGGATAACATCTCTGGAAGAAATAGAAATAACATTAGTAATTACATGTTAGACATTTGCAAACTCCAAAACAATACAATGACCAGTTATGGCTAAGTAGATCTGAAATAACCATCTTGTTCAAAATTAAGATTTTCATAACATTATACACAACTAGAAAAGTATTCATGAAAGACAGATATCCCACCACAGTGCCTGACATATACCTAAATGCAATAAATCTGGACAAACGAACAAATGTTACCATAACACCATTTTTGTTGTGATTTGAATTGGTCTATTTTGCTGTTTGGTAAAAGTATGACTTAAATGTGACTTAATTCAGTTTCTGCTGTACTTTTAAACAGTATAAAGTATATTCCACATAACTGTAGAAACACTGCCAAAAAAATAACTGCCACTTTTTATTCAGACATTTCAATCTGATTCAAGTCAGCAAGCATTTTTTTCTTTATTATTGGATTAAATGATCATGGTTGGGTATTTATTGATGTGTAAATTTTACCAAATCACTCACAAAGTAAATATTGATGTGTAAATTTTACCTAATCACTCACAAAGTAAATAAAGTCCAAAGGACTTTATGTAAACTTTGTGAGTGATAGGTAAAATTTACACATCGATAAATACCCAAACATGATCATTTAATCCTTATAATTCCAATTTACTTCCTCTCTAACATCAGATCAGCAGATCTGTTGTTGTTGTTGTAGGGTTTAACGCCATTTTTCAGCACACAATAGGCTCTACATGGCAGCCAGTATTAATGGTGGAGGAAGAACCCGGAAACCACCGGAAAGAATCACCGACCCACAAGAAGCTACTGGCAAGCTTTCTCACATACCCACCTTAGCCAAATCCGAGACTCGAACCCATGCAGACATAGGTGAGATGGCAGTGATCCGTAACGGAGAGCACTTTAGACCACTCGGCCACTCGCGGCCCCAATCAGCAGATTTAACCAACAAAACATTCACTTTTATGTACATTGAAGTTTTCTTTCATGAGCCTCTTAACTGTAGTAAAATACATCGCCCTATCTTCACTAGCCTAGATTCATCGATTCTTTATACAGTGATACAGGGTAGAATGTCATTACGGGTCATGCCAGTGATATACTGTTATGATCAATATTTTAATATATTAAAATGACTGTTACGATTAAACTAGGAATATTCGTTTTTTTAAAATTACGTTTGCGTATAGCACATGTTGTTACAGCAACGTCGTTGTTACATTCACACATTTCGATCTTTGAAAAGCAAAATTGTGTCCATTTTTAGTGACATCACTTGGCTGACATATGACCCTGACCTTTAATAACCGCTGCTATAACTTGTTGTCGAAGTAAAATGGAAAAATTTCCGAATACTGGCTTCTAAAGTCTGCCATATGCCTTCTTCGGTACAAGGGATGAGTGTTGGAGTGCAGGAAGGTCTGTGCAATTACATTGTTTTAACGTCTGATGGTCGATTTTAAGCTGTGGCTTGTCATTTTTGATCAAAAATCATAGGAGTGGGTGGGTGGGTGCTTGTTGTTATTATTGTTAGGGTGTAAAGCGTTGATATAAATAAAACTTCACATCATATGATCTGGTAACAGGGAACCAAAAGCGATGTGTAAAAAATGCCAGATCAGTATCACATGATCGTTTACATCCAATCAAAGCATAGGTAAACACAGTCAATTTATAAAAATTGGAATTAACTTTTTAAGATAAGTTTTATGATTTTTTTATGGTCCACAATGAAATATAATGTTGCAGAAAACATGGATAGGTTAGCATACATTCTGTTCTTGAAATCAATTTTTCTATTGATTCGGCACAGCATTTTGTAGTCCATAATATGAAATAGCAAGATATAAAAATGTCCTAAAATTTGTCTTGGTTGCATAATGACTCATCCCAAGCATGAATAAAATCTGATGCAGGGGTTTAGGAAATACGGCAAATAAATAAGAACTTAAGCCAAAGCCTCAACATAAATTTTGTATGACTGGTCATAAAATGCACAGATAACATATGATGTACATTCAAGAGGATTTTAATTATAACAGGAAAATTTCATAGTTCACCGGTAGGAATGAATCCGTAGGACAATGGATGAGGGGGAATTTTAGCAATATGTGTGCCTGTTCATAAAGTCTTCAAATTTACTGTTCATAGCAACCACGAAATCCATAAAAACTGGTACATCATTTAAAATAACTAAACCAAAATAATCTCAAATGGGCAGATAGAATCCACTTCCGAAATTGATTTAAGTGAAATTTACACCTGGCAAGAGTAGAGAATCTATGTTGGGGTTTTGCACCAAGACAAGGAAATTGGTTATGGGGTTATATTATTGGTCTCCCCACAAGGCGCAGACAAATAATGTGACCCATGTGACTGGGATTTCTTTATCATTGTAGAGATGCCAACATAGATGTTTCTCACCCAAAATTCAAATATAAATAAGCCCCATTTTTTAATTTAGTTAACCAATTCAATACATACAGTATTAAACAGGTACTATTACTGCCTCTTTTTTATACAGGCCATCAGGTCTTACCCTATTTTATGGAAACCTGAATGATTATCTAAGTAGAATCTAACACAGTTCAATATGCGCACCTGTCTGGTGGCTACAGTGGTTAGAGCATCTGCCTCAGATGCAGGAGGTCTCAAGTTCAAACCCCAACTAAAGCAAACCAAAGACTTATAAAAATGGTACATGTACTAGCAGCTGCCTCACTTGGCACTCAGCATTACGCAGATAGTATTAGGACTGGTTGATCTGGTGTCAGGATAATGTGACTGGGCAGGACATTATGCCGCATATCTGCGGTATGATGCACCAGTGCTAGACATCAATATAAACTGCCACACAGCAGTCATAATAGTGATATTACTCAAATTGTTAATGTTGTGCTAAAACTCAAAATTACACACTCAACACACTCAACAGCACTCTCCAGCAAGAATGAAATATGTCCATACACTCTGTACGTGCTGTAACTAATTCTTGTCAACAAAGAAATTTATCTTCTACCGTGACAAGCGAAATGGTATTTCTTAAAGCCTATCTACTCATCCATGAGAATTCAAAAAAACTCATTCCAAATTTTTTCTTTTATTTCCACTTTATTAAGTACCTTTTACAAAACTGTCTGAAATTCAAGTACCTGTCGTGCCAGTATGTTTCTTGCCAGAATAAACCGCTGTCCGAGAGTAGTGTTTTGTTCCAATCTGAGAAGTGTCAACTTCATCCACTGTAAAGAAAAATACATGTAAATAAAAATTCCAAATAAAACAATGCATTTTACATTTTGTAGAATTAAATTTTTTAATTGTGTGTTAAGGGAATGATGCTAAAACACTATTTCTCTGAAGATAAGCCAACAGGGCCTGCCAAACAGGATGGGTTTATTATTACAATGCTTATTTTAATAAAACTTGTCCAAAATATACTTCAAGTTTGGATTGGGCATGAATAAAAAACTTCCTCTTCAAACACAGCTTTGTGCCTTCAGTAAAGACCAAAGACCATTTTGGCAAATCAATCTCCACTTAAATTATCAACTCCATTGAAAACTAGTATCTAAAGACTTTGATTGGTATTTTATTTAGTTCCCAAAACACTACAGTGCACATCACACATAAGAAAAAACAAGGTTACCAACCATCTGGAGTATGCTGCTTGACTTCTACTTCCTTTAATCTCCATGGCCTGTAGTGAAGCTGGGGTTCTGCCAGGTATCCCTGAATGTCATTGTCACTGATTTTCACCTTAAAAGAAAAATAGTTTTTCCCATGTCTGAACATTTTGTTCGTTTGCACTGTCTATACAATACAGCAGATATTCACGTTATTGAGCTGCTTCTAAAAAATGTAAAATAAACCAAATTAATAATTTCTACCTCCAACAACATGAGAGTTCAGTCATTCTTTGACAAATAAATGAATGTCAACTTCTGCTGGAAGTAGGACTTTTAGCAGGCAATGGACTATGCAATGAACAAATAGACTCCATCTTTTCAAGTCCATGTTGAACAATCTTCTACATGGTATTAAATTAAAAGTCACTGTGACCTACAAAGGTTTTCACTGAAGGGTGTAGCTACATGAATGCTGGCAACAGTATGTGTGTGTGTGTGTGTGTGTGTGTGTGTGTGAGACTTGGATTTTTAACGTAGCTTTAACAATTTTTCCGTCATATCTCTACAATGTCTGCAGTGTGGCAGTTTTATAGTGATGTCTAGCACTGGGGCATCAAGCCACAGACATACAGCATGATGTCCCACCCAGTCACATTATCCTGACACCAGGCCAACCAGTCCTAACACTAGCCTCTTAATGCTGAGCACCAAGCGAGGCAGCTGTTAGTACCATTTTTGTAAGTCTCTGGTATGACTTGGCTGGGGTTCGAACCCACGACCTCCTGCATCCGAGGAGGATGCTCTAACCACTAGGCCACCGGAGCAGTCAACAGTGTCTGAGAAAAGGAGTCAAGTACAATTTAACATAGGTAACACAGATCACTGGACTATGACATTTAGATCACTGTGGCCTTGTTGTGACTGATGGGTGGAGTTGAGTTCATAACACAGGTAAAGATCATGATTGCTGGTAAATGCAGCTGACAAACAGCAAAATGCACAGGCTGGCCAAGGTGTTGACATCAGACAATGGATTGATGTAGAGAGATCATCAATCCAGTGGTTTTAATTGCTCTCTTTTCTGAATCACTTTGCCAGAAGGAAACACAAGGCAAACATGGGACTGAACGTGTTTAACTAATATTTTTCACATTCCTCATTTTCAATCCCAACACAAAAAGCATGGTATTTCTGGTTTCATACAATAGAAAAAAACAAGTACTTGTGCATACTGTGACAGATAATAGAAGAAAACAATAGTGCATACTGAGACACAAAAAATAGAAGATAATAATGACTGGTGCATCATTAAATAGTAATAGATGATCACATTTACTAGTGCATACCATGACAGAAAACAGAAGATAACATATGACTAGTGCAAAGTGATGCAGATAATAGAAGATAACAAGTACTACTGCATCATGATACGAATAGATAATATTTAGTAGTGCAGTGAGACAAATAGAACATACGAATACTGAGAAAGAATAACATTTTACTAGTGCATCATGAAATAGCTAATAGAGGATAATATTTACTAGTGCACACAGAGGCAAATAGACAATAACAAGTACTTTTGCATACTGAGGCAAAACACAGAAGTACTAGTGCTTTCTGAGATAGATAACAGAAGTCTGAAGATAACATTTTACAAGTGCATCATGATACAGCTAATAAAAGATAATATTAACTAGTTCACAGTGATACAAATGGTAGATAACATTTAATTGTGCACACTAAGACAGAACCCACAAGATAAATACAAGTACACTGTGAGACAGATAATAGAAGATAACATTTTACTAGTACACAGGACCACTCTCGAATGAGGGAGGTTGCAGATTTGAACCCCAGCTGATTCATATCAAAGACTTTGAAAAATGGTTCATGCAGCTGCCTTGCTAGGCGCTCGGCATTAAGAGGTTAGTATTAGGAATGGTCTGTCAGCCTGGTGTCAGAACAATGTGACTGGGTGGGACATCATGCTAAATGTCTGCGGCATGATGCCTCATTGCTAGACATCGCTATAAACTGCCACACTGCAGACATCGTAGCGATAAGACTGAAAAATTGTTAAAGCTACATAATAAATACAAATCACACACACACATACTAGAACAGTGAGAGAAAACAGAAGATAAGAGGTACTAGTGCACCATGAGACAGATAATAGAAGGTAACTACTAGTGCATACTGAGACAAAATACAGATGATAAGCACTAATGCATTGTGAGACAGATAAAAGAAGATAACATCCAACTAGAGCATCACGAGACAGATAATAGAAGATAATAATTATTAGTGCACAGTGAGACAGATAACAGAAACACCAAAATGATGAGGTACCTATTAGGTCAGATGTGGAATACTTCCAACTTAATTTCATCAGAAATGTTACATATTATTGTTCCAGATCCTGCTGTTAAATCTAGATTAATGATGCCAGTTTCCCTTGTGTGTGGAATCAATGATGCCAGTTTTCCTAGTGTGTGGAATCAATGATGCCAGTTTCCCTAGTGTGTGGAATCAATGATGCCAGTTTTTCTAGTGTGTGGAATCAATGATGCCAGTTTTCCTAGTGTGTGGAATCAATGATGCCAGTTTTCCTAGTGTGTGGAATCAATGATGCCAGTTTCCTAGGGTGTGGAATCAATGATGCCAGTTTTCCTAGTGTTTGGAATCAATGATGCAAGTTCATTACAAACAAAGATGCCTCAAAAAAATATGTAACTGACTTTGTCACCAGCGTATTACCAAGACCACTTCCACACGGAAAATCTGACCTTTGTCTTTTTTTCAAGAGGCTCTACCTTTAACTGTCTTATTCAGAGTTATCCTGGATGCAGTTCCAACAACCTAATACAGCAGCTTTGCAACCACCAAGCTGCTGCAGATAACTACTAGAATGGCCATGAGGAATGGAAATAATCCATCAGTCTTTTGCATTTTTGCCACCTCTGACTTTAAAAACTTTAAAGTCACAGAGGTGTTCTTTCATTTGGCTGCATAAAACTGATTTTGTTTAGGTAAGCACATGGGAATAATTTCTGTTAACTTTGTCTGAGAATGTGTCGATGTGACCCTGCAGTTCACTTATATTGCACTCTTTCTTTCACTAGCTGATGTGGGCTAAGTTCAACCATAACCTTGTGATAGGACATTATTATTCGAAAATGCAATAGGTTTAATTAAACATTTTCTAGTCACACCAAGGACCCTCCTACAACAGAAACTTATCAGATAGGATCACAGCAATGCATCTGCAATTGTTAATAGCAGTGGGCACCAACCAAATCAGTAAGAAGTGCAAGAAAGTATATGTCGACAAGGGATTACATGAACAGGTCTTGGTGCTCCCATGACAACCAATAAACTGGGTACAACATACAATACCTGCAGACCTGTGTCAATGTTTAGATGCCAGTGCATGTATGATCATAGCTTGTGATATACATGTGCAAACTGATTGTTTGTGATGCTAACCATTATTTATGGGTGGGCTCTCAATGACTGTTTAACCACAGAGGAACTTCGGACACTTCGAGCTTGGCAAATATTATCACACTGCAAGTTTGATCATTAGCTAGAATAGAAGAATTTAATCTTGAAATGTAATAAACACATGTTTTGGTCTGGTGAGGTTATGTTGGGTAAAGTGCCCCTGAGTAGTAATGTCTCTCTTAAAGTCTGTGGTGAGTGTGAGAAACTACAGTGCTAACATGGTTCCAGCACCCTTAAATGACAATAAGCTTGATTCTGTGGTCAGTGAAGGGATTAGTGCTGGCGTACACAATGTTAATACTGTGAAGACAACATGACCAGGATTAACACCGGTATAATCTCAATTTGCATCACTGGTGGTACATATATGGGTTAACATAACTGTATGTTTCGCTCAGAACAGAGCCTTGCAAGTATCTCTGCCAAACCAGAATACATGACTGACAGGAAATGCATACAAATACAACAACAGAACTCCATGAAGCAGTTGTCAATACTGCGCAAAGCTATGGTTAAAATTTATATCTGTACTTTAATAGAGGTGTCATCAGCACCAGGTCTGGCAGACATACCATTAGGCTATTGTTTTTGGAAAGCGGCTTGGTCAAGTTGATGCTGGGTATATGGCAACCGCACGTACATTTCAGTCCTCATGAAACATCACAGATCTACCAGCTGATCTGTAATCATATTCATAACTTGCATGTCAGCTAATCATCATGGCAATGTCAACATTATCAAGAACTGTTTTAATTTTCTTCAATGGAATGGTGCAAACTGTGGTGCCATTGTTAACCAATCCAACTTTGGAATTGGTGTTATTATTGGTCTGTATCAGGTGTCCCAAAATGTCCAAGAAGGCCTCACATGCGAGAAAATACTGAGACATATCATGCACTTGTAATTCTATTTTTAAAGGACTGAGATTCTTAGCTCAAAATGAATGATGTTGAACTTCTGGACATCTGTCTACAGTCCATCCTGACCCTGCATTTCTACAAACATCTCAAGAATCTTTGCAAAATCTTTGTCTATTTCATCAATGTTAAGGCTCTCAGTGTCTTTACAGTTCAGGATTATATAAATACTGCTATTCTGGCAGATAACCTAACATTACAGGAACCTGACATAGTGTCCGTATGCAAATACTGATTGGTCTGTGAGCACAGCTGCCCTAAAAACAACATACATTTTAAAAGATTGTGTCCATAACACATTTCCAATATTTGTGGCTACACTCATGGTAAAAAGATTATGGCCACACAAGCAATGATGCAAGATATGTATTATGTATTTCTGTTGTGATTATGGACCTTGGGAACCATATGCATAGTAGCTTAGCAGCTTTGTTGATTACTAGTCTAAGATGAAGTCTTCTACTCGACATGACTGTCCTCTAATAGTGGGTAACATTCATGCAAGGCCTTGTGCATGTGATATGAGTACAAAGTCATGGGGGAGGAGGTGTTAGAAGGTTTCAACCTAAAAATATAAAACTGCTATCATATACTACTAAGCCAGGTGTACTGTGTGGGATGTCTCCTTAAGAACACAGTCTGAGGATATAAAATCACATTATAAAAGGTTTTTGTGAGGTAAGAACTAAACATAAATAATTCAAGTGGCAGTGATAAAACAAATTTAGAGTTTAAATGGATCCAAGACAATAACAGCCTAATTTAACAGGCAGCATGTAATGACCAGATTTATGGTAAGTGGTATAACTATATGAAACAGTACCAGGCATAAGTATGTGAAACAGTACCAGGTATAACTATAAGTATGTGAAACAGTACCAGGTATAAGTATGTGAAACAGTACCAGGTATAATAGCAACCCCAGTCAAAATTACAAAGTCTTCATATTTGCATTTTAATGATTGATTCTTATAGAGCTAATTCAGACCTTTTCAGAACAGTTTTAATTTCTGAAATATTTTGATCAGTTCAGAAGTTATGACTATTTGAATCTTGGCAAAAACTGCCTTTTCAGTGAATTTTTGCCTTCTTTAAATGTATGTTTCATTCATTTAAGTCGCGGACCCAATACGTTTAATAAGATAAGAATTTACATCATAACTTTTGATCTAAAAAAGATATCTCCATGAAACTTGTCAAACTTATTGCATTTTTCCTGTAGAATTCAAATATCTACAGTAAATTAAACTATGTCCACTAGATTTCAATGCAGGGAAGAAAATAAGGGGTTAAAATCTTTATTTTACTTTGACCAGACAATTCACATACTGTACAACATATTTCTTAACAAGTCATTTAATTCAGAAGAAAACATTAGCATACACTGTTAAACAGTTTTTTCTATGATGTGAGAATGCCCACTGATGTCCAGAATTTAGACGTTCTGGAATCAGTCCAGTCGCTATGACAAATTCAGGCTTAACTTCCTGAACACTGTCTCTGCTGGGAGATTTAAAAACTCCCACTTTCCTACATGGTGCCATGAATTTAACTATTAAATTTTTATTATTGTTGCTTTTAATTTCATGAACACATCCATGGTACCAAGCATCCTGGTATGCAACGATAACATAATCATTTTCCTTAAGCTGGTCTAGAACAGGCAACCGTTGACATACTGTATTTTGTTCAACTATTTCACTTTCATAGAGTTCTTCACTGTCATTTGGATTTCGTTTTCCCTTCTTTGGTAGCGGTTCATTCATTTCGTCCAATATTTCACTGTACACGTTTCTGGTGTTCTTTACGCAAGTCTTTTCCACCATGGAGTGCACTTTTCCACAATGATTCTTTTTCTGTGGGAGTCATACTCTTATACCACTCTTTCATTCTGAGACAGCTTCTCTTGAGTAGTTGAATGGAGGAGTGGTGGTGCAAGGAGGTATATGGTCTACTTTTCTGACTGCTATCAAGGTCTCCAAAGTGGTGTTCACAGCCAAGATTGGTCACTTGCGCGAACTGTGTCCTCATCATTGTCTTTGGATCTGCTGCTTCACTATACTGCCCACCAGGCAAGAAATCAGAGAGTTGTTTTTCAATAGTTACTACCATTGACTTACACATAGAAGTAATAACTTGATTCAGTAATTTTCTGTCAATCTTTATAGATTTTATGACTTCAGAGAAGCGTTGCTCAATTGCAATGTCATAAACCTGTCCCAACCAATGTTCATCACTTTCAATCAGTTTGGGTTTCTCCACACAATCTTTTAAATACTTCTGCAAGTTTTGAATGCATACATACAATTCTAAATATGGCACTTTCCCCGATGTAATGAGTTCCCAGTATGGGCCAGTCACTTTAACATACACAAACCCTAGGGCTAGCAACATAGTCACAATATGGTCAGAGTTTAAATTTGTGTCTCTTTTTGTTGATGTCATAGTTTTCATTGTGTTATCATATTTCATTTTAGACAAGACTGTTTCAATTGAGACACTTTGCTTCTGAGCTTACTGTTTGATTTTTGAGCAGTTACTTTTCTAGACTTTTTAGTGATGATTTTTTTGGTGAGCAGTTGATGCTGCTCCTGAAGTTCCTCATGGTCTCTTCTTAACAATTCCAATTCCTGTTTGTGACAGGCACCTTCCGCTTTGTGAAGCTTTGATATTTTTTTGTTAAGCCGCTGAAGTTCACGAAAATGATGATGATTGATTTTTGATGAGCAATCTCTTTTGTTGACATTTTTTACAGAATAGTGACCGATTCGAATATTAATTGAGTCTAATTTTTGTCTGTATTGAGCTTCCTGGTTTTTTAATACATGCAGTTTTCTTGATTGTTTGTTGCACAAATACTTTTTCATGTTCCACTGTTTTGTGAAGTTGTACACTATTGACTCTGTTGGAAAGAGTAGACTGGTTAAGTGACAGACACCCATCATTAAGTAATGTTAGGGTGTTGCAAAATTCAGCAAATGTTTGATTATTTTTCTTATAAAAGTTGAAAATTTCAATCACAATTCCATTTGACAATTTGTCTATTTTCACACAAGATTTGGAAGCTATTGTATCAGCACTTATTCCTGCTTTTTGGCAGTAAGGACCAGGAAAATCCATACTCATATTTCTACACTGAAAATGAAAAAAAAGTTTTAGGTACAGTTACAAAAAACAGCATATTTCATCATCTAACATTGCAGAGCAGTACTTTATCATGGTACGAAATGTCGATCGGTATTCACGTTTTCGTATTCCATTCGTACCATAAATCTTTGTTATTGGTTGAATTTCGTTTATTATTAACATGTTTAAACATCATTTGCATACAATAATTTGGCATTAATTTGTATTTAGAAGCAAGTTTTGAAGAAAAGTAAACTAAAATAAAGCTGTGAAATCTACATACATGTCAACACTAGGACGATCATTTATGATAAAATTTATGCTTTACTTCACAAAATATTAATAAATAAATAAATAAATATACAAAAGAATTACTTACCGCTAAAAAACATTCCAACAGTATAAATAAATCACAGCATTCATCTTGTGATCGCCAATTTTTCACATCGATGTTATGATTATCTCGAAACAAATATGGCGACTTTGCACACGTGCCTTATGGAGGTCAACTTTGTGAAATGCGTACTTTCGAAATTAAATGCAGGTACTTAAATATTTGTTCTGAAAAACAAATCTGATATCCAAAGAAAGTTTAGAATGTTTATTTTGTAACGATATATGAAAATTTTAATAAAACGTTCGTGAGTTGAAAAAAATTAGATATACTTTAAGGACTATTTTCTCAGCACAGGGTCATCATATGCAAATTTTCAAATCACCGTCAGAAACGTCATTCATTCCCCATTCAAGTGATGAACACCTCATTAATATTCATTAGGTTTTTGTGACCCACATTTACAAATCAAACACACTGGTGTCAACGCGCGCACACAGGAAATAGCACTTCACTGAGAGCCATCAATTTTGATTGTTGTTGTTGTTGTAGGGTTTAACGCCATTTTTCAGCACACGATAGGCTATACATGGAGGCCAGTATTAATGGTGGAGGAAGAACCCGGGAAAACCCAGGAAAGAACCACCGACCCACCAGAAGCTACTGGCAAGCTTTCTCACATATCCACATTAGCCGAATCCGAGACTTGAACCCACGCAGACAGAGGTGAGATGGCAGTGATCCGCAACGAAGAGTGCTTTAGACCACTCGGCCACTCGGGGCCCCCATCAATTTTGATAACTGATTGTTAATTACATGACAATATGGTTATATAATAAAAAGTACATAAAAAAGCCCTTTTAAATAAAGTTTATTTCATAAAAATGTTATTCTCAATATTAATTTTAATGCAAATTTAGTGCACACAGTGCAAGAAAAAGTCGATTTTCGCCTAGTTTACCAATAAGGAATAGACACTATCTGGGGTTTCTAGGTATAAGTACATAAAACAGTACCAGGTATAAGTATGTGAAACAGTACCAGATATAAGTATGTAAAACAGTACCAGGTATAAGTATGTGAAACAGTACCAGGTATAAGTATGTGAAACAGTACCAGGTATAAGTATGTGAAACAGTACCAGGTATAAGTATGTGAAACAGTACCAGGTATAAGTATGTGAAACAGTACCAGGTATAAGTATGTGAAACAGTACCAGGTATAAGTATGTGAAACAGTACCAGGTATAAGTATGTGAAACAGTACCAGGTATAAGTATGTGAAACAGTACCAGGTATAAGTATGTGAAACAGTACCAGGTATAAGTATGTGAAACAGTACCAGGTATAAGTATGTGAAACAGTACCAGGTATAAGTATGTGAAACAGTACCAGGTATAAGTATGTAAAACAGTACCAGGTATAAGTATGTGAAACAGTACCAGGTATAAGTATGTGAAACAGTACCAGGTATAAGTATGTGAAACAGTACCAGGTATAAGTATGTGAAACAGTACCAGGTATAAGTATGTGAAACAGTACCAGGTATAAGTATGTGAAACAGTACCAGGTATAAGTATGTGAAAACAGTACCATCTTCTTAGAAAATAAGCAGGACAATGTATACCTGTTTGATAGCTGGAGGCAGAGTAGATTTATCATTTTCCTCCAATTCCTCACTTTTCCTCTTTGCCCCCTTACTGCTGCTGCTTGCTTCTGGTTCACTTTTCTTCTTCACCTTGAACTTGGCCTTAATTTTATCATAAGGAATGTCTTTCTTCTTCTTCTCATCCTCTTTGGATTTGGATGCTTGATGAACATGGACTTCATCAAAAGCTAACATATCTTCGAAAGTTGCATTATGTCCACCACTGTCACTTGTGTCTGTTTTGGGTTTTTTGGAAGACTGCAAAGACTTTTCTGAAGATTTATGTTTCTTAGATTCTGACTGTGACTTGTCCTTATCTTTGATTTTATGCCTAGTGTCTGAGCTATGAGAGCCCCTGTGTTTTTCTTTCGATCGGTCACTGAATCCACTTTCTCGACTTTTTTCTCCATGTTTTTCTTTGTGCCCATCTTTGTCCTTACTTCTGCTCCTGACTTTCTCATTTTTGTCTTGCGTATCTTTATCACCACTAAGCTTATCATATGTATCCTTTCCCTCAACCTTTCCTCTGTCTTTTGACTGATGTCTCGTTCCATTAAGATTTGCACTACCATCCATATCAGTCTTTTTGTCAAAATCTTTATCCCTATGCACTGATTTATCTTTGGAAGATCGTTCTCTTTTCTCAGATGAATCTTTCAAATCTTTGCTAACATGAGATTTTGCCTTCTCCGACTTTCCATCATGGGTCTCTTTTAAACTGGAATGTCCTATTTTCTCATTCTTTCCATGTTCAGATTTGTGTTTGGATTCCTCAGTCTTACTGGAAGCCTTTTTGTCAGAGTCAGACTTTTCTTTTCTACTATTTTCCTCTTTGTCCCTATTTCTTTCCTTTTCCCTTCGTCTTTCTTCATCTTTTTTATCAAATGTTTTCTCGGATTTTGGAGCTTTTGAGTCTTCTCTGGCACTTGATTTGTGTTCCTGATGTTTATGATGGCTTTTCTCTCGATGCTCACTTGAATGTTTCACATCAGACTTGACTCTTTCTTTGGAATCACCACCTGAAGAGGAATGCTTGGAATCACCTTTTGACCTATGGGAATGTTTAACCTTTTCTTCTGTCTTTTCATTACTAGAATGTTTGTGATATTTTCCTTCTTTATGATTATGCTTTGCGACCTTTTTACTATCACTTTCTGAATGCTTTTTTGTGACATTGGTTACTACATCATCCAGTGCATCCTCATCTGGAAAGAGTGAATGAAAAACTGAATCTTTTGCATTTCCAATATCTATATCCTGTTCACTGGAAGCATTTTCACCACCACCTGTTGTATCTTCTGAGCTTTCTTCCCCTTTCTCTGCAAGAATTTCAAATAGATTTTTCTCTTCGGAGCTAATAATGGGTACTGCACTCTCTTGTCTATTATACCCTGATGTACTTTCCATTTCTCTTTCCTCAGATTCACTCAAGTGTGCATCCCCCATTAATGATGATCCAGCTCTAACATTTGTGTCTTTATGAACCGAGGTGTTATTTTCTTTAACCTTCTTGGAATCTTCACTTACCTTCCCTGAGGAATAATTATTATCTAATTTGGAATTATTTTTCTCATTCATTGACCAATGTTTATCATGTGAACTATGCTTGTCACTTTCTGATCTATGCCTTTCTTTACCTGACCTATGGTTTCCACTCTCTGATCTATTCTTTCCACTCTCTGATTTATTCTTTCTGCTATCTGAGCTATGTCTTTCATGGCTAGAACTCGGAGTTCCAATGCTAGGTTTATGTTTTTCTTCGCTGCCTAAATGCTGTTTTTCTTTACTAGACTTATTTCTTTCATGTTCTGATTTATGCTTGCTCTCATGTGAACTATGCCTATCCCTTTCTGGCTTACTCTTGTCATCATCTGATTTATGCTTATCACTACTTGATTTTAGTTTATCTTCACTTGAATTACCCATTACATTGTCTTTTCCATGCTTTTCTACACCTGACCTATGCTTAGCACCTTCTGACACATGCTTCCCATCATCTGACTTATGTTTTTCATTCCCTGATTTGTGCTTCTTGCTATGTGAATCATGCTTGTCCCTTTCTCTATTATCTTTATCCCTATCAAGGTGCCTGGAATCCCCTTTCAGTATGTGAGCCCCATCTCTAATTTGGGTATCTCCTTGTTTACTAGATGAGTCTTTGTCAGAATTCTTACTGCCACCAGAACTATGTGGTGCATGTCTGTCTTTGAGATAAACATCAGAACTCTGTTTTGAATTCCTATAGTCTTGCTCTTTTTCTGATGAATGCTTTTTGTAAAAACTGGAATGCTCTGTCCTCTCTTTGTGTCTTTCTTTCTCCACATGTTTTGGAGAATCTTTCTTTAACTTATTTTTTTGATTGCATGTATCATTTGAACTGAAAGCATCATTTCTGTTTCTGCTGTCCTTCAGTTCATGATCTGAAGTTTTCTCTTCTTCTGAATCATTCCCCGAATCCTGATGGGTTTCATTGTCACCATTACTAGCTTTACTTTCATTGTCTGACTCTCTATTGCTTTCTTCATTTTCACTGGCTGAATACTCATTGTTATTTTCATTTTCAATGGCTGACTCCTCACCCTGGTTCTCATCAGAGCTATTCTGATTTGCAGTTTCCTGTTCTTCTAACCTGGAGGCTTCTTTTGCCACCATGGTCTTCCATCGGTTGACAATAGCTTTGACTTTGGCTCCAACTTCACCATCTTTTCTTCGGTATCCATTAACAACCTTTCCTATCCCAGTGCTCTGAAAGCAGTGAGAAAATGTTAATAATGAAATTGGAATTCAGATATTTACTTGAAAAAGGTGCCACAATTCCACACCCAATGACACTGACCTTTTGGCTCACCTTTTGTTCTGGATCCTCAATGTTCCAAGATTTAGTCACATTTCAAGTCTTTTCAAAACCAATGATAAAAGCACAAGTCAGATCCATTTAAAACAATTAAATTGATGTTGTGGGAAACATCCATTAATTTATTAAATTTATTATATTTTTTAAAAACCATTTCCCAACAAATAACTCAAATGGTACGCCCTTAAAATATGGATCTTAGATAACAATGCAGTATAGCTCTTAGTCTTTTCTTGTTTATACGCTCACATGCTATGGCAAAAAATGTATCCTATGTTCTGTATGAGATAGACCTCTCCCTCTCCATCCCTCTCTGGCAGGACATGTTTAGTGGAAGTACATATTTGTTTAGGCTTTAAGCCATGGAACAGATACCCTTGCATATTGTTGCCTCCATTATAAAGAAAATACAGCCATGGAACAGATACCCTAGTATACTGCTGCCTCCATTATAAAGTAAATACGGCCATGGAACAGGTATCCTAGCATACTGCTGCCTCCATTATAAAGGAAATATGGCCATGGAACAGATACTCTTGCATACTGTTGCATCCATTATAAAGGAAATACGGCCATGGAACAGATACCCTAGTATACTGCTGCCTCCATTATAAAGGAAATATGGCCATGGAACAGATACCCTAGCAAACTGTTGCCTCCATTATAAAGGAAATACGACCATGGAACAGATACCCTAGCATACTGCTGCCTCCATTATAAAGGAAATACGGCCATGGAACAGATACCCTAGCATACTGTTTGCCTCCATTATAAAGGAAATACGGCCATGGAACAGATACCCTAGCAAACTGCTGCCTCCATTATAAAGGAAATCTGGCCATGGAACAGATACCCCAGCATACTGCTGCCTCCATTATAAAGGAAATCTGGCCATGGAACAGATACCCTAGCATACTGCTGCCTCCATTATAAAGGAAATCTGGCCATGGAACAGATACACTAGCATACTGCCTCCTCCATTATAAAGGAAATACGGCCATGGAACAGATACCCTAGCATACTGCTGCCTCCATTATAAAGGAAATCTGGCCATGGAACAGATACACTAGCATACTGCTGCCTCCATTATAAAGGAAATACGACCATGGAACAGATTCCACTTTATTTTTTAAGAACATGTGATGATTGAAAACAATGTGAACCTACCACAATGCAGACCACTTTGCTAAGACTGAAAGTGGTTGAAATTAATTTAATGCCAATTTTGAAGAAAGGGGATGCAAATGAGTCTTCCAAATACAGAGACATTCATCTACCACCTGTATTAAGCAAAGTGTTTACATTGATTTTAAATAATAGGATAAATGAAAGAGTGGACGAAAACTAATTGCTAGGCAAAAAGCAAGCCAGATTTAGAGCAGGTTATTCTACAGCAGATAATGTATTTATATCATGTACATTCATTTGTAAATATTTAAGAAAATGAAGGGGTAGATTTTATGCAGTATTTATTGAATATGAAAAAACCTTTGATAGGATAGACAGACATTTACTGTACCAAAAGTAGTTAGTGAAAATATTAGTGGAGATATTATAAGAATCATTTGGACAACATATAATGATGTAAAAACATGTGTCCAACAGTTTTATTACCCATGTATTTAATTGTTTTTTTGGACCCAAATCAGAAACAAATCTTTACTCTGTGCTGGCTTACAGGCTGATTGCAAGTAAAATATTTTCTCATTTATACATAGGAAGAAAGAACCTGCACTTCTGTCAATCTATTTCAATACTTTTTTCAAAGTTAGTCGATCCAATAAAAATTTCATAACATTATATTAGCATTTCTCTTGTGGTAATATTTCACTTAAAGGTTTATCAAAATGTATGTTTCAAGAAACTGTAATGAGCATTCAAAATTAAGACTCCTCTGAATTCATGTCTCTTTTTTTCCCCACCACTGTGCCCTATTTCTCACTTGGGAGACAATATATTTTCCAAATACTGAGTCCAGAGTGGACCCTGCAATTGCAGATCAGTGTCTAAGCTGTTCATTGTTGGCAAGAACATTATACAATGACTGATCTGTGTCTAATATGTTTTAAGACAAATCTGTCAAATCTCTTTATGGCAGGCAAGGGCATTATACAATGGCAGATTTGTATACAATCTATTTAAGCTGCATGGAACATTATATAATAAAAGATCCATCCATTCTCCTTTGCAAGACAGTACTATATGCAATGGCAGATCTATGACTAACCTGTTTACAGCTAGCAATAAAATGATACATTGACAGATGAGTCTAATCTGCTCTCAGTTGGCATGAACAATATCCTCAGTCAGATCTGTGACTAATCTGTTCTCATCAAGCAAGAACATACAATGGTGTATTTGTGCCTAATCAGTTCCAATCTGACAAGAACATAAAATGGTATATTTATGCCTAATCTGTTCCCATCTGGCAAGAACATACAATGGTTTATTTCTGCCTAATCATTTCACATCTAGCAGGAACATACAATGGTGTATTTGTGCCTAATCAGTTCCCATCTGGCAAGAACAAACAATGGTATATATGTGCCCAATCTTTTCCCATCTGGCAAGAACATACAATCGTGTATCTGTGTCTAATCTTTTCCCATTTGGCAAGAACAAAGAATAGTGTATTTCTGCCTAATCTGTTCCCATCTGGCAAGAACATACAATCGTGTATCTGTGCCTAATCTGTTCCCAGGTGGCAAAAACAAACAGTGTATTTGTGCTTAATCTGTTCCCATCTGGCAAGAACATACAATCGTGTATCTGTGCCTAATCTGTTCCCATCTGGCAAGAATATACAATCGTGTATCTGTGCCTAATCTGTTCCCATCTGGCAAGAACAAACAATTGTGTATCTGTGCCTAATCTGTTCCCAGTTGGCAATAGCTATACACAATGGCAGGAAATGTATGTTCCATGCTTTTGGTGAACATATGCTCAAACTCTATGTAAATGCAAACAAGATACTGTAATACAACTATGTGCACTGAACACTCATACACATATACTGATAAATATGATGGCACTATGAAGGTGTTATTACTTTCTTAAGAAGAGGTCAGTGTAAAATAATGGGGATATTGGGTAAGTGCACTATAATAATCAAATGTTTCAATGAAAAGTAGAATGGAATTTGAAAATAAAAAAGCAAGAGTAAATCCCCAGCCTCCAGCTTCTAAAGACACCCATGCATTTTGACTGAATACCATACAGGCAAGACAATTTGCAAATTAAATCCTTACAATTACTTACTTGTAGTATCTCAATTGAAATTGGGAGCTGAGAAAGCTTTTTCAACACGTATAGAATCTGAAATGAAAAAAGTACTGATTGAGAATTTTTGACATAAACTGGACTTGAAAATTTCACACTTTCATCTCTCTTGACATGCCTACCCATAAGAATGCTAATCAGAAACTTTACTGTCAATTTTTAGAATCTAGGCAACCTGGCTGAAACTGGCAACATGTCCATTAAAAGTAACAAGCTTCTATTCAATCCTAATGCATCTTCTTTTTACCCATACATACCTGTACACAAAATTAATTATGGTCTGATGAAAATAAATGGCTTATCCATTCCACAATACCAGATCCTGCAATCCTTCAACAATTTTTCGCAAGACAATAAGCAAAAATATTGGTTTTCCTCACAAAGTATCTGCATCTTCCTTATCTTCTCACTCATGCCACCGTTTTTCACTTAACGGTCTGATCACCTGACTTCTGAATTATGAAACCACATTATATGTACTTGTACAGTGTGACCCTGCTATAACACGGCATATGGGAGCCATAGAGCCTGACCATGTTACAGACCGAACCGTGTTATAAGCAATCAGGTCAGTCAGCTGAAGAAAAGGATGCATGTACACCAAACAATGGGGGGGGGGGGCAGGAAATACATGTGGGCGGTAAAATATGTGCTTCATTGGCACAGTTACTATCTTAAATCGGTGCATGTTAAATGGGAAATACACCCATAATGAAAACAGAGAAGGCATATACAATGTTTTGCTTTATTTAGAGAATGGATTGGTACATATACGTGTATAATGTTTATATATACATGTCTTATGTATAGCATGAATACACTATCAACACCATGTACTAACCCGCGAATCTCATCATATACATTGAATCCACAATATAAATAATTCCACTGAAAAAACACACACACAGACAGATTTAAAATATTCAATAATTTTGTCACAGTTCATATAGGTCTGAATTCAATGGATAAACAGCACAATCATAAAACAAATGATGAAGCACATTTACTTTTCAGTACGTCCCAAGTCGGTAAAAGTTAGTTTGTCTTTTAAGCCGCCATTGGTAGCGTTCGTAAGCACAAACTTTTTCCCTGCAAAATGGATACTTTCAGGCATGGTAAACGTGTTCCAGTCATGTTGAAAAATGAAAAAATCCATCAGATTTCATCACTTTCATTTAAATTTGATATTGACTTCTTTGAAGAAAAGTTCTTTGTTTTTACTGAAGATTGTAGTCAGCTTACTTTGATGAAAGGTGCATGCATTATTGAAGCCACCACTAAACACGTTTTGGAGAACCAAACAAATGCACATTTCTTATTGTGGTGACAACATCAAATAATTGTATTGCATGATTGAGACTGATTTTTTCCCTATTTGCTTGGTACGTTTTCATAACAGTCAGTGCTTCAAAAGTAATGTTTTCTTTGAAATTTCAACAAACTATGTTATCTGGGTACACTTTTAGAAAAGGAATTGGCCGTCATTTGGTCGATTGTAGTTATAGTTCCTCCCTACCTAATGATTAAACCAATAAGTAAGATGGGGGGGGGGCTTTTTTTTTTTTACATTTGTGGTAGGAGAGTGATGCTACATTCCACTCATGCATCAGAAATTTAACAAAGGATCAACAGACGACATATATGCCGGTGTTCTGGTCTAATGACAAGACTTAGTACAGAAAATGTGTGTGTTCTGAAGGATTTAATTCTAAGTGGAAAGAAGACGTTACTTACCATCCACACACAAATGTCATTCTGTGTAGAATATATTAATTATTAGCAAGCAGCCAAAAATCTGACGAAAGATAGATTACGAGATAATGCCTCATCTGGTTAATCTCTGCTACCAGAAATGTCAACAACATTTGGATAGATCAATCGCTAATCAAACAGATCGGTGAATCAGAACTTGTCCCATCTGAGGGAGGCTATCAGAATCACCTTGCAATTCTGACCCCACTGCTTCTGGTTGTTGTTGTTGTGGGGTTTAATGCCATTTTTCAGCACACGATAGGCTATGCATGGCGGCCAGTATTAATGGTGGAGGAAGAACCCAGGAAAACCCCGGGAAGAACCACCGATCCACAAGAAGCTACTGGCGAGCTTTCTCACATACCCACATAGGCCGAATCCTAGACTCGAACCCACGCAGACAGAGGTGAGATGGCAGTGATCTGTAATGAAAGCGCTTTAGACCACTCGGCCCCCACTGCTTCTGGATTTCTCATATACCCCTATTAGTCAAGCAAGAGATGCCAACACACACAGACAGAAGTGAGATCTCAGTGAACTGTAAAGGTAAGTGCCTTAGACCACCAGGGGCCCCAAACTTTAAGGTTTATGTGCCCTTCTTGGCCTGTACACCATGTATTTTGGCTTCAATATGTGCACAGCTGAAACTACATACTGTAACTTCCTCTAACCAACAAGATTAGATTAGTGTTGCAATTGCCAATAGGTATACATGATTATCAACAGCCACTAGAACAAGAAACTTATGTATACATTTTTTAGTGTTGCATTCAAAATTTCACCAACTGTTAACTAAGTCATAAAGATCTATGTCTTCTTATAAGTTAACCCTAAACGTGAAGTTGTAAACTTGAGGTTACTCGTCTATAATATCAGTGGCCTCTGTAAATGAACACTATGGTATCAAGACACATGTGAATGTACTTCACATACATTTATAGAGTTTGTGTCAAAATTGTTTTGAAATGTTTTCCACTCTTGCAGTTTGGAGCCATTTTAGAAAATAAACTGAATTTAACTCCTTGTTTCAGTGGCAGTTGATATTTTTAACTATTTCTTATTATATTACTGTCTGGAAATATGACTGAGTGCAAAAAGATAGCAATGTTCCATTGTTTTCTCACTTTGCGGTCCATGGAAAATTTCTTAATCATTCCATGAATCTCTCAGTCTCTTTGACATTCTGTTTTCAGCTAGGCGCTCAGCATTAAGAGATAGTGTTAGGATTGCTCAGCCTGGTGTCAGGAAAATGGGATTGCATGGGACATCATGCTATGTTTGTGGCATGATATCCCAGTCATATACATCACTATAAACTGCCACAGTGCAGACATTATAGCGACATAACTAAAAATCCAAAACACACAAACATTAACAGGTGTCTTAATCTACAATATGTGGTTTCACCTTAACCCCTATACAATCACTTAAACTTTGTTTACAAGCCACATGCAACATTCTTTCTTGTAGACAAAACAGATTGTTTATTGTGCATTTACATCTCCATTCAATAACGGCTGTGTTGCATTCTTGGAAATGGGTAAAATACAGTTTTTGTAATGTTAAGAACTCTTATGCCGTTCTTACAGTGCAGTCATCTTTGTAAAAATATTCTCACATTTATGAGTGGAATTAAAGAGATGTTAATAAAAAATGGCAAATACAATAATGCGGCAAAAATGGTTGTGTTAACTCTGTTGGAAGAAGGTGTATATGGTGTTTTCTTTATTATATAATATTTTACAAGGTCCGAGGCTGCCCATAATTTCGTTCGAAATAGGCAATAGTCCCGTCCCATTCAGCCAGTATACACCCACCCACCCTGCTAATATTGTATTACAGTACCTATGCCACTTTCAAGTTTCCAGCTAGAAAAATGTTTATTTTTCACTGAATATCAAACAATAATCTTAGTCTCCTATACGGTCGCTCTTTAGAGGCATCACACTGTACCATATGCGGGAATGAAAATTAAATTGAATACTACACTCACTCGCGAAGTAATACGATAACAAAGTAACAGAAACCTGACTATGTATCGTCAAATAAAATGTACTATATATAACTAAAATTCGCTTCAGATTAATCAGTTTTCAAATCACCTTTGAATCATCCAGATTGCCTTCTAAATATTTCTTGCATTTCAGCACTTTCAACCGCACTGTATCCGCCATGATGACGTTCGGCGTTAAGGGAAACCACTCTGTTCGGACTATATTTCAAGTCTTCACAGGTAAATCATTTTCTAGTCGGTCAGAAACAGTTATCTAATACAAGATAACTTTTCAATGTGAAAAAAAGTGTTCTGATTTTAGTTATTTTATTGGTAATTATTTGTCAAGATTTGACATTAATATTACAGCAAAACTTCATTCAAAACTATTCCTTGTTAAATTGTTCATAATATAAGTTTATATAATCTAGTTTTCCACTGCAGGAAAAAAAAATCGATTTTAATCAGAATATGATATTCCTGCTTCAGAGTAATAAAATTATTAATTGTTTGGTTTTGTTGCTGTCATTGTTAATAATAATAATAATAATAATAATAATAATAATAACAACAACAACAACAACAATAATAATAATAATAATAATAGAGACCTTCTTCAAGCATTTCAATATATCTAGAGAAAAGTGTGACCCAAATAAATATTATTTGGTTAGTTGTATCATCTAGGGATAGCATACTGAAGTGGAACTTAATTTTTGGTTAAGCAGCAGAGAGTGTGAACAGACCTTTTGCTGAAAAAGTCATTTTGAAAACAAAGGCCTCATACGAAAAAATAAAAAAATATAAGGTCACTAACGCTAAAACATAGCCTCTAACTTTACCGAGAGTTTCTCTAATTAGGTTTGCAAAAAAAATTACTTTGTCTTTGTTTGTGGTTTTTTTAAATTTATATGTGTGTTTTTGTTTACCGCGGGACGTTTCATCGAGGTCGCACTCTCACTGCTGCTATTATTAGATCATTATCATATCAATAATGGCACCAGCTATGGAGTTTTATACTGCTAGATTAGCTCGAGAGAGATTAGAAGCAAGCAAAACATTTCTTCCTGTTCGCGACTCTGTCAGGCAAAAACTACAAGAACGTCAAAAATCTCAGGTTGAATTTGCAGAAGGTTCAGAACAATTATTTAAACCGGTTGCGAAGGTTACTGCAAAAGGTACTGAATGTCTTCTTCCAACGTTAAAACAAACTGATGAGCACACTGCAAAGTTAGCTAAAAGAACCAAACAAACAAAAATTATTTTAAAAGATATTTCAGATAAGTAGATGATGCTCAGCTTATAGATGCAGATGAAGAAATACTTGAAGATATAGAATTAAAAAGGATGATACATCAGAACAAGAAAGAGTTTATGATAAATTTAGCGATGATGGTATTCTCCACATAAGGAGGTAAATTTACCTATACTTGCCGTGGACAGTTATAATGATAAAACAACATTTTTGAAACATGCGAGTAGTGAAAGGGGTCACCCTACGGACAATGGGAATTAGCATTACAGGGACCCCTGGGTCACTCTACGGACAATGGAAATTTAACATGGCGAAAAATCGTGGGTCACTCTACGGACAAGGGGAATTAACATGGAGAAAATCGTGGGTCACTCTACGGACAAGGGGAATTTAACATGGCAATAAATCGTGGGTCACTCTACGGACAAGGGGAATTTAACATGGGATTTTTTTTAAAAAATTTTTTTAAAAAAGGGGTAGGCAATTCAAAGACTATCTCTTTTCGAGAAATATGGCTGGCCCTGAAAAGGGCCTTTGATTTTTATGTTAATGTATTCATTAACATAAATGGCACCGCATTGGTCTTCTTCTTGTCCTTAGGCTGCGTCTTACTGTTGGTCCGTACATCAGCACTCTTTTCAGGCATCCTTGTCTTTCGACGTAGATCCTACGTATCCACAGGCTGGTGTTGGTCCTGTGGACAACGGTCCACTTCGATCGGACATACATGAGCAAGTCTGTCCGAAACATCATGGAAGACACAAGGGTGGATGACTCAACTGTAGTCCACATCTTGAAGCGACGAGAACAGGTGAATCAATGCATTGAACGGCGCTTATTTATAGGCGGAGGAAGGATTGAAACGGATTGAGTTCATTTACCAATCCGAACACGCGTTACAGAATTCAGTCAGCTCGCATCCAATCCGAAGAGACCAGTCTGTGACGTCACTTAGTCTATTTAGATTCGCTAGCGCTTGTGTGCAGTCAATCTATGCGACAGTGATTCAACATGACGGAAACTCAGAAAACGATCCATTGGGGTGCACCAGCAGGGGAGACTGCCCAAGGGAACTCGGACTTACTTTCAGAAGAGGTGAATTGGGATTTTGTGGATTTTCTCTCCTCGCAAGAATTTGTTCCGGAACCTTCGTTACCTTCTTCATTACCGCAAGTGGAGAATTTTAGACAGAGACAGAAAGAAGAATTGGAGAAATTTATACAACGACAAAAGGAAGCGGAACAGGCTTTTCTCCTACAGCAACAGCAACAAGAAGAAGAGGTAAGAAAAAAACAACAGCAAGAAGAAGTAGCAGCAAAGAAACAAGAGGGTGAAAATCAAACGGTCACGGTACTGTTGGACATTTTAGCGGAGTTAAGAAGTCTGAAACAAATGTATCAGACTTCTTTATCACGACCGAAGAGAATACGACCTTCCCGAGCCAAACATGTCAACCCTGTGACTAAGCCTACCGTACCACCCTTAGTGATTTCAACCCAATCATTATCATCATCATCAACATTACGCAGTCCAGAAGTAGGCCTTGGCCGTGGTAAAGGCATAAGGCAGTTAAAGTTGATTGCTTAAACTCACCCTTTCACCATGAAGAAAAAGGCCCTTTTCAGGGCCACCCACATTTCTCGAAAAGAAATACAATTTCAATTTGCCAATAACTCAAAAAAAAAAAAAAAAAAATTAACCCCACCCATTTTACCCTTATTGTACGTGTCTGTCTATGAGTGCGTGAGTGTAGCTTCTTATTTTAAAATCACAACTCAAAGACACTTACCTTATATCATTCATTTATTCTTTTCTCCATTTTTTACAATCCAATTCACAATTCTCATCACAACACTTTAATTAAAATTTCATTGATTTCTTCTTTTCTCCTTGTTTAGTCTCTCCGTTTTTTCAATTTCTTCACCGTCACACTCTTTTCCTCTTCTTCCTCCTCACTTTCTTCCCTTCTTCTTTTTTTCTCCTGTTTCTTTTTCTTCACCTGTCTTCTTTCTTCGTCAGAAGAATCCCTCTCTTCCTCTGAACAATCCCTCTCTTCTTCTGAACAATTCCTCTTTTCTTCTGACTCCTCTTGTTTCTTTTTTGGGCAATCTGGAGACCAATGTCCTTTTTCTTTACAATAATAACAGGTATCTTGACTTTTGTCTCTTTTATCCCCTGTTTTTTTTCTTTTTTGACGGTCTGGACACTCTGAAGACCAATGCCCTTTGTTCTGACAGATATAGCAAGTATCTTGACTTTTATCTCTAAAGGAAGGAGAGTAGTCCGTAGGCTGGTCTGAAGAGAATTTTCTAATGACCCCTCGCAAAGCTCTGACGAAACGTTCCATCTGGTCAGTCTCTTCCATCGTTGTGCTCGGCTCGAGAGTGAAATGAATAGTGAAAGGACAAGACACACACCCTTTTATATACGCTGGTCTGCTATGACTATAAAGTAGTTTATGGTGTTTGAACTTGAGTCATTTGACTTTTTGCTTTCAAGATGAAACGATCCCATTCATTCGAGAAGAAAGAAGAAGAAAGTAAGAGGCAGAAACGTGATCTATCGCCTCGTACCAGGGCTGAAATCTTGGCACAAATTCATGCCAGTGATTTTGAAGAGGACATGAGTGAACCAGAATTTGAAACCTCTAAACCAAGTTCACCACCCTTTGTCAACCCTGAAAAGTACTATTCCATTCGAGAGACGGAAAAGCGCTCCTCTAGAAAATTTAGAACCACGGCTTACAAATACACGGTGAAGTTTAAAGATTTCAAGGCTGAAGTGCCGTTAGAGAAAGCAGAAGTGTTCATCACCGAGGTGTGGGATTCTTTGCTCACTTCACTCAAGCAGCAATGTCAACCCAAAGAAGACGATCGCTTGAGACTTTCCATACAACACGACGGTTTGAAATCCCCTGTTTGGATCGAGTTTAGCACCCCTGCAGAATTGACTGCTTCCAAAGTCATGGACAAGATTCAACACGTACAACAATCTAATGATCAGTTTGACATCACCGATGGTAAAGCCACACTGGACATGACCCACGTCTCTCCTCCTCAAGGGACAGGACGCAAAAAGATGTTATTGGTGGACGACCTTCGCAACACCAAAACGAGTCTCGTCCGAATTAACAACCCTCATGACCAGATGTGTTTAGCCCGTGCCATCGTGGTGGGACGAACCTATGCCAACAAGAACGACACGGTAGAATGGAAAAGAACCTGGGACACTATTCAACGTTCCGACCGAGCCAAACAACGAAACGAAGCAGAACTCCTGTTACAACAAGCCGGATTGCCCAAAGACACACCCTGTGGCATTCCAGAGATGCAAAAATTGCAAGATGCCCTAGCTCCACGATACACCTTGAAAGTGCACCCTCAAGAAGTGCGCGGACCTCTGTTGTTTCGAGGCCAAGACTTTAAGGACGGAAAATACATTCACCTTTATCATCACGATGACCATTTCGATACCATTACCAGTATCACTGGATTCCTGAGATATGTTTATTATTGTGAGAAATGTGACTATGGTTATAATAATCGAGAGCAACACAAACATTGTGGATGGAAATGCTCAGGATGTTTGGCCTCTCCACCCTGTCTGAGCGAAGAACCAGTGCCTTGTTCCACTTGTCTGCGCACGTTTGTCAGCCCTAAATGTTACCAACAACATTTGAAGACGCAAGGTTCACAGAAGAAATGCGCTTGTCAACTGCTGAGATTGTGCTCTACGTGTGAACAAGTCATACGTACCAATAATACCAAGGCACACGTATGTTCAGGAAAGAAAAAATGTCACATTTGTCACCACATCGGGGACTTGGAACACCAATGTTACGTGCAAAAATACCAACCCCCACCAGAGAAAGAGGACGGTCACAAGAAGAAAGGCAATTTCATCTTTTTCGATTTCGAATGCATGCAAGAGACTGGCATTCACATCCCTAATTTCTGCGTGGCTCATCGAGCGTGCGAGAAGTGCATTCAAGAACCTATCTTCAGTCATTGCCCTCACTGCAGCAAGATTCCTGGAGGGCGTGAAAAAATCTTTCGGGGACCAAATACGTTAGCCGATTTTGCCCAATGGGTCTTAGACCCCGTCGACAAGACGTGGAGCCAAGACGACATCGAACGTTACGGAGATTGTCATCGTCATGCCACGGTGATGGCTCACAATTTTTCCGGATACGATGGACAGTTTCTTTTGAGGTACTATACGGAACAAGGCACCGAGCGTCCTAAAGTGACTTTGAACGGGGCCAAAATCATTTTCATGCAAGTGGGACAAGTACAGTTTAAAGATTCGATGAGCTATTTGGCCATGCCTTTGAGTCGAATGCCTAAAACGTTTGGAATGACAGAAATGGCTAAAGGGTACTTTCCACACTTTTTCAATACGGAAGCCAATCAACACGCCGTTCTACCCCATTTACCTGAGGCTCACTATTACGACCCCGACAACATGCGTACCGAACAACGAGAAGCTTTCTACGCTTGGTACCAGGCTCACGCCTCGGACCCTTTCGACTTTCAGGAAGAAATGCTAAAGTATTGTCGTTCCGACGTGGACATTTTACGGCGTTGCTGTGGAAAATTTCGAGAACTGTTCATGGAACACGGAGGGGTCGATCCTTTGAAAGAAGCTTGCACCATTGCCAAAGCGTGTTCCTTAGTGTATCGACAACGATTCATGCCTGAAAACACCGTGGCTGTCATCAGTCCTCAAACGACCCACTTTGTCAAACGTCAATACTCGGTCAAAGCCCTACGTTGGTTACATTACTTGTGCGACAAGGAAGACAAGTGGATTCAGCATGCCCGCAACGGAGGGGGCGAAAAGACCATCGGAACGTATTCGGTCGATGGCTGGGACTTAGAAAAGCCCAAGATCGTGTACGAGTTTAACGGTTGCTTATTTCACGGATGTCCCGTCTGTTACCCTGACCGTGGTACTAAAAATCAGTTTTTGCCACGAACCATGGAAGACTTGTACCAGGACACTTGTCAGCGACGCCTAAAGTTAGAACAGGAAGGATACCAAGTGGTGGAAATGTGGGAACACGAGTACGATCACCGTATGAAAACCGATCCCGAGTTTAAACGTCTCGTGGAAAGTTACAAGCTGATGGACCCGCTGAACCCGAGGGATAGTTTGTACGGAGGAAGGACCAATGCCACCTGTTTGCTGTACCAAGCCGACGAAGAGAAAGGAGAAGAAATCAAATACTTGGACGTGTGTTCGCTGTATCCCTACGTGTGCAAATATTCTCGCTTTCCTGTAGGGCACCCGCAATTGTTGACGGAACACATCGACCTGGTCAACATTCGACAATACGAAGGCTTGATCAAGTGCAAAGTTTTGCCTCCCACGAACCTATACCATCCCGTCTTACCTCACCATTGTCAAGGCAAAGTGATGTTTCCCTTGTGCCGTACTTGTGCCGAAACGTGCAACCAAGACCAGCCTTGTCAGCACAGCCAGGAAGAACGGGCCTTGACGGGAACCTGGGTCAGCGTGGAATTGTTCAAAGCTCTGGACATGGGATACCAACTGTTAGAAGTGTACGAAATTTGCCACTTTCCCAAGACACAACAGTATCGCAAGGGTGACCCCACGCAGAAAGGCATTTTCGCAGACTACGTGGATGCCTTTTTGAAACTGAAGCAAGAAGCTAGCGGCTATCCTTCCTGGTGTCACACTCCCGAAGACCAAATACAATTCAAAGAGAAATATTACGAACAAGAAGGTATCACTTTAGACCACATCGAGAAAAACGAAGGCAGGCGATCGTTTGCCAAAGTGATGTTAAATTGCTTGTGGGGTAAAATGGCACAACGACCGTGTTTACCCAAGACGGAATATTTGACAGAACCTTCCCGCTACTTCCAGATGATTCACGACAAAACCAAATACATGAAACACGTGGACGTCGTTCGAGAGAATTTGATCTTGGTCAATTACGAAGAAGATCTGGACTTTGTACATGACGACCCTTTTGGAAATGTCATCATTGCGGCTTACGTGACAGCCCATGCTCGCTTAAAATTGTACGAAGCTTTAGAACTGTTAGAAGAACGCGTCCTGTACTTTGACACGGACAGTTGCATCTACATCCATCACCCGATTCAACATCACCCTAGCATCGAAGGAGACCGTTTAGGAGCCTGGACAGACGAGCATCCCGACGACAAGATTCTAAGTTTTGTCAGTGGCGGTCCCAAAAATTACGGCTACCAATACCGGGACAAACAAGGAGAAGTGCACACGACGTGCAAAGTGAAAGGACTGACTCTGAATTATCGTACCAGTCGAGTGGTCAACTTTGGGGTAATGAAAGAAGCCTTGCAATCGGGAGAGGATGGAAACTTTAAAGTGACCACTCACCAACCGAACAAGATTGTACGTTTACCCACTCATCACATCGTCAGTCGGCCCTTGGAAAAAGTCTATCAAATCGTGTACCAGAAGCGAGTTCGACTTCCCAATCATTTCACCTTACCGTACGGTCACGTCGGTATTGGTCTGTATATAAAAAAGGAACCCTAGGCAAGATCGATAGTTCATTGTGACTACCAAGACCGAGCGAACAAGATGAATACTTTGAAAAAGACATCGTTCCAGTTTGGGGATTGTAAAAAAGTTGTATCTTCCTCTAGTGTGACTAATACTGGATGGATAAGACCCATGCATTGCGACGGAAAATGTCCGGAAGGAAACTGCGATTGTCCATGTGGTTACCATTGTAATTGCGTAACGGAGTTTGCAGACGAGTGCGATTGTGAGCCTTGCGATGGGACCGATGCTGCACGTTGTGACCTGAGTGATGCCGTAAAGCATCATGGGAACTTTGTTTTCACTGCCCCTGTCATGGAAAGTGATGCTGTGCGTGTCAAACCTGAGGGATGCGAAAGCGATGCCGCTCGTCCTCTTAGACATTTTACCGGGTTTAAAGGGGAA
Organism: Sinohyriopsis cumingii; assembly: GCA_028554795.2. Lineage (NCBI taxonomy): Eukaryota > Metazoa > Mollusca > Bivalvia > Unionida > Unionidae > Sinohyriopsis > Sinohyriopsis cumingii. The sequence continues at coordinate 6,283,484 of CM068837.1, read as the reverse complement.
TGTTCATCTTCACGTCTACCCCCCTACGGATGTCATCCAGCCCTGAGCAAACTCCTGTTCATGTCACCCAACCCTTATCGAAACGAACCTGTGAAAGACGAATATTCGTTTCCTGTGCGTGTGTCGGAATACTGCGACTTTGAAAATCGTCTTCAATCGTTCAAAGGAAAATGGCCAAAGTATCTGGGAGGACCGACCCCCGAAGAATTAGCCAGAGCCGGATTTTTCTACTTGGGCGAAGGAGATAAAGTCAAGTGCTTCAGTTGCGGTGTGTCACTTCACCACTGGGAACCGCAAGATTCGGCCTACGTAGAACATGCTCGATGGTCACCGAATTGTCATTACTTACCCTTAGTGGGACCGAGACATTGAAGAAACTTTTTACCATAATCATCTGTTCATGGATACTTTACAAGAGAACATTCGTGCTTTGCCTGTGGAGTTGAGAGAACGCATTTATCGAGAGCTGGTCAAAATACAAGTGAAACGTAAAGAACAATTGCATCCGTTACGTCACCGGTGTTTGAACCACTGGTACCTGAAGGCTATACAAGGACTGATTCAATTGAAAGTGTTCCATTGGACAGACATTGATCAACGACCTCCTGGTTATAAAAAGGAATGGTTTGGTATTGACGATTCTATCTACTACATTGTAAACGTACTGCATCGAATTCCAGAGGAAGAGTTAACAAATTGCCAACATCTTAAACACAATGTCAACTTGGTGAAAGAGGAAACTTCTGAACGAATTGTAATGTGTAGATTAGTGACTCAACGATTTAAATTCGACACTGAAGTGAAACCATGTTTGTGCAAAGAGTACATTTCTTGTGTCAGACCAAAGAGGATTTAGTATGACCTATTCATGGATACTTTACAAGAGAACATTCGTGCTTTGCCTGTGGAGTTGAGAGAAAGGATTTACCGAGAGCTGGTCAAAATACAAGTGAAACGTAAAGAACAATTGCATCCGATACGTCACCAGATCTTTAACCACTGGTACCTGAAGGGTATAAGAGAACTGATTCGTCAGAAATTCTTTCAATGGTCAGACATTGTTCAAAACTTTGAGGTCGCTAATGATCGACATGTTCATGATTATGGTTACTTCGAGATTCACCTAGTGCAATGCATTGAGGAAGACAAGTTAAAGGATTACCAACATATTTTACGTGGAATCTACTTAGAGGAAGAGGAAACACCTAAACGAACTCTGACGTTTCGGTTACAGTATGCAAGATTTAGATTCCCTACTGGAGAACGAAGATCTCTGGCTAGAAAGTACGTCTATTGCATCCGAAAAAAAGAGAATATAAAAAGAGGCTGCCATGCCACGGTTTATATCACATGTCATCCAACAGATTCCGTGGAAGGAACTCAATGACCTATTCATGGATACTTTACAAGAGAACATTCGTGCTTTGCCTGTGGAGTTGAGAGAAAGGATTTACCAAGAGCTGGTGAAAATACAAGTGAAACGTAAAGAACAATTGCATCCGTTACGTCACCAGATCTTTAACCACTGGTACCTGAAGGGTATAAGAGGACTGATTCGTCAGAAATTTTTTCACTGGTCAGACCTTGTTGAATACTTTCAGTATATGAATGATGATGGGCTAGACGTTCGTAATTTTGGTTACTTGGAGATTCACTTACTGCAACGTATTGAGGAAGACGAGTTAAAGGATTACCAACATTTGTTACATGGAATCTGCTTAGAAAAAGACGAAACATCTAGACAAACTCTGACGTTTCAGTTACAGTATGTAACATTTAAATTCCCTACTGGAGAACGAACGTGTTTGGTTAGAAATTACCTTTATTGCTTCTGAAACAAAGACACTATAAAATCAAGTTGTCATGCCACGGATTATGTCACATATCATTCAACAGATTCCGTGGAAGGAACTCAATGACCATATTCAAACCGTGGATCATTACCATCAATTATTACAAGAACTATATCCATTCAATTTGGGACGACAAGTGGTGTGTGTCTTAGTGACTTGTTTTCTGGGATTTCGTTTACCAGCCGATTCCTTGTGGACTCTTTACGATCAGTACTTACCACCTCCATGGCCTTAAATGGTCACGAAAAACTCCTTTTGCTCAAAGCCTTGCGTTTTCATCTGGATACTTCTCGACCTCAACAGGAAAAAAAGATTCGTCAACTTTTAGCGACCCAAGACGTGTATGACGATGTGTGTGTAGCTTGTGACTTACACCCTCATTGGACAGATGTTCGTGATTGGAAAAAGGGGGGTTTTGAGGCTTGGACCCAAGAAGTGGCCCAGTATGCACAAGAGTTGTTCAAGGAAAAAAGTTACTTTTCAACCCGTGTTAGTGACGGTGCCAGAAGAACCCGTCACCGAGAACAACCACTCGCTTCAGGACAGGACTGTCATGGACATGCCTGAAAGGTCATTCCGGGAGGACACTTGTGTGACAATACCTCATGTAGAGACTGTAAGAACATTACACACTGTCCCTAGGACATCTTGGTTACCCAAAACATGTTGTACAGACACTTGTTTATATTCCACTTTGATCGCTTTGCTGTGTTTTATATTCCTGTACATCACTATTTGGGTTGTATGTATTTTTGTCTTTCGTGTTCATATTTGAAACATTCAATAAACGTGTTCTGAAAAAGTATATAAACTCTTGTCTTGTTTGTTTTTCGTGTCACAAGTGACATTTCTCACACCATGGCTACCTCTGCTGTCTCTGCTCCCTCTTCCTCTACTGTCAAAGTCATCGACGAACACTTAGATCGTGCCAGTTGGGAGGCTTTGTATCTTCGCCATCCCTTTAACATGCTCATTGCTGGACCTAGCGGTTCTGGCAAAACCGAATTCGTCAAACGTTTGATCGAACATAAACATCATTTGATCGATCGGCCCCCTCAACGGATCGTGTGGTGTTACAAAGAGTGGCAATCGGCGTACAACCTCTTGCGAGAAAGTCAAGGCGATTCCATCGTGTTTGTGGAAGGCATTCCTAAAGAAGACGATGGCATCGTCTCTGACTCCCGTCTAACCCATTTGGTCATTTTCGACGACATGTTAGGAGAAGACGAAGAAGAAATTAAATTGTGGTTCACGCGCAAAGGGCATCACCGTAATGCCAGTGTCGTTTACATCACCCAAAATTTGTTTCAACAAAGTAAAGCCCATCGCACCATCAGTCTCAATGCGCATTACGTGGTCTTGTTTAAAAGCCCTCGAGATAAATCGCAAGTGCAAGTCTTAGCCAAACAGTTAGGAACGCCTTGGCTGACTCAGGCGTACGACGATGCCACTCAAACTCCACACGCCTATTTACTCGTCGATTTGAAACCTACGACCCCCGAGGATTTGCGATTTCGTACCCACTTGTTTCACCACTGGTGCCAAGACGGAGGGCCTGTCCTGTACACGTCTCCGTCCTCGACTTCATTTCACTCCTCCCATGAAAAAAATCTATAAAAACCTCAGACCCTTTTTCGTCTGTCTCACACAGTGTGAACATGACGTCCCTTCAGTCGCATCTTTCCGTCAAATTGATTCGTGCCTTGTATGGCATCAGCCGAGAAAAAGATCCACAAACACGAGCTCGTGTCTTAGAAGCTAGTCTCAAAGAAGTCTTACGATGGTTCACGGTGACGGCACGTCAATTACTCCAAGGAATCATTCAGATTCCTCATCAAACCCAACGCTTTTTCGATAGAAACAAAGTCGCTTTGGTCCAACTGGCCGATCCCCGCATCGACACTCAAACCAAAAAACAAATCATTTTGAAACCTGGAGGGAGCGGTACTCTAGGAGGGGTCATCATTCGCTCACTCTTAAGATGGGATCCTAATGCCCCCAAAGTTATCCCTAAGACAAAAGTTCAACGAAGCCCCAAGAAGAAAAAGAAAAAGACCAAGTCCCCAAGAAGAACTTCTCCAGTGGCAGGACCCTCCTCTTACCAGACACCACCATTACCCCGGAAAAAGAAAAGAAGCCCCCAGAAAAAGAAACAGAGAAAAAGTCCCCAGAAAAAGAAAAGTCCACAGAAGAAGAAGAAAACTAGTCGCAAGAGAGGCACTTCGGCCAGGACGCAACCTTACACTCGCAAGCCACGACCTGCCACAGCGTCTCCGGCAGCCTCACGTTTGTCCACTTCTCCGTTGATGTCACCAGGAACTGAAGAGTACTTGGAGACGTTGATTACACCAAGAACTTCTCCGTTGATGACCCCCAAAAGAACTTCCCCAGTGGCAGGACCTTCCAATTTAGCGGCAGTGGCTGCTGCTCACAAAGTACCTTCTCCCAAAATCAAAGTCCAAGAAAGATCGGGCATGTTACAAAGTTTACTGGATTTGTCCAAACAAGAACTGGCTCGATTTAGTCCGTTACGTACCCCTGCACGACGTGTCATGCCTGTCCTCAAACTGATAAAACGTAAAGACAATCAGTGGCGACGCGTTCCAGTATAAAAAGACCTGTGACCAAGTCGGGGTATCAGTGAACTTGTAAAAGATGTCACCTCCAAAAAGCCACAAAAGAAAGAGACAAAGGCAGACGCGTCATCCGACAAAGCGCTTAGCCAAGCATCGACGTTACCCTAAAAAAAGACACAGTCGTTCCAAGAAAAAGAGGCGCCAACAAAGGGGAGGATTCCTTGGCGATTTTCGGAAAAACATTGTTACCTTTATGACAAAGCGATAGTCCCAAAAAAAGATAAAAGGGTGTGCGTTAAGTCATCGACGTTAGTGTCTGTTCGGTGAATGTCCCGGAACCCACAAGCAAAAAATGTCACCCTCCAGAAAACCCCAAGGAAAAAAAAGGAAAGGACTGCCACCACGTTTAGCCAAACATGGGGACATGTTATCTGTCCTGTCCAAAGCTTCTCCACCCCTACGAAAAAAACTCATTCAAACGGCCTCCAAAGAGGTCATCGATACCGTGTGCGAATGTTGTTTGAACGTTTTGAAAGGCACGATCCCTTTGTCCAAACACCAGAAACAATGCTTAGGCAAACATCGTCACGTTCTTCGGAAAATGGTTCAAAAGAAAATTCCCATTCGTCAAAAAAAGAAGATGTTGGTCCAACGTGGAGGCATTTTACCTCTCTTGTTAGGCCCCATACTAAAAGGAGTCTTGGGAACCATGTTGGGAGGACTGATGGGAGCAAGATAAAAAGGCCTTCGGAAGTCCCAAGATCTCAGAATTCACCCCTGACAACCCCATGGAAGGACGAAAACTAGCTTTAGTGCCTTACAAACGATGGATGGAATACCATCGGTGGCAAGAACAACGCACCCCGCATTTACCTCCCAATCCCAATTTGAGCGAGATGTCCCAGTTACAACACGAATTGCAGTCCTTGATGGATCGTCAAGATTTGTCCGAAACAGAAAAATCGCAAAAGTATGGTCAACTCTTGCAAAGACTGCAACTCTTTCACCAGAAAGCTTTAGACGAAACAGCTTTACCCACTCTAAAAGATTTTAAGACCTTGATGAAAAGTCCAGCACCATCATTACCACCACCACCACCACCACTACTGTCATCCCCAACCGTCACCAGAGATGCTACCCCACAAAGACCTGAGGAAGAAGAGACGCGCGAAGTGTTTCAAACACCGTCAGCAGCTCCCATTTCGAGTAAGATTGCAGGATCCTTGTTGACCCCGTCCCCCACACCCCAACGAGAAGAAATGAAAGCTTGGGTTAAAAAGATGATGTCCACGCCTTCTTCGACAGAAGTGAAAAAGAAAGAAGGGAAACCAGAAGTGAAAAAAGAAAAGAAAACCAAAGCCATTCCATTGCCACCTCCACCACTACCTTCGACTTCTACTCCCGTAGCCCATCGGACACGTAAATCCGTTTCCAAACCACCCTTTCGACCCACCCAAAGTAGCATCACCGAAGAGTGGGTGACTTATTAACACACCAATACAAAATAAAAAAATGGAAAAAGTCTTAGCCAGCATTTACTACGATCCCTCGCATCCTGCAGGTTACGCAGGAGTTCAAAAATTGTATCGTGCTGCCAAAACGCGACTGAAAAGTCTCCGTTTACCTCAAGTGCAACGATGGTTACAAGAACAAGCTACCTACACTTTGCACAAACCCATTCGACGCAAGTTTGCCAGAAGTCGCACCCGAGTGGAAGGCATCGATCATCAATGGCAAGCCGATTTAGCCGATGTCTCTCATTTGGCCAGCTACAATCGTGGTTACAAATATTTGTTTTGTGTCATCGACGTCTTTTCCAAATTTGCCTGGGTCGTGCCCTTGACTTCCAAATCCAGCAGCGAGTTAGTGCGAGCCCTGCAACGGGTGTTGAAACAAAGCGGTCGTCGCCCTCTTCGATGGCAAACGGACAAAGGCACCGAATTTCTGAACCAAGCTTTCCAAAAAGAATTAAAGAAACGTGACATTCATTTTTTTACCACCGAGAATCCCGAAACCAAAGCCAGCATCGTGGAACGTTTTCAACGCACTTTGAAAGAACGCATGTGGAAATATTTTACGCATCACCACACTCTGAAGTACATCGACATCTTACCACACCTGGTGCAAGCGTACAACCAATCTTACCATCGAAGCATCGGACGTGCCCCGCAAGACGTGACTCCCGACAACGAAGTGCTGGTGTTTGAGCGCCTGTTCGGTACGTCCCCGACGAGGGCTGTCCCCAAGAAAAGTGGAGAGTTGACCGTAGGAGATTGGGTGCGCATTGGCAAAACCAAACGCACTTTCGACAAAGGTTACTTACCTAACTGGACGACCGAATTGTTTCGCGTCACTGGACGAGTACATGGCCGTCATCCTGCCGTCTATAAATTGGAAGACATGAACGGAGAAGTACTCAAAGGAACGTTTTATTTGCCCGAGTTACAACGTGTCACCAAAAAAGAAGACGACGTGTACGACATCGAAAGCATTCTCGAACGCAGAACCCGTAAAGTGGGCAAACGAAGTGTCAAAGAAGTCAAAGTACGTTGGAAAGGATATCCACCCAGTTTCGATTCTTGGATCGACGCTTCGCAAGTCATCGACTATAAAAAGAAGAAGTGACCATCATGCCCTTTCACACAGCAGCAGACGCAGCTACGTCGACCACTCCTTCTTCCCCTAGTTCTTCTGTGCAAGATTTACAAAAACAACCCTTGTGGGTGTGGTGTGGAGAACGTGTGCCTAAAACGCAAATCGTCTTTTTCTGTCAAATCTTCGTGGTGTATTGTGTCATCGGGGCAGCCATCGCCAATTTGAGTTTGCAACAAGGAGACAAACAATTGTGGACCATTTTATTGAGCAGTTGCATCGGTTACCTGCTTCCCAATCCCTCCCTGAAATTCTCCTCGAACGGGAACGTTGTGTCAAGTGCCAGTGCCAGTCACCACTCCAACAACCACAACCAGAACCCCATTTTGGGCGGAGACACGCCTCTGACATCCACTAACCCCTCGGACAGCCACAGAACTCTGGAATTATGAGTCACGAAAACCAATTTTACTTAACCTTACCCAGTGACAGTTCCATGGAGGTGTTTCCCAACAACAAGTTGTGCTGTTACACGGCCAAATTACCTCAAGCCATCCCCTTAGATCACGAAGCCCATTGGGAAGTGGCTTTAGTAGAAATGATTCACCCGACCCAAGTCCTCAATGTCCTTCCCAATCAAAATAAATTTGATGTGGAAGTTTATGACGAACAAATACAACAGTGGATGGATACCCATAGCAAATATGACAAGAAAAACCGTAACAAAGAAAATCCAAAGTGGACTGACTATCAGTTGTTCATTCCCCCAGGCTATTATTTTAGTGGTCAACATTTGGTCAGCACCATAGCCACCAAGTTTAATGGCGTGTTTGGGGAAGCTTTTAAGAATGTCAAGAACAAAACTGTCACCCTGGAATACCACAAAACAGCTCGTCGCTTCCTGATGAAATTTCCTGAGGGGGAAAAAATCATGGGTTTCTATTTTAATGATGAATTGTTTGACATGTTGGGTGGTGACATAAAGATGAGGAAGAAAGTAGAACAAACACTACCCCAAAGAACCATCATTTACGACAACGAGTCTTTTGTCAAGTATTTTCGTACCCCGGTAGAACTGAACCAAGGACTGAATTTGATGTTCGTGTACTCCGATGTGGTGGAGTATAACGTGGTGGGACACACCTCTGTGCCGTTACTGCGTGTCATTCCTTTCAAAGTGGATTCTGCCACAAACGCTGACGAGGAAGGTGGAAACACTTACCACGTCCACCGCGAATTTGTCCATCCTCACTATTTGCCGGTCAGCAAGTCGTATTTGGACACGGTCAACATTACTATAAAAGGAGATTTGGGACAAGATATTCCATTCACCAAAGGAAAAGTCACGGTGAAACTCCATTTTCGAAAACGGTTCTCTCACGATTCGTAAGTAAGTCATGTATCCAGTGTACCGAGGGGTGGCACGACAGCGAGGACACGGTTTAGGAGACATGTTAAAATCGGCCTTTCGTTCGGTGGCCCCGGTGTTGAAACCGATGGTGACACGCGGATTGCACGCCTTGAAAGATGCGGCACTGACGCAAGGCAAAGAATTTCTCCAAAATGTCATCATCGACAAACAAAACCCTAAAGAAGCCTTCATGAGGGCTGGCAAAAATGTCTTGCTGCAAACGGGCAAAGACATTTTGGGCCGACGAGACACACCTATAAATGCCCTGCACGCTACCGAATCAGGCATTCAGCAAGGACAAGGTAGAAAGAGACGAAGACGAAGAAAACACCCTTTCACCAGACTTCAAGCTAGAAAGGCCAAGAAAAGAAAAACCGTTCGAGACTTAGACGTTTTCGATTATTGAGACACAGAGAAAAATGATGCACCGAGAGTCTTGCGCTTGTTCCAAGACGGAACTGGATCTGTTTGCCATGCCCCCCACCATGATGACCATGCAAGAATCCCAGTGGGTGGAATTTCATCCCGTCTCCTCATTGACGGAATCAGCTCCCATCGAGTTCGAAATCAAAGGACAACCCGAAGATTACATCGATCTGAATAGCAGTTACCTGTACTTGAAAGTCAAAGTAACCGAAGCGAACAACGGTGCCATAGACAATGATGATGTAGTAGCTCCCGTCAACAATTTCATGCATTCCTTGTTTAGCGAAGTGGACTTGTACTTGAATAACAAACTAGTCAGCAGCAGCATGGATACATACCCTTACCGTGCCTACCTGGAAAATCTCTTGACGTACGGAATAAATGCCAAGGACAGTCATCTGGATGCTTGCGTGGTATGGAAACCTGACCCAGCGAATAAGTTCAACGCTATTGTACTTGCTACGGATGCTTCACATTCAAAGGGATTTGTAGATCGACGAGCAAAAATTGCTGGAAGTCGTAGTTTAGAACTGATGGATCGCTTGCATTTGGACATGTGGTTACAAGAAAAGTATTTGCTGAACGGGGTGGATGTCCGCCTGAGACTGAATCGCAGCAGTGCCGCTTTCCATTTGATGGCTGCACAAAATTCCACTTACAAAACCATCATCCAAGAAGCCAGGCTCTACGTACGTCGCGTGGAAGTGTTGCCTAAAGTAGGTAACGACATCAGTCAAACGTTGAGCAGAACGACCGCCAAGTATCCGATACGACGTGTGGAAGTGAAAACCTTCACCATTCCTGCTGGACAACGATCCATGATCCAAGATCATCTGTTCCAAGGACAGTTACCCAAACGTTTGATTGTTGGTATCGTCAAGAATTCAGCCTTCAACGGAGCCTACGACGAAAATCCTTTTGAGTTTAAACATTACAATGTGTCCAAGATAGAAGTCAGTCGCGATGGCAAGACCTTGTGTACCCGACCTTTCGAGCCTAACTTTGCCCAGAAGAATTATTTAAGATCGTACTTGTCCCTGTACGAAGCTACCGGACAGTTAGGAACCAACACCAGTCACAGTATTAAGTACGACGATTATGACGGAGGCTATGCTTTGTGGGCTTTCGATTTCACTCCAGACCAAGGCAGCGACGAGGGACATTTCCACCCTATAAAATCTGGCCAGATTCGTGTGGAAATTCAGTTTGCAGAAACTTTACGCGCAGACAACACGGTGAACGTCATCCTGTATGCAGAATTTGACAATACGATAGAAATCAACAGTTTGAGAGAAGTCATTCTAGATTATTAGAAGCCATGGAAGACTGTTATCCCTCTTTACAAAGTGAAGAAACTTTGGACATGAAATGTGAGGAGACCGTGGAAGGAGAATCCCAAGACGAAGAAATTGTCATGATGAAGTCGAGATGGCCAGAACAAGAAGCCCATTTAGTCTCCTGTTTTGCCAAACACTTGGTCGACAAAATGACGGAATTGATCAAGAAAAATTGCTATGGATGTCAAAACGATCATCCCAGTCAAATTCAACACGATAAATGCCTGATGTTAAGTCAAGAAGAAAAATTGGACGAGTATCTGGACGAAGCTTGGAGTCTCATCTCGAACAAAGACGTGTTGCACCAGTGGTATAAAGACTTGCGTGAACATTCTTGTCCACCATTAACCACTCAAGAGATCCATCGTATCGAAGCTCTCCTGAATCAGAGTGAGGAAACAGAACGAATAACCGTTTATTCGTCAGACATTTTCAAGCAAAAAGTCAGAATCGAATTGACCACTTATTATTACCTGTGAAGAAGAAAAAAACACACAAATCAATGGATACCTGGGAACTTTATTACCTTTTGAACCATAGTTCGTATACGGCTTCTTGGAATCCTGTCGTCTGTGCTAAAGATGAACTCCCTCATCGCAAACCTAAAGACCATCAAGCTTACGTGATCAACACGGACGAAAGTCATCTCCCAGGAACCCACTGGGTAGCCGTCTACTTTCCTCAAGAAGGATGTGTGGAATATTTTGATTCGTACGGATTGCCCCCTTTGGAAGACGATATCATCGACTTTATGAGAAGAAATGCTCAAACCACCCGATTCAATAACGTGAAATTACAAGGCACAGATTCCTTGGTGTGTGGACAGTACTGTGTGTATTTTCTGCATCATCGCAGCCTGGGCTATTCCTTAGAACATTTAGTGACTCATTTTGATCCTCGTTCTTCTGCTAGAAACGATGTGAAAGTAGATCGATGGTTTTGTGACCATTATGCTTATCTTTTGTCTCAAGCTAGGAAACGTAGTGTCCATCAATGGCCTAATGATTTCCAACAGTGGAAATCACAATTTCATTCACAACGTTGTCAGCCCTGTTTAAAGTAGATCGTCCATTGAGAAAAAAAGTGTTTGAAATTTGAAAAAAATTGTTTGATGTTATCATGTTGGATTATTGTTAAAAATGTTGATGTTTAGTGTTAAGTGATTTTTTGAATAAAAAATGTTGTGTTTAGAAAAAAATGCCTTTGTGGTTTGTTTAGCTATAAGAATGTTGAATTGATGCTCTTTCATTTCTTACTATCCCTCTCATGAACGTTGCGGCTCGAAAACCGTGTGGGGATGTTTTCCTTCACGTCCGCGCTTTCACTTTAAGAACCGGGTTGTTCCCAGTCTAGCCATCCATTGTCGACTCATCCTCCTAAGAAGATGTGCTCCAAACTAGCTAAGCTCAACGAAGCCTACGTGAATCTGCATAGGGTCAGACACAGTCTGATACCGAAACCAGAAGAAATAGAGAATGTGAGAATGTTAAAAATCACTGAAGACCTGATAGAAGAGCTCTTCAGAGAAGAAATGAACAGGGAGAAAGAAGAATGGACAGAGAAGTACAGACTTCAGAGACAGCAGCAACAGCAGCAACAGCAGCAGCAGCAGCAACCTGAAGCTGACAGAGGCTTTGTCGATTGTCGTATCGACACCAAAGAATTCTTCTTCTCTTTCCGAAGAAGCAGACCTATCGCCAGAAAGTCTATCCTCAGAGGACATCGCATTCTTAGAAACTAAAAAGAATGCCATAGCAAAAAAACAGCCCTTTTAAGGGCTACCCAATACTCTAGAAAAGAAATAACTATTAATTTGCCAATGTGAGTAGGTAGAGTAGTGTGAAAATAAACACTAACTCTTTCTTAAAAATTTTGAGGGTATGTGTTGGTGTGTTTGTGTTTGTAAGTGATAAAGTAGGTTGGTGTGGATAGTAGATTAAAATGATGTTAGTTTTTAGGGCTGTTTGAGGTGTATATTTGGGGTTAGATTGGATTGCTTTGCGTATGTGGATAGTCTATTGAAGTGATGGGTAGCATAAAAAAGTGAGCGAGTGTTTCTTTTAGGTCGGCGCGTTGTTGTTGTTTTTTGGTCATGATCTAGGTAAGATCAATTTTATGTTATTAGGGGATGTTTTCCTTCACGTCCGCGCTTTCAGTATAAATTGAAAGTCGTTAGGCAGTCCAGCTACCCTTGTTGATTGATCAACACCAAAAAAAATGAACACGAGACTTGAGAAACTGTTGGAGCTTCATGTGCATCTGGAATATGCCAGGCGCATATTAAATGAACTGGCCGCGGAAGCCATTGTCGAGGAGGGAAGGATAAGAGAGGAGGAAAGAAGAAACAAAGAAGAAGAAGAAAGAAGATATAAAGAGGAAAGAAGAAACAAAGAAGAGGAGGAGGAAAAGGAGAGAAGAAATTTCAAATTCCCGGAGAGCGAAAATTGGGATTCTGAAGCAACATATCCTGCCTCTGCTCTCTCCCCCCAAAAGGTAAAAAGTAACTGGGGGATAAGATGCGTATGTGGCGCCAGGCCTGGAAGGTGCCACCATTAACCAGGTGCCCATGAAGTTCCAAACAAAACAGCCCTTTTAAGGGCTACCCAATACTCTAGAAAAGAAATAACGATCAATTTGCCAATGTGTGTAGGTAGAGTAGTGTGTATATAAACACTAACTCTTTTTTAAGATAGTGTGAGGGTATGCGTTTGTGTGTTTGTGTTTGTAAGAGCTCAGGTATGTTTGTGTGAATAGTAGATTATGGGTTTCTAACGTATGTGAAGAGTAAAGTTAGGGTTTTATTATATGAAATGAGAAAGTAGGGGGGATGTTTTCCTTCACGTACGCGCGTTGTTGGGTCATGATCTAGGTAAGATCAATTTTATGTTTTTAGGGGATGTTTTCCTTCACGTTCGCGCTTTGAGTATAAAACTAACAGTGTTGGCCATTGGAACCCATTCTACGGAATAAGCAAACAAGAAGATGCCAGCAGCTTCAGCTTTATATAACAATCTTATGGGAAGTTGGTATTGGATGGTAGATGGATTGAGTGTAGTAGAAAGGGTTGAACAGGAATGGAGGTATGGAGTGACAAAAGACTTCGTCTCAAGACAAGTAACCAGCCTCCACTTATCCGTAAATATTGTAAAAGAAATGATACAGGATGAGGAGAAGAGAATCAGAGGTTTAATTAACCCACCGTATGTCAAAGTGGGTAAGTTAAAAGAAGCGATAGATCATGTGACGAGTGCAAGGTGCTTTATAGAAGACATTGTAGAATGGACAGATTGGTGTTTCGCGAAGTGGGGGTTAGAAAAACTTAAGAAAGCTGAAGAACTAATGAGGAATGTGCTGACCGAAGAGGTCAAGAAGATCAAAGAAAAGTGGTTAAAGGAAAGACAAGAAGAAGAAAATAGAAAAAAAAGGGATGAATTAGAAAAACTGAACACAAACTGGATGAAAATCCAAGAGAAGTTCCGGGCCATGGGCCACCCGGACTGGTTGCCGGAAACAGAAAAGAAAAAGAAGAAAGGAATGATGGACAAAATAAGAGGATGGTGGAAGAAGTTAAGAAGTTAAAAGAAGAAGAAGAAAAAACCCAAAGGCCCTTTTCAGGGCCAGCCATATTTCTCGAAAAGAGATAGTCTTTGAATTGCCTACCCCTTTTTTAAAAAAATTTTTAAAAAAAAATCCCATGTTAAATTCCCCTTGTCCGTAGAGTGACCCACGATTTATTGCCATGTTAAATTCCCCTTGTCCGTAGAGTGACCCACGATTTTCTCCATGTTAATTCCCCTTGTCCGTAGAGTGACCCACGATTTTTCGCCATGTTAAATTTCCATTGTCCGTAGAGTGACCCAGGGGTCCCTGTAATGCTAATTCCCATTGTCCGTAGGGTGACCCCTTTCACTACTCATGCGTACTCAAAAAAATATGTCAAAAGTGAAACCTGGTACGATTGGGTTTATAAAATACGCTTTAACCTTGATACGATCGAAAAATGGAAAGCTGCAAGATACAATTATTTTATTGATGGAGTTGATAACTATATTTGAAAAAATTACAACGGCTAGAATCACAGCAACTATTAGCACTACAAGAGCAACCATCTCAAACAATAAGTGATGAAGAAGCTGAACAAAAAAGAGAACAGAAAAAAGAAGCTAAACGAGAGAGAAAACAAGAAAAGGACAAGAAAAATACCCGGAATTTAAGAGAATTAGACAAGTGTGGGAATTACGTTCTTCGCCAGGTAAGAAAGATGTAGAAGAAACAATTGGAAGTGGTTTTGTTACCCAAGGAACTTGTTCTGACAAAGTTCTTGCCGATATTGACCGACTAGAAATTCTGATCAGAGGAAAACGCACAGGAAATAATTCTCCAGAAATTATCAACGAAATATCTGACATTTGTTGAAGATTTATTGATCGCAACATTTATCATTCTTTTATTTGACGTCGCTGATTATTATTACAGCGGCTTAAAACAATTAATTAGTCAGCATGTAATTTAAAAATGATTATACATAATGCTCAACGGGCCTGTATTAGTTAGGGTAGTAAACTCAAGATTGCCAACTTACAAAGCGATTTACGGGGATGGACTCGATGATATTGTTCCAGGTTTATTTCAGAGAATGGCTCATAAAGCAATAACAATTTGGAATGAAAGCTATTCAGGTTATACGTGACAAATGCATCAGCGCTGTTGGTGATGTTGCTGGTAAAGAATTCACATCGATCAAGGACAGACTAGCACGATTATTACATGATTGATGGAAAAAATATTGAAAATATTCAAAACGAGGTCGATGTTGCTACACCAATAATAGGTCTAGAAAGATATTCTAATGATTACACAAGATCAGCTTGCTCGTCAATGGTGTATGCTAAAGACCCTACTGACTTTTCTGACAACATACAGTATATTATAGGACAACCAAAAAACGCTGAAAACACCGCTGATGTTGATTCACAACATGTAATGATTAACTTTAACACACGCTTCAGCTTAGGTTTTACAACCCGTCGATCAATGTTAAGAGGTAATAGACGATTTTCGTGCGCGATTCCACTGTCTCACATCTTTCGATTTTGTAGAAACGTTAGAAAGGTTATTTTCGGGGCCAATCATACAGTTATACTTGTAAGAAAGGCTACTGACGATGATGATATTTGGCGAGAAGGTGTTGGCATTAATGCTAATAAAGTATTACTAACAAAACTTTCGTTGTGGGTGACAATAATGACTCTAACGATTACCGAAAAGCAAACATTACTCTCTTTTATGGATTCAGGCGGTACATCATTGTTATCATGGTTAACAACAACTACAGACAGTGTTCAGAGTAATATTAATGGTATACTCACGTGGCATATAGCATCTCAGCAAGGTGTTTCTACGCCAAGGCATATATTTATTCTTTTTCAAAATACTGAACGAATGAACTCGCAAGAAAATAGTCCAATGATATTTGACAAAACTGGAGTTTCTGAAGTTTCATTGAGGATAAATGGACATCAAGAACCAGCTGAAGATATATTATTAAATTTTGAATTAAATCATGTAGCACGTGCATATCATCGGTTAATGACATTTATGGGACGTGCTCACAATATAGATACTGGTTTGCAAATATCACAACTAGATTCTAAAAACCTGTATGAGATTTATTACTTTTCGCTGAAACATCTTTGATTTATCTAGACAAACTGTCGTTGATATTTTTTTTTCGAGCTCGAGTAAATAGAGACGCTGGAACTGTTCCTAATTACAGAGCAATTGTTGTTATACTCAGCGACAAAGCAATGTTACTCGAAGGTGTTGGTGGACGAATGAGAGTTATTGACGTTCCAGTAGAAAACATGTAATTAAATCGTTCATGATATTTATAATGTCATATAGTCACGTTAATGTCACTCTGACTTCCGATCAGATGAAACAAAATACAATCAAAACTTGCAAGTAAATGCGGAACAAAAATAACACTAAAAAGAATCAAGTTTCTACTGGCGGTCCAAACAAATTATCATTGGGCAAGACTCAACTCAAACATTTTAATAAGGCTTTAGAATTAAAACAAAAGGAGTTCAAATTCATATTTCTCCGAGTTCCATTAAAGACTCAAGTAAAACAGGCTGTATAATTCCTAAAATTACCAGGAACCCCTTATCGATACAGAAACGGTCTGAGACTTCCAGGAACACTTTATTAGGTCTTCCAGTGTCAAATTTCGATTTGCTTGATGCTGCTAAAAATTAAATATCAAACATTGTAGAGGTTATTGTATGCGTGATCAGTTACCTTTCAAACCAAAACATGCGGAAATAGGCATTATTAATCTATCTAATAGTTCTTGTACAGGAACACATTGGGTCGCATGCGCAATTAAACCACGTGGAATTGTTTATTTCGATTCCTATGGGTTGGCTCCACCAAACGAATTTATAAATTACGTAAACACAATGAACACTACAATTTGGTCTTCAACATTACCAACACAAATGCTAACTGATCCGCCAATATGTGGTCGTGCAGTAACTAATGTACTCAATGCTATATCTTCATCAACATTCCCACCTCATAAAAGTCGTGCACGATTATACAAGTAGCTATTCATCATTTTAAACACATCTTAAAGTATAATGGTTGATATTTGCGGAAGATACTCTTCTATCACAGACAAGATAAAAAGGTGATATTGATTTGTCAAATTACGCGACTAAAGATGAACTCGCTGATATTATGAACCTATCTGTAGTTGACCGAGATGAAGTTGTTATTTGTCAGGATAAACACGGTGTTTTAAAGAGGAGCAATATCAAATGGAATGGCATAATTCGTAGGATTCTGGGTGCTACGGAGGATAACATTCCAGTATTTACTGACAGTGGTAGAATCAGAGATTCAAGTATATCAATCGCTACTATCAAAAATGAAATTGCAAAACGCGTTGCTAATCGATTGCGACCTACCGGTGATATAATGACAGGTGAACTCAGCATGAATGGAAATAAAATAGTTGTTTTAGGAGGCCCAATATCTGATGAAGATGCCGCAAGAAACAAATATGTAGAAAAGTAGATACTAAATTAACAACGCTGAGAGCTGAATATAACGTTCACGTAAATATGTTGACAAATCTTCGTAGAAAGTTTAGAAACATTAATGAATCGCAAATAATTTCTTTGAAAGTCCGTTGACTGTTGACTTAAAACTATCTGAAATTAAAACAACACTCGACGATATTAAAACAGCTATGTCAGACACCGAAACGATTAATAAGCGATAAGGTGTTATCATAGATCCTAAATCATTTTCAGAGTTAAACACGGTAGCGCAGAGTAATATCGATGATATTAGAAAATAAACTAGAAGATGTTATAAGTGGAATTCCTGACATCGTAAACAAAATTAATCTGAGTACCATTCGCCGCAAGCAGATTATCAACCTGGTATATAAAGTAGCGTCTGACCAAACATTATTGTCACCACTCAATAAAACCATTCAACATCGCGCTGAGGTCACCGGTATATACAGGTTCT
Source organism: Sinohyriopsis cumingii (assembly GCA_028554795.2). Lineage (NCBI taxonomy): Eukaryota > Metazoa > Mollusca > Bivalvia > Unionida > Unionidae > Sinohyriopsis > Sinohyriopsis cumingii. Next base: position 6,265,744 of record CM068837.1, on the reverse strand, counting down.
CAGTACTCGGTGTTGTAACATTTATAATATCTACCACGATTTTACGGCATTATCCAATGACTCCGTCGTGTGGATCTTCTGGATCTATGTTAGTGATTTTAGATCAAAACGACGAGGTAACATTTACTGTGGAACCCGAAGAAAAAAAACTCGGCTTGGTTTATTCTTGGTGCCTTGAATTAGCAGCTAAATTCCCACCTAATTAAAATATAATGAGTATTCCGATCAACGCTCAACGTGATGTTGCAGCACAACATTATAGATACAATCAAGCACGTCACTGAGAAACAAAATTAAAAAATATCGTTAAGGAGTATATAGTAAAAGTAAAGAAATATCGCAGACGTGCAGTTATTGTTGACATAATTGTTTATTCAGCGTCTGCTCTTACTGCTGAAACCGGCATATTGTTATTATTATCAACAATACCAATGACATCACCACCAGTTGTAACAATTTGTGTTTCAATTGTAGCAACAATTGCCGATATTCTTAATATCATCGCAAAAAATATGTACGTGCACAAACACAAAATTACATGATTATATAATAAAATTACATACAGCGACGTTAGCATGCTACAAATTATCCTCGCTATTATCAACAAGTCTCAGTGAAGAAAAAATATCAGATTTTGAGTTCACGGATATGATCAAAATCTACAATGAAGCAATATTGTCGTTAATACAACTCCGGCAAAAACTACGATGATATCAGTGAGCTCGACTAATCCAGAAATTAGTGTTAACTTTCCAACTGTAATTCCAGTGAAAGAAATCGCACTAGCACAATTACGAGTATATTACAGTTGGCCAAATATCAGATCAAAATCATTTGGTGGATTGCAGGCGAATAATTCTCTTGTATTTGCAAATAAAAATAAAGCTGATGGAACAACAGACTGGAATAATGTCGCTATTCCTACAGGTAATTATCAAATCGAACAAACCAATGATGAATTCCAACGTAGATAAAAAGTCATTGATAGAAAAAGAATCAAAAATAGCTATAACAGTCCACGAACCAACTTTATCAGCTGCAATTGAAGTATATTCACCAGATTACGTTGTAGATATTTATCAGTCATCAGTTAGATCTGTTGTAGGTTGGCCTAAAATTTCATCAGATTATACAACACTGCCAGAACCTCAACGAGATGATTTTTCCACTAACAAAAAAATATTTATAACAAATCCAGACTATCGAAATACGTAGCCATGGCTTCATTATACAGATAATCGTATTAAACTTTCTGATGGTAGAATATTTCCTATAACACCGTTTTCATTATCTGATTTTGGTAGAGAAATGTATGTTAATGGAAAAACGTACACTAAAAATGTTTATGAAAAACAATTCAGATCACTGGCCGATGAAATTAAAACGGAACATATAACAATGTCCACGACATTAGCGCAATTATTTAAAAAGTATATCCTGGAGTAACCTAATAACTCTCTACAGAAGAAAATCATTGAAACAACATATCATTTAAATCAAATTATGTCAGACCTTAAATATGTTAATCAAGTTATTATCGAAATAATAATTGCCAGTACTTATGATATAATAGGAGAAGGAAAACAAATAACAAGCGTCAGGCAACTATAGATATCGATGATTTTAAAATAGCTTAATTAGATTTACTACATTTTATATTACCAGGATTTACAGCAGACGAACTAATACTATCACTTAATAATATTATCAAAGAAACTTTTCCTAAAACTGCTGAATCAGGGAGAAAAATACCCCACACACACACACACACACAGGTATTCTCAAACATATCAATGATTCATATGGTGGCGGCAGACATATTGCACCAGGAATTGTAAATATAACATCAACAATCTCAGTCAATCTTGTCTGTGGTGCAAATGATGGCAGCTATCAAATAGATCTTGAAAAAAATAAAATCAATCTCAACAAGGATATATTATGTATACATTCACACCTCACGTACTTCCTGGATATTTGATTATACAAAAACTTATCTATTATTATGAATTATGCACATTCATGCATTAAATTTAATCAGCTTAAATTTTTTGTCTAATTCTGAATAAAAAAATCTGATTTCATTAAATTGATGGGTTTATTACCATAAACTAAGACTTTAAAAAAAATTACAGACAGAATATATTTTTATTTGTCAAATAGAATAAAAGTCGGAGGATAATTAACCACGCCATTGTCGCAATTTTCCGACGTTGTCAATACTTTCAAAATCCTCATTACTATTTTCGCTTTCACTTTCTCAAGTAACAGCACTTTCGCTTTCACGAACTGAGTTTAACTTTTTCAACTGCCTCACGCGCATGTTAATAATTTTTTCGTTTCGTATTCTTTAGCTAATTCTGATATAATTTTTTCGATCACGCGTGAGACGGATACGAAATTAATTTCTATATCTTTTACAGTAGCCAAAGATTGGAACCTGGCTTGTTGTATAATCTTTATGAACCTATATTCTGCTGGTATTGTATATCTATCTTTGAATTTACCGCTTGCAATGATTCAAAGTCAGAAATACATTTTTTTGGCACAAGTTGAATTTAAATGCCGTCTTTTTAAATTTTTTATTACAGAAATACGATCATTAATATTTTCGTAATTCATTATATAGTATATATTAATTATATAGTATATATTTATTATAAAATAAAATATATTAAATCATTGTTGACCGATTTCTTAAGCAGCATCGACCGTTAAAGACGGCACAACATATAATATTTGTTTTAAGGACGGCACAACAACATATAGTAGCTTACTTACAGCGTATATACAGTCTTAATTCCAAGGACGGCACACCACATATACTATCATATGTACAGCATTGTATTAAGCTATTTACAGCACGATATACAATTTTCATTCTAATTCAGTCAGGAATGTCACATAGTCACATGGCAATGGTTCAGTCAGGAATACCACATAGTGTCATGATAATGGTTCAGTTATGATATTCAGTCATAACACTGGTTTAGTCAGAAATACCACTTGGTGCCATGACAAGGGTTCAGTTATAGTTCAGTCATGACAAAGATTTAGTCAGGAATACCACATCGATATATTAACAGTTGTCCGCCATGGGTTTCGATCGTCAGACCTCGAGCATATGAATCCAACATTCTAGAATTGTACCACTGTACGCATCCTACATATATAAATTTTATAAATTATTTTAAAGTTACCGATGCTGGATTGCAAGAAATAATCATTACAATGAATAAAATTACTTTTTTCGGGAGAGGGGGGTACCAGACAGATGCCCCACTAATTTTCCACAAAAAAGGTGTTTTATGTGTGTATGTTGCCCCCGAAGGTATGTATGCCTATCTTATTTTAACAAAAGAATTTCGATCAAAAATTTAGTTAACTACTAAAACACTTGTCTGTGTATTATTTTATTTCCCTAGTGCTATCTAAGGGGTTGTTCGTCCGATTGTGGGCTTTGTCCCCAGTGTCGGAGTTCCTTCTCTTTTTTTTTGTGATCTGTGCCTAAGTCCCGTGTGTCCTACATGTGTTTTGCTATATATTGTGGGTATGCTATATATTTAGATGTAGGGACCGCAGTCTCAGTCAAGTTATATCCCAGTTGTCTTATCATTTAAATTTTATTGGATAATTTACTTGTTTTTATTTAAATGTTTTAATTTTGTAGAGAAAAAGGTGTATTTTAAGGTTTATAAAAGGAAAGATCCTACTGTTTGACATGTGTGATCATAGTGTGTCGTTTTCTCTTTGTATCTTAATTGCTGAGAAGGCTAATCCCGAGTAAGGAGCCGCATTTTCTTTATTCGTTTATGCATCCTTTATCTGTTTGCTATTACGTATAATAACATTGATACTGGGCAACTTTGCCTAACGGATCCTTGTATCTCAAATTCCTTCGTGCACTTTCCATTTACCTGTACACATGAGGTTATTCCTGTGTATAGGATTTCAGTCCACGTTCGGAAATTTGATCCGAAACAAACAAATTCTAATATTTTCTGTATATAGTTGTGTTCTAATCGGTCAAAGACTTTTTCTTGGTCGAAGAGTACCATAGCACTCTTCGTACCTGCTTCATTAATATAGTCTATTATAGTTTTAATATTTAAAATATTATTTTGGATGTCTCTCCCTTTTCCCCCATAGGTTTGATTTACATTAATTATTTTACTTAACCCACCCTTTACTCTATTTGCTAGTATCCTGTTTAAAATTTTATAATCCGTATTCAAAAGTGATATCGATCTCCAATTCTTGATGTCATCCTTATCCCCTTTTCCTTAAAAAATAATTGTAATAATCCCTTCCCTCATTGATTTAGACATATGAATTTTGCTTTAAGAATATTATTGTATAAAGCATTCAGGATCGGAACTAGTTCACCGTGGAATATTTGGTAGAAGACCGCGGTGAGCCTGTCTTTCGCTGATGATTTCTATTTCGTATGTGTAGCGATATCTCTCGTGATATCTTCGTCCAATATGACATCAGCACACAAGTTTTTGTGTTGTGTTGGTATCATCTCACACTCAATGTTTGATAGGTAGTTTTCAATTGTATTATGATCGATGCATTCTGAGGTATATAAATCTTTATAGTAAGAGAAAATACTATTTAAAATATCCGATTTTTCTGTATAGATTACACTATTTACTTTTATTTTGTCAAAGATTTTATCTCCACTCCACCCTTTTCTCAATTCTTTTCGTGAGAAAGCTTGCCAATGTCTTCTCGAGGGTCCATGGTTCTTTCCGAAGATTTCCCGGGTTCTTCCTCCACCATTAATACTGGCGGCCATGTATAGTCAGACTATCGTGTGCTGAAAAATGGCGTTAAAACCTTCAACAACAACAACAATTCTTCTCGTTTGTGCAGACCCTTCGCTTTTTTGTATATTTCAGTGAATTTCACCGCCCTGATAGTTCTTCCCTGGAATTCTTCTTTTTCTATTTCCTTTATTGTATGTATCAATTTTTTTTTCATTCGTTGTTTTCTCTAAATTTATTTTTAATTGAATCTAATCTTTGTTTAATTTCTCTGCCCTTGTAATTGAATATTGTATAGCTTTTCTTTTTATTAGTTTCTTTAAAAATGTCCCATTTCTTTATTATATCGAGAGTCTCTATGTTTTTAAAGGCATCAGTTTCATTTCTTATTATATTTGTAAATTATACGTCATTTAAAATCTTATAGTTTTTTTTCCATTGTCCTGGTCCCCACTTACATCTGTTTTTTATTTTTAGTTAAAAAAACATCATATTGTGATCAGATAATTTAAAATCAGTTATTTTTGCATTTTTATCTATTGTTGGATTAAAATGTGTCCCATATAATCGATCTAGTCTGCTTGCTTGGCCAAGTTTGTATTCATAGGTATATACTCTTCTTATTATATTCAGTTTCCTATCTATCTATCTATCTATCTATCTATCTATCTATCTATATATATATATATATATATATATATATATATATATATATATATATATATATATATATATATATATATATCGCACATTTTATGTTTGTTTATTAGGTTTATCATTTATTTTCGAAAAAGCTTATCATTTGTTGCCGAATCAGATATTCTATCAATTTCATCTCCTACCCAGTCAAAATCACCCCCTAGAATTAAATTTCCCATTGAGTATTCCTGTAAATACGTAAAATGGTTTTCAATAAAACTTCGTTTTTGCTTCTATTTGCTGGTATATATAAATTTATTTTATGCCATATTATTAATTTAATACGTATTAGACGCACGTTAAACAACATACCTTCATCAAAATCGTTACTTTTTAATTTAGGCGTTTAACCGCTATTAAGACAATGCCTACCAAACAAGCACCCGAAAGCAATGCGTCAAAATGACTCCTTCCGCTACCGAGGCTGCAACCTTATAATATTTACAATTATATCAAATCAGTACCAAGTTCCCTATCTATCGGGCTGTCCCTAACTTAATGCCAAACATGTGAGAGTCACATCCGAATCAAATATTCCTGAGTTGTGAATTTACCTATTGTTCAGTTATATAATTTTGGTGTACTATGCGTACTTGTATTTTTTCAAAACATTTAACCAATCGATAAGGCTTCTAGTAGCCATACAATTTTTGTGATCTCCATTGTGTTACGACTCATAAGTTATTTCGCAGCTTTCCAATCTGTTTCTTTTCAGGGCCAGAGCTATTCGCCTAAAAGGGCTTTCGGAAGGTCACAACGAAAGCCCTATATTGGAATTTCTCCCCTGTGAGGCAATCTTGATTATGGCAGCAGTCTGAAGGTCTTCCGGCAGTTTTCATAATCCCAGGTCTCAGCCGCTGTATGTTGCTCCTCATACGTCTCTACTGGTAGTGCCTCATATCCGTACGTTTCTGTTAACGCTTGAGCGAAGTTAACCAGGACAGTGAGCGGAGATTCTTCATAGGCTTTTGGATAGTACTCCAATAGTATATGTTGAGCGAATAACCACTGCTGCTGGGTATGTTTTTTCTTCTTTCTAAGTCATCCCCAGGCCATGTACTTTACAGAATTGATAAAGTTTTTTGCTTCTTTTTTCAGTCAATTAGAGTGTCCTGCAGGTCCAGTTCTTCAGCTCGCTGCTCATTTGTAATCTGCTCTATCTCCACTTCATTATCCTCACCGGTGTTCTCTCCTTCCACTGCTATCTCTCCTTCCACTGCTATCTCTTCTGCGTGCTCTTTTCCCATTTCTGACAGAGTCTAAGTAATAGTCGTAACATCCTTGGTAGTAATTTCCATCCGTGTTTCTGCATACTTCCGTTTTTTCTGCTGCTGATTGCTAGTCTGGGTAGCTGTAGAAATTCCAATCATTTGGGGCGCCTGTATCGGGTTTTGATGTCCTTGTTTTCCGCTCGAGTGAGTAGCCGGGCTATCAGGGTGGCTAGGCGCTTTGTTAATGGCGGGTTCCCTCCCATTTTTACGTTTCCAATATATACTTTTCCTTTTAGCTAAACAATACGACAAAGATTAGGTCCTCTCCCTCAATATTTGAATCCCAGACTAGAAGTAAAGTTGTTCGTTTGGTCCCAGCTCTAAGGCGCCAATTAGAGGCTTCTTTTTTGCCAAGAGCCTTAATGGCTCTTACCGTTGGAGCAGGGATCACTGCTATGACTCACAGCCATCTTGGCACCTTGCCTTGCACGCTTTGCTTTATTTCTTTTTTTTTTTTTCTTCTTTTTTTTTTGGCACCAGACAGATGCCCCCACCCCCATTTCCCCAAAAAGTGAAAATTGTTTTTATGTGTAAGTGTATCTCCCAGGTATTTTGCTTGTTTTATTTTTATAAAAAGAATTTTCAATCAAAAATTTAATTATTTTAAACTTTTGATGGGGTATTTATATTTCCTAGTGTTATCTATAGGAGCGTTCATCTGAGCCAAGTTTCTTTCACCTAGCTCGAATTTGCTTCCCTAGTTCGTGTTTTTGACCTTTGCTAAAGGTCTCCTTAGTCTCGTGTTTGCTATATGAGCATTGCTATGTGTGTGAATGCTATATTCGTTTCCGTGTTGAGACAGCATATCAGTCAAATTTCCCCAGTTTGCCTTAGTACTAGTTTTTATTTTACTTTTTATTATACTTTATTAATCATTTTTGAAAAGGCAACTGAGCGGTGTACTATTTTCAATAGAAAAAAATAAGCCTAGTGTTTTATGTGCGTGCTTATATGTGTCGCTCATAGCATAATTTTGAAATGAGGCGGACTGTACTCGAGTGAGGGTCCATCATTTATTTATTTTATCATATTTCACTCGACTCGCGTTTTGGCCCCCTCTGTTGTTTGTTGTGGCCAAACAATTCCAATTTATAATTATCAACTATACTGTACGGGAGCTGTATAGTTAAGACAGAGCAAGAGTCCATCACTGTTTTGCTGTCTACCTCGATCAACATGAGTGTTGAAAATATATTATACTTTTGCATAATAAATATACAAAAAAAATAGTTCAGACAATGGTGTGGTTGGTTTTTGCTGTGTTTTTCTTAATCATAATCGCTGAAAAATATAAAAGAAGCAAGCTAACTGACAGACTTAGAAAAGGAAGGATATTGTTTCTTACAGCACAACCAAAACGCATCACCCATCAGTAAATAAAAGATTAGAGTCTCTATTTCGCTGATAGTCAAGGGGAATAATCTGGGAACTTTTGTCATTGACGAAGTCATCCAAACATTAAATTACTCTGTCTTACGATAGTGTTATACCCTAAACTAGGATACTTTTGTTTGCATTTCTTTGAAAATACCGATTTGATTATATTATTTGCAACACGATGGGTAAAAATTAATCTCAGCGGAGAAAGAAATCTACATCTTTTCTTGGGGTCATTGGCAGTAACAAATGGAGGGAACTACTGAATTACTCTACCAAAGACACAAGAGTTATCCCCCATACAGAATAGAAATCTCCCTTGACATGTCGAGGATGATAAAATAACTCTATTATCATAATTAATTAATTACTGAATGATGACAAAAAAATTAAATGAATAATTGATACTATAATCGAGATAACTACTTAATTACCCTACCGTAGATAGCTTAGCTTGGCAGCTATCTCTCTCAATAATAATGAAAAGTAATATTTTGTTTATATTTTTGGAAAATGCTGATGTGGTTACCTTATTTGCGACTAAATGGATAGAACGCCTGCAAATATTAAAATAATTTCCAGTTACATACATCGATTGAAATATTATTTCTTCACCAGTCCCTACATTTGTAGCTACAACTGATTTCACGCTCTTATCATTATAACCGACATTTCCGAATTTGTTATTCTGACTATATGTAACAATGCTTAAATTACACAAATTCTTATCGATTTTTATACCGTTTATATGATCGATCACATACCTCTTCCACTAATCCACTGAAGCATTCAAATATGAACCTATGCCAAAGATACATTTTTTTCCCTGTATTGAATATGAGATACCCATTATTAGTGTTATTTCCTACTGTTTGTTTTAGTCGATAGTTTCTGATCATACCACCACGATATGCTTCATAATTCTTGATGATGGAATTCTCACAAATTCTTTTTGCTCCATTTATATATAATATCATTTGTTTAAATTATTATTTTGAAAATCTAGCTAAATAATCTTTTACATTTCGTACGTTTGTCATTGTTATTAGTGTTATTTTTTTATCATAACATATTTTGAGCTCTCTGAATTTTTACCACACAGTGCATACAAAACTGCGTGTTTCCTCTAACTCCAACAGCACACTTCAGACACGGTTTAAGTCCTAAACTCCCTCTCCGTACACTTTGTAAGTGAAGTCCACAGAATTCGTTTACACAAGCTTTGTTACAGGGAGTTGCAGAACCTATCATAAGCCACCTGCATTAGTTCTTTGTTTGAATCATTGTAAGAATATATATATATATATATATATATATATATATATATATATATATATATATATATATATATATATATATATATATATATATATATATATACTTGTCTTAATTATAATATGGATGAATTTGAGAGATTATCTGAAATTAAGCCTTCCAAAGATAAATTTAATCTTGACAGAATATCCCCCGAATTACTGATGCGAAGTCTGGTTGAGAAGGCGAATAAAAGTTTGATTAATACTATTCATAGCGCCAAGGAAGAATTTAACTAAAGTGGTACATCTCATGTGTGGTCGACGTTTAAAATCATGCACAACACCGACGGTGTTATCGACGCTACAATGAACGATAAGCCAGCAACAACGATTATTACCTAGCTCGACGATCAAAAATATTTTTCAGAGTAAAATTTATTGTATTATCAGAAACAAACAATACTTGGATTATCAATGACAAACGTGATCCTGTCCTTCACAATGAAAAAATTAAAAAGTAAAAATTCCAAACCATTAATGCTGACTGGTAGTGACAGACTGTATTAAGAAAGACCGTATCCTGTAACAGCGGTTATTTATTGAATTTATCTGATAAATGATAAACCTAGCGTCAATAATCTGAAACCGATTATATTTAAAAAAAACTAAGTTGTGAAGCCGAACGAGTAACGGTACATTTTACAAACGCGATAAGTGGAAATTGTTTAACGGAAAAAAGACGTTAAATAATAAACGAGTGGTGAGAAATAGTTAAAGATACCGGAGCATCTGTCAGAGACGTCGCTGAGCTAGGAAAGAAACTAAGATACCGAGTAAAAATAAGACCAATAACCAGAGAGATTTATGCTTATCAAAGTATATAATGCATATGCTTGGACCAATGCAGTAACAATAGTTCCACGAAATCGAACTGTTGAATTTTATAACGATGATATACTTGATTTTATTAATGAAATAAGTAAAAACCATCCTGTATCAGTGTGGTTATTTCAAAGTTCACTTAATGGAAATGATGATCAGTTTGTACGGCCTAACGGCGTTATTTATGGTACAGAATCATTCCGTGAAGAAATGAATAATCTTGCGTCCAAATAGACCAGTTGCTGCTCATTTTTCTACAAAGAAAATCTCGTGGAAGAAATAAAACACATCTATGTCGAAAACGGACACGATCGATTATGGAATACTAAATACAATTATAGAGATGTTATTTAAGTCGATATTGTTCATGTTATCCGGGAAGTTTTCTTGGTATGGGAAAGTGTTCCAAGTATTTTGAACGATTTGGTCATCCCAGACACGAAATGATCCGAGTATCGATACACGGACCATTACCAGATTTTGACTTGACTGGATTCGCTTGTATAAAGTCATTTAAGTTGCCGAAAATCCTCACCCGATTTGCTATGTCTGGTTTGGGGGGCACCGAGTGGCCGAGTGGTCTAAAGCGCTCTCTGTTATGGATCATTGCCATCTCACCTCTGTCTGCGTGGGTTCGAGTCTTGGATTCGGTCAATGTGGGTATTGAGAAAGCTTGCCAGTAGCTTCTCGTGGGTCGGTGGTTCTTTCTGGGGTTTTCCCGGGTTCTTCATCCACCATTAATACTGGTCGCCTTGTTTAGCCTATCGTGTGCTGAAAAATGGCGTTAAACCACACAACAAAACCATCTGGTTTGGAAAACATTTTTCAGAAAAATTGTTCGCACCAACAGTATTATTACCGTATATGCTCGATGTAAAATAATATTACTGTTAACAGTAAGTGAAGCAATTATATCGTATCTCCCATAGAAAGAAGTTTGGTTACCACAACAAAAGAAATATTCCGATGATAAAAATCCGATATCGCTGATTTTGTGAATAAAATCGCAAAAGATCTTGGCAGAAAAATAATCGATAAATTAACCCAAGGAGGATCATATGATCATAAACGACATCGTACAAGATTAATTATAGATTATGCTGAACTAGATTTTATAATTGCTGACACAACGAATAGAAACACATTTATAAGTCTAGAAACAGTTTTCTTGCCGAATAAGGTACAGCTGTGAGTTATATTGATGGTGAGTCACCGCAGTTTACTCATTTAAGATCTTCAATGCTCTCGTACGTATCGATACATTTATTATCAATGATAAATAGAGATTCTGAGTTTGCTGTCAGGGTCACCACGGTTTCATTTTATATCATTACAAAAATACAAGATTGCTAGAACAACTACATATCGGCACTTATGCACCATGGGATGAATGGAGAATAAAACAAGAAAACATACTTTATTATTCTGAATCCGCCTACGTTGAAATTAAGGGTATTTATTAATAAAATAAAATAAGATATCACAATTATCATCAGCATCATCTATATTTGATCCTTTAGCTAGATATAAAAAAGTTCATCTCAATGGGCCTGCTAGTTGTGGTAAAACAACTCGTGTGATCGAGTTATTCTTTAACATTTGTTCAGAAATAGTTGTATTAACACCTACACATAGACTCGCAAGAGAATTTAGAGAAAGAAATATTAAATCATGCATTTATCATAAATTCATTCGATGGAAGGAAGATAAATGAACTCCTGAACGAATGGGAGAGAAATATATTCCAAGGATTATCGTTTGGGACGAAATATGCACTGTTTCATTAGAAACGTTAAAAATATTTCTTGATTGGTTATTGACAAAAATACTGATGTGATAATGTGTGGGGATCATGGTCAACCACCACCTTTTGTTGGATTGTCTCCACATTAATGGCTGAGTAATTTTGTAGGTTATTATGAAGAAATAACTGATTATCATAGAGCACTTGATCCAGAATTAAGAGAAGTTAAGAAATTAATCAGACTACAACAGAATAAAATTCAATGTGAAATAATGCGTGAAATAATTTCAGAAACTCCTATTAACATTTCTTGGAATTTATGGAGACCATATGATTTGATATTTGCGAGTAGAAAGATAGTTAGTGATACACTTCAACAAAATTGATTTATGTTACATTAAGAAAATGTTTCAAATCTACCCATACCATAGTGTTACCGACCGGTTGATACGCAACGGCAGAATATCGATGTTGATATACCAAGATCATCAGAAAAACAAAATCTTATATTAAATGATATTGTCTTAATTCCTGTTAATGTTGTTGAAAGCGCGTTAACAATGGACAAAACTCTATGGAGGCTAGCATACGCAATGACAATTCATTCATCACAAGGATTAACCATCTCTGATACAAATGTTTGGATCGTCGATGATCGTATCGAATGGTCAAATTTAGTTTATCTCGCAATGTCTCGAGTAAGAAAAATAAAATATCTCAGCTGCTGAGAATTGTCATAAATCTTACAGAAACTACTGGTAATATCGATGTTATTGACAATGATATAGTAAGAAACAAATTAGTTATAAACAATGTGACGAAAAAATAAGCCCGACTTTGATCTTGATGCTGAATTTATCATGCCATTGAAACAACAACAAAATACTCATTGTGCTAGCTGTAACACAGTAATGTTGTGGCAGTATTCAAATAATAATCCAAGACAATTTATTGTAGACTGAATTAATATTAATTTTGGTCATACAAGCAAAAATGTGATGCTGACCGGTCTTGAATGCAATCGACGTCGAGGTGCTAGTTTACAAAAGTGAATGCGGTGGTAATTGTGTGTCTTCAGGAATTACTTGTAATTGCTCGCGTACGAATTCACGTTGAGGAGCAGTTGAATCTAGTCTGTAGATTACAGGTCTACCTGTGGATCTTACCACGCTAGATATTTTATGTGTCGTAATACTCCAAATAGGATGAGTCGCTCATTTTTTACCGCTTTGAAGTTCACCGGGTTCATATAAATACCTGACAGTAACATTGCCTAACACTGGTAGTTTTGAAAATTCATGTTGTTGTATTGGTCTATATTTGTTGCAATCGGTTTAACGGGTTTCATATAAGTTATTCGAGTAATTTCATCATTTAATGCATTTATCACACTTGGTAATCTTGCAACCCATTCGCGAGATCTCGTATCCTTCTGAATTGTTTCCTTTGTTTATTGATATCTAAATAACCGCTCAGCAAATGTTCGATTAAATCGTTCAATAATTGCCTGATCACGATGTATTGCAGTATGTCCTTTACTGATTTTGACGTCTTTTTAATAAAAAAAAATATTATCAGAGATGATACTGTGCCAAAAAATTCTTTGCGAGGATCAACCTGTAGTAAATGTGGCCGTCGTAAGGGTCCTTGTTGATAAATTCGCTCAAAAGCAGAAGAAACATCAGTTGCTGTTTTAGTTGATAACGGTTCTGTCTCTTTATACCTACTTGCATGACAATCAACGCGCATTTGTATGTTGATTGACGTCTACCAATTTTAATAGTATCATGTGGTAAAAATAAAAACAATTTGCTTGATTAACTTCATTATCTGTACTGATACCAAAATGTGCATGCTGATTTTGTTAAGGTGGTGGTAGCTAATTTGCCATTTTGCCTATCGTGCTAGCCATTTTCAGCAGCAGACCGTGAAACATTTGCTGCATCAACGAGTTTGCTAATCGCTGCTATACCGCTCGAATATCCCATTTGACTACAATAACTCGATTCCATTATTTCAGTAATCGGTTAATTAATTACCGACTCCGAATAATAAGTTACCTTTCATCGCAGATCTTACCAAACATTTAGCTAATGATTCTCTGAAAGATTGGAAATGAAAATCTTGGCCTTAGTGAACCTGTTGCGGTATATATATATATATATATATACTATTATTTAAGGTGGGTCGTGGGCAGTTTTGTCGTCCTCAGACGGTTTCGTGGGCAGATAAAAGTTCGTGGGCAGATTTCCATCTGCCCACGAAGCACGTCGTCCTTTTCTGCACTCTTGCCACAAATATCAATAAAATAAATGCATATTTATGCTGCTGAATGTTAAATATTCGATAAATATTCATCTGCAAAATAAATAATTGCCTTTTTACCTATTTATTTCCATTTTTTCATTAATGAATTGAATTGAATAGCACAACTTGAGTTACCTCCCATTATGTACTAGTATATATTGCACCTTAAAAATAGATTGACCCGGAAGTAGTATGTTTCAAATTTACTGCCCATGATGACAGGGGGTCGTTACAAAGAAAATCAAGGGATGGGGTTCTAACCTGTAACAATATAATATGTTAATAGTGTTACAGGTTAGAACCCAAATCTGTTGATTTTCTTTGTAACGAGCCACTATGTCCGTGATTATTATTGTGAGAGATCAAAACTGCCCGGGAACCAGGATGTGGAGTGAATAATCTGCCAATGTCGCCAACAAGCACCATACATATATACTATTTATTTTGATATCTAAGAAGTTTTCAATAATGCTAATTAGTAACATTATAATGAGTGAGCTGTTATATGTCTTTCGAAATACCTCTATTCACTATTGCTGGTCTTGAGCCCAAACTAAGAGGATTGTGGCTGTCATTAGAAATACAAGTGATACCATTTATTTAAATCCAGGCTTAGTAAGTTCATAACTTCACTTAAGTTCATATTATATGCTGCTGCATTTTCTTCTCTCAGTCTACCATTAACAACGACAACAAAAGAAAAATGGTGTTTACTCAGAATTTGTTCCTATATTTATCAAAAATTTGTTTTGGAACAGATATTTTGTTGGAAAAGCTGAAAGAATAAAATTGGGGGAAAATCATGATGGTATAATAATACAATTGTTTACTTATAATAAAAGAATACTGGATTTAGTGTACAACATCCTTGCAATAATTAAATGGCATTGTGAATATGCAGAACCCCAATTCTTTAATGTACATGTACTGTTTAAGGTACAAAACTGTTTTGCATACTTCATAACTTATTTCTCTAATAGTGCAAATAATAGGAGACAGAAGACATTTAGAAAGAATTAATTTGTCAAAATAAGTTAAATATCAAGATTAGTTTAATGGACGTTTGAAAATTTACTATTAAAGTAAAATTGCCTATTTTTGAGAGAAACATCCTAATAGTAATACACGTAATTTTATTTAAATTAGCAGTAATGTAGAGGATGCTGATTTATTTATGAAATATACCATAAACGTGTGTTTCATGTTCATTACTCCAAAGTAAAATACCCAAGAACCACCTCAGAAAATCAGTAATGACATATTCACGTAAAACACAAAACACAATTCTAAAAAGGTGATGGAGATGCAGTTATCAGCTGTGAGTCACATAGCTAACACATGTTGAGTAGCAGACTGGATGATTGGTATGGAACGAATTGTATTTGCCTTGTCAGAATAGTTGGTAAAGATTTTAAGAGGACTTCCTGGTTGGAAAAAAGTGAATTGGAGAAATGTATTATTTTTTTCATCGTATGTGTCCTTGTTTCACTTCATTAATAATAATGATATGACTTTTGACAAATCTTTTTGTCCGAGTGACTCAATGCTGATAAGTGTAAAAAAATGTCGAGGCTGCGACAGATGTGTCCTCTGTAGAAATGGGTGTTTATTAAACTAGGTCAAAATTAGGTAGTGTAAAAATAGGAAGTGGAACAATACACAATATGGAAAACGCTCGCTGTGGAAGACATTGGGCGGACATACAGACACATCAAGATGTATTTAATAAGATTCATACACATATTATATACTGTTGTATAGCTCTCCTTGTATGCTTCAGATTTATACTATAAACATTGAAGTGTGTGATACCGAGACAAACGGCAATGGAAGATGCACGTATCAAGGTTATGAAGATTGTTAAATTTACAAGCGATACAGAGTCAAATATACCAAAACTTTCATATTGCATTTTCTTACATTTCTACTATCACAGATCGATTTAGACTGATGCGAAACCTATCAATTTATATCAAATTTGTCAAAATCGGGGTTTATTTACTATTGTTATGAGTTATTCACCTGTATGGAAAACGATCGTATAGGAAGACATTAGGCGAAATGACAGACAAAGGAAGATATACTTAATAAGATACATACACATACTATTTACAGTTGTACGGCTTTAATTATATGCTTTAGATATATAGCAATAGCATCGAAATATGTAGTACGATCGCAAAACGGCAATGGTAGATTCACGTAGCAAGGATATGCAGATCGGTAAAGTCGCACCCGATATTCAGTAAAAAGAACAAAACCTTCTATTTTGCATTTTCACACATGTCTATTGGCACAGATCGATTTAGTATGATTAGAAACATATCAATTAAAATCAAATTTGTCATCTGATATCAAATGTGTCAAAACCGTTGTTTTTGCGATTGTTATGACTTATTCGCCCATATGAAAAACTTTCGTATAGGTCGGATCTAGGCGCACGGACAGACAAATAAAGACGTGCTTATTAAGATATATACACACATTTTATAATATTGTATAGTTTTAATTCTATACTTCAGATCTCTAATATTAGCATCGAAGTATGTGCTACAATCACAAAACGGGAAGGGTGTATTAAAGTAGCAAGCATATGAAGATCGGTAAAGTCGCACCCGATATTCCGTAAAAAGTGGAACTTTTTTATTTTGTATTTTCACACACGTCTATTGGCACAAATCGATTTAGGCAGATGAGAACCTATATATTAATATGAAATTTGTCAAAAGCTGTGTTTGTTTACTATTGGTATAAATTATTCACCTATATGGAAACCGTTCGGATAGGAAGGCATCGGGTGCACAAACAGACATATGAAACCGTACTTAATAAGATACATACACATATTATTTAATGTTGTACATCTTAAATTATATGCTTCAAATCTATAGTATTAGCATCCAAGTATGTGCTACTATCGCAAAACGGGAAGGGTAGATGCACATATCAAGGATATGAAGATCGGTAAAGTCGCAAGCAATAATGAGTCATAAATACCAACTTTTTTATTATTAATTTTCTCGACTTTTTTTGGCACAGATCGATTTAAACTGATGAGGAACCTATACATTGATATTATATATGTCGAAATATATGGTTGTTTAAGATTGGTACAACTAATTTACCTATATGGAAAATCTTTGTGTTGGAAGGTATTTGGCGCACGGAAAGACAAATGAAGACGTACTTAATAATATATGTAAACATGTTATATGCTGTTGTTTAGCTTTAATTTTATGCTTGAAATCAGTAGTATTAGCATCGAAGTATGTTGTAACCCCCCTCCCCTTAGTACGCTACTGCAAGCAGACTTTGTTAAATGCTAAGAGACACTAATTGCTCGAAAATTATAATTTAAAAATATTTATGTATTTATGGACTCGTATATTATAACCTTATAATGCGCCTTCATTTTCCATCAGGTAGGTCTCCAGGTCGAGTTGTCATGAAAAACAGGAACCAGTATCGTACATTCTTTACTAAGCGACTTCTCCGATGGTGCAATGTGTCTATAGAGCGTCCGCCTCGGATGCGAGGGGTCGCGTATTCAAACCCCGGCCGAATCATACTAAAGACATAAAAATGGTACTAGCAGCTGCCTCTTTTGGTGCCGATCATTAAGAGGTTAGTGTTCGGATTAGTCGGCCTGGTGTCAGGATAGTGTGACTGGGTGGGACAAGTTTGTCTTATGTCCGCTAAAATGCAAAAGCCTACTGAACCAAGTCGAACAGGTTACGTATTATACAACTTATTTTCGAGGTTTCAGCGCCCCCCCCCCCCTTAAATGCGTACATATATTATCAGTATACCTCCATGCTCAAGCCTATGCATTTGGGTTACCCCCCCCCCACCCCTCTATGCGTACATACTAAATGGACGGCCCCTAACCATTCATGAGATGGTATTGATTCAAATTTACGAGTGCGATTGTGATGTACGCATTTCCCTACACAAACACGGGATGGTATTATTCAACCGTACATGTCCACAAAACTATATATATTTATAGATATATGTATACAATCATGGTACATCAATTAGGTATCTAATTACATAATGACAGTGTAGTGGTTAGCAAATTTGAGAAATATACTTTTTTATTCAGACACCATGCCAAAAGGAAAGAACTAACTTACAGTTTACGCTGAACTAAATTAAATTTACTATTTTTGTTTCCAGCATGGTCGGAATATGTTTACATGTTTCATATTAGGAAACAATTTGCATTATGGCTAAGTATATCTAAGAAGGAAATAAGATGTTCTTACAAACTCTTATTTTGTTGGTGTATTGGTTACCTCTCAACATATGAACCATTCTTTGCCATCTCACGATTATAATCCGTATGTACTTAAGCGTTGTCTCATTTGTAGTGTTAATTTTTAAATGTATACTTTGCTTGTAAAATGATCCCACTTTATATAAATGTACAAACACCGCAATCGTGATGTGCTTACAGGAATACATTCTTCTGAGTTCTACTGAAGTCAGTTATTCAGTATAATTTGTAAAACGATATGGACTGATTGATAAAAGTGACTGTTTTCTTTACTTTGGTTTGTCGCAATATTTTTCTAACACAGTACTAATATACACTGGTCACACATGACGCCCCAAAGAAGCAGTTGTAGTTAATTCTTTTTTACCTGTAGTAATGGGATTTTTACAATATATGGCTGTGGCAGATGTACGTCGATTATCAGACAATGGTCGGCTTTTGCACTATTCGCTTATTTCCCTACTTCGAGTGCGGACTGATTGACCGTTAAGCAAAATCTCAATTAATCTCTGCGATTTATGTGCAACGTACGATATTGTCCCCAGTGTTTATTTAATTCCATCATCGTTTAACAAAACTTCTTTTCTTATCCTCTCTAAATCAACTTTTGTTGACCAAAGACAATACATTTTATAAGCAAGGCAGAACGCAAAATCACATTACCCATCCACGAGTACAATGAAAATATGTAAACAAAAATAGTTAATAAAATTCCAAGGTATGTATAATATTGTAATATATTTTGGAGTATGCGCATTTGTTTACCGCTCTCCATTTTAAGGATTCCTTATATACTTGCTTGAATATGGGAAGTCGGTGCTGGGATTATAGTCTTTAGACCAAAATAATTAGCCAATTACTAGGGGCAAACGTTACGGAGTGAAGTGTAAGTGAGTTTCAAGATGACATGGTTTACTTTTGGTGAATTCAGGTAAGAGCCGCATGAGTATCCCTGTCACTCAGTAGTCCCTATTCAAATCTAATTGCGTGAATTGATCGTGTGACTCCAGGTGCAGTATTTATGACTGGAGATTGGTAAATTATACAATGGAATCAACAGAAAAGGACTGTTCCGCCGTCGGCGGGCGCCATTTATTGTTGCTGTGGTGGTAAATATGTTACAAAGTTACAGGCGAAATGAAGCTAAAAATCATGATTTAAAAGGCCTAAGGTGGCGTAGTAAAAACGGTTCCCTGTATTAGGTTGTTGAGTTGTATAGTTTCACGGCGTGAAATACTGGCGGTAAGTTACGGAAAGTTAACGAAGAGAAGCTTTGCAGTTGTGACATTGACATACAATTGGGAAGTTGGGATTTGTGGTCATGTATTAATTAGAGTAACATTACTGATAGATTGGACGCGTTGGACTTTCCAGTTTGCAAAAGTAGTTGTACAGGATTCCTTTGAATCGGGGAAACCTATGACTCGTAGCGGGATTCGCGCAAGGGCTTGACATCGCTCGGTCAAGAAACCCATTTGGTTGATACAATATTTCTTGCGTGAGCATAATGCAAATGTGTATATTGGCTTGCACTGTTTGCAGCTATGATGTACGATGTTAAGATCTCAGTCGGTCAGGATATTCTTTAACAACGGTATCTTTTATCCTAACACGTCTTTCAATACGGTACCATTTACCCCTTGCAATAAAGTATATCAGTTGGAGGTTGAGGATGAACTAATCGATATTGAATTTCTCTAAGTACTGTTTGGTCAATGTTCGGATCTCATTATCTTGTTATTGCAAAAAATATATATTGGTTATAATCAATTACACCTTTAGTTTTATGATTATTTAGACATTCTATATAAATCCAGCATGGTATCAGTTAATATTTCGACGATATTGTTATATGTGACCAGTACATTTGAACATGTATGATTATAAACAGTAAAATTAGGCATTTAAACTGTAGGAAAAAAAATTCTACTGAAAAATGTTTCATCAGCATAAAAAACTAAGGCTTGTCAAATCCGAGACTAGCAATATTTTATAGTACCTATATTTGCTCTTTTCAGGCCAAGTTCTCACGTAATGGCTTGTTTTAGTAAATTGCTTGTTTTTGTGTGGGTTTTTTTTTGGTGCTCCCACACAAAATGCGCATGCGCGGAATTTATTTTCCGTTGCCATGACGTATAAAAGTTACCGGCCATGCACCAACATTTTTCTTTATACATCAGATTTGCATAACATGATTAAAAGTAGTTATACTTGAACAAAAAGAACCAAAAAAAACCTATAAAGTGTACAGAAAAAATAATTTAATTTCTCGAAATAAAAGTATACATCACTGTTACTTAGATACGATTTTCCACCTATAGAGGACGCCAGCAGGAAATGACGTACATTTATCCCCACAAGACGAAGTACTGGGGGGGGGGGGGGGGCCGGCACCAGACAGACCCCCCACCCCACTTTTCCAAAAAATTATAGTGTTTTATGTGTATTTATCCCCCCCCCCATGTGTTGTATGTTTTATATTATGCAAAAGAATTTAGGTCAAAAAAATTTAATTCTCCTTTTTAACGGGGTATTTCTTTTAAAACCTAGTTTTATCTATAGGGTTGTTTCTCCGAATAGGTTTCCATCTTTCCATCACCTGACTTGAAATCCCTTCCCTATACTCTTGGTTGACCTTGGCTAGAGGTCGCCTATATCCCGTGTGTGCTATATATATATATGCTATAGTTTGTGTATGCTATATTTTGCTTCCATGTTGGGATAGCCTTTATTTTTTCCCAAATCTCCCCAGTAATCTTAGGACCTTATAATCGGATCAAGAAAAGGTTTATTTTTATTTATTTAATATATTTTTGAATTTTGGCTAAGTAACGGTGTATTATAATTTAATTAAGAAAAAAAAAACTTAATGTGTTGTGTGTGCAAATATATTGTGTCATTATTCACATATTGGATTTGTAAATTGAAATCCGCTGTACTCGAGTTGGAGTCCATACACTTTTTTATTTGCTTGTATTTCTCTCACCTAGAGTTAGGCCGTCTCAAATTATTTATTGGATTTCTGCCAAAATCTCTAAAAATGGTTGTTCTTCCCACACACACACACACACACACACACACACATACACACACACAGTGGGGATTTACCGTGCAGTGCGACAGCTGCACATTTTGAGCAAATAGAATTAGAAGAGAGACTTATTAGATCCTTTGTTTTCGTGTATGTATGTAAAGTTTCCTATATGAGGTGTTTTTCCCGACTCTTTCATAGCCCCATGACGTCATTATCTCGTTCTTTTCCCATATAGTTTCTCTGTCCCGATAATTAGGATTTGTGATAGTTTACGTAATATAATTAAAGTCTATTTAATTATTTAATTTTAATTGTAATGGATAATAAAAAGAAACTGAAGCTGTTTAGGAAAATTTATAAGAATCTAAAAGGGTGGCGGCTACAGCAGATTCCAATCCGGGGTGGGGGTATGAGGGCAAGGGTTCACTTTGTGATGGTCCCCTTTAAGGGGAGATTATCCATTGCCCCATCTCCCTCCCCTTCTTTTCACCCTTTGCAGCCCCGTCCCTCCCATTCACAAATCTTCCTAGAAGTTCTTTTTTCTAATTAATTTGAAAGGATTACAAAAAAATTTGCCTATTCATTTTTTTTATGTTTATGACTTGGTCACACGCCATCATGGTTTTAGTTATGTTATCTGTTATTTTTCCTATTAAAGTTTTGTTAAAGTTTCCGTCTTGATATAAAACTTGGTTTCTTCTGTATTTTTATTTCTTGGATATCTCCATAATTAATTGTATCCTGTCTTGTTTCCTAAACTCGCACTGTGCCATCGCATGATATTTTGTGAAGTTCTCACATTTGCACATGAGATAATTTACATGTATGCATATGTCGTGTAGATATTTGAATATCAAGCTTTGTATTTTTGGAGAGCCGATGTTGGTCCAGTACCTCTAAGGTCTGTCCCAATTAACCGAGATATTTCCTCCTCTACTTTATTTTTAATTTTAGAGGTTAAATTTTCCCTTATCCAATTATATGTTTCCTTAGTTTCAATTCCCCAAAGTTCCTCATTTTCCCTATATTTACATAAAAGTTCCTTTATACTTCTAAAGGTCCTTGTTGTTTCTAGTCTTTTTACCAGTTTATTATTTTTGTAGATGTCACTTATGTTTTTCATGCTAAAACCAAACCAGTAAATGTATAAAGCTTCCTAAGGGGTTTTGGGTTGGATATTTACTTCTTTTACATTATAAATTAAATACTAGAGAGGAGGCCTAACTCGAATCGGGAGAAACACAAATAAATAAAGAAAGAAAGTGCGGACCCTGACTCGAATACAGCCTACCTCATTTTGAAAATAGACTTTAATGTGAGAAACACCACACCATAGTCAATCACATAAAACAAAAGGTTTTATTTTAATTTCAAATGGTAGTATACCGTTCATCTCGCCGGAATTCTAAATTGCAAATTAATTCAAAAGCAACTAAATTTATACCAGGACAAACAAATAAATTTGAAAAGTCCATAGAAAAATATATATTAAGACAACAGAGACAAATTTGACATAGTATTGCTGTCCCTACACACAGACTATATAGCATACACACACCATAGCATTGATACACATAGCATACACGGAACATAGAAAATTCTTGACAAAGATCACTAAAAATCAAGGATATGAAATCTGAAAATGGGAATAAGACCCATGTTTCAGACTACTACCCTTTAGAAAACACTAGGACTAATTATAAACTAAAAGTTTGATCAAAATTCCTTTTTTAAACTTTAAACAAGCACACACATCTTGGGGTATACAAGAGTACATGAAAACACTTTATTTTTTATGTGGTGGGGGTCATCTGTCTGGTGCCCCCCCCCCCCCATGATACTTTCGTAACTCATACCTGCGAAAGATTATCATTTGCACTCACATTGTATGTTCTTTAAAATAATGATTTTTTTTTTTTTATTTGCGAGATATCGTCGTATAGTTAACCTGGATACAATATAATCTTGGTCCGTTTGCACCTTGAAACTTATCATGCGTGAATGGCAGGCGCCTTCAAGCAATCTGGTGATATTTTCGTCTCTTTTGCGATATTTTTTTTATCTGACATTAGCGATACACACACAGTAAGGATGCATACGCATGCCGGCATCCGCTACATTTACGGAGTTCGTTGATATATTTTGTTCTGTAAATTTCGCATGATGAAAAAAGAAGGAATACATTATAACAATGCAAGGTTAGTTTCTTTTATTTTATTTTCAATCAAGTGTTTGTTTATTGTACCGTGCCGGGGCGGGGTGGGATGGGGGGGGGGGCACAAATTCAACACAAAATTAGTTCCTTTCTTATCTGCATGGAATAATGGAGCAAATATGATTGACGATATTGACTGGTAATAACAAGCTTTCAATTTACGCGCGCACACACGAAGACAACTTGAAAAATAGAAACAAACAATAAAATTAACTGGTAACTTCGCACTTGCTCAAGGCTTTGTAGTTACAATGGGGGGGGGGGGGTCTGTGCTATTATCTGGTTAGGCATGGCTATTTCGCAGAAATACAAACAAATCTTTTGAGATGAGCATAAAATACAATTATTTCTTTTCCTCCATACATTTACGATGCTCTCAAAGGACCCACATATTTAGGTAAAAGTATGACCGTTACCAGGCGTTACCGAGTTGAAAATATGCCGAGTAAACTTACGAATTACGCCACGTACAATGTATAAACAACACTTGGCAACTTTTAATGATAAAAGATGGTGTTTTTATTTATTTACTTATTTATTTAGTTATCAGAACTCTTTCAGAATAACAATGTAACTGCCGATTATACAGCTCGCCTCTAAGAAGATTTTCGTAGTTTCCAACTGCCATGCATAAAATAAGTTTATGCCAAAGTGATCGTGACCTACAAAATGTTGGCCATTGTCACAGGGCATAAAATTCATAAAACAATAAAGAACATTCCTTTTTGTTCTACCAAAGCAGCGGAACCATAATGAGTTGATAAAACACAAGGATATTTGTTGTTATTTTGCAAACCATTGCTAATAAAATCAGCTTCAGAAACTATTATTATTGTCCGCCCTAGAGGAAAGATTTTACAAGGTGGAAATCACTGACTGTCAGTATCCCTGGAATGACAACCAGTATGACAACTATAACTAGTTTGTGCATCAGTAAATAATCTTGAGTAGCCACTGCACCTGAAATGCGTGCAGTCCATTCATCGAATACCTCCTATTCATTCATTGTATAATACACATTTTACTTACTAAGAATACCCTATCACAGTATAAATGTTTAGTCATAAATCGGGAAAGTTTACAACTGTATATGCATATTTATTTCTATTTTAACCGTACTGTCATAAAGGTACTTCTGTGGAGGCTAGTGTGTATATGTCATGATGAAAGCTTATGTCATTAATAGTTTTCTTTCTTTGCTCTTTACAAAAAATCAAAATAATAAGACTTTCGTTATCTTTTGTCAGATTTCATATTTTCTTGAGAATTTTTTTAAAAATGTATCTGGAAAGTAAACATAAAAAATACGATAATTTAAAAAATGAAATTTGGGTCTCCATCTAAAGAATTTATATATTCTTAGTTACTACTCAGTAATTTTTAATTATTCATAAATGATTGTAAGATAAATTAGTTTTACAGTGTAAAAGTGCGAGTTTGCTCCATTTACAGAAGGGTTTACTTGCTATTCTCTTTGTATAATTCTCCCAGCTTTAAACTACAGATACAGAACATTACATAAGACAGCGAATTTCAGTCTTAACCTAAAGCTCGAGGCTGGAGAAGAGGTCACTAAATTACCGTTTCCATAGTTACACACTGGTCAGATAGAGCAGTCTCCCGCAGGTATCATTCCCTATAGATGAATTAGAGGCCAAGTAAACTGCCTTCATTTCATGAGCTATACTAGTGTAGTATAGATGAAATAAGTTTTAAATTGCAAAAGTTGTCTCTTTTGTAACCAAAGTGCAAATCAATAAAGAAATATAATGACATGTAAAATTACATGAACAGCAATGAAGGATCTTTTCACGAGAGTCGCAAAAGATTGAAACTATTTAACGAATTTCATAAATTTCATTTTAAATAAACTTAAATGTAAGATTATGTTATGTGTATCACATGACAGAAATGATATTCAATAAAAAGCATAAAAATAGGTTACATAATTGACTTTAAATTGCATTCGTCATTACACCTTCAATTCATATGTCGTCATGCCGGCATTTGCTGAGTTACTGGGTGTTATTAAACGTATCATATAGTTACGTATGATACTGGAAAATATCATATGGGTATATTAATCTTAAGAGGAGCAACATTGGCTCAGTGGTTAGCGTCTCAGACCTGCGACCGAAAGGATGCAGGTTCAACCCCTGCCATCGGATCAAATCCTCGACCTTATTGGAAAATAATGAGATAACAAGTACATTCTACAAAGACATGGAACCTATTACCTCCACTGAAATGTACGAAATGATCATCTAAATTTGCAACAAGTGATCAGGAGAAGTGCGACCTGTTGAACTCGGAAGTTTGATATGTTACACGTTTAAAAAATTATGATAAACAGTTACCGCATTTTGAAGTTAGAAATGAAACTTTTATTTCTGCCATCATTATATATAAACAAGAAATTATAGATGTAGTAACTAGTCTTGACCTAAACAAAACCGCTGGAACCAATCCAATAAGTAATAAACTTGTACAAGTATAGTTGAAGAAATGTATGTTCCATTGCAAATACATTTAAATAAATCACTCCCAGCCAGCGTGTTCCTAACACAGTGCAAGCTAGCGTATGACATACCGATGTATAAGAAAGGAGATAAAACACTACAATCTAAATGCAGACTAATTGTTGACTTCAGCTAAATTATATACACTATTCATAAGTCCAACCTTAGAATATACTTCTGGAGTCTGGGATAATTGTTCTATTGAAGATTCGGAAAGATCAGAATAAAGGGGGGAAAATCAGATGGAAGATGCACGGATCGTTCCAGATCTATACCCATTAATTCTTCTAGATAGTCTCTTTATGCGGAAACTGCTTGGTTTGCACAACGAAGGAAAAGGAAGAGATTATGCATTATGTATTCGATTATAAATACTCAAGTACCTAACTATTTAAACGAACTTCTTCCACAAAGGAGATATGAGGCATCTAATTATCGTCTACGTTACTCTCAAAGTATCACACCAATCTCAACCAAACTTTATATTTTCACACGACCTTTTACCATATACGATTCGTCTTTAGAACTCTCTGCCTGATGATATCCGAAATCCTCCAAATCTTTCTATTTTTAAGAAACGTTTCTCTAATTTAACTAACGGGTCATCACACAAGCAGAAAGACATCTTATTGTAGGTGAGTAGTCACGTCACTTTTCAATGATAAATCTAGACTTAACCAAGAAGTGTATTGAAAGGTAGAGCGAAAGAGCTGGGATCTTTGGCATTAGGTAAGGGGCAATAGACAAAGTGTTCAACTTCTTCATTATCATAAGCACATGCACACGTGAAAGAGTTAACTAAATTCACCATGTAAAGGTCGGATTTCAGGAGACTACCTGCTTGTCTAAGTTTAGTATGTAGGATATTAAGGTGACATTTGTCAGTAGCGTAATTTTAGCGTGATGACCCGTTAGTTGAATTAGAAAAACGTTTCTTAAAAACAGAAAGATTTGGAGGATGAGAAACCTATAAACTAATATCAAATGTGTTAACATCGGTGGTTCTTTACAATTGGCATGACTTATTTGGTTATATACAAACCATCAAAAAACGGCAAGGGTAGAAGCGGGTAGCAAAGATATGAAGATCGGTAAGTCGCAAGCAATACCGAGACAAAAAAGGCAACTTTCAAGGTAGCATTTTCACACATTTATATTGACACGGGTCGTTTTAGACTAATGAGAAACCAATGACTGGATATCAAATAGGTCCAAATCTTTGTAGCTTTTTTTACGATTAACATGACATATTTAGCCTTATAGAAAACGATCATGTTGCAAGGATATAGGCGCACGGACAGAGAAATGAAGATGTACTTAATAAGATACATACACATAATTTTTACTGTTTTATTGCTTAAGTATATGCTTCATATCACTAGTATCAGCATCGAGGTATGTGATACCATCGCAAAACAGCAATACTAGAGGCACGTAACAAGGATATGAAGATTGGTAATGGTAAAGTCGCAAAGGATACTGGGTAAAATATATAAACTTTTCTAGGTTGCATTTTCACACATTTCTGTAGGCATAGATCAATTTAGACTGATGAGAAACCTACCAAATAATACCAGATTTGTCAAAATCTGTGTGTGCTTACGATTGGTATGACTTATTCGACTCTAAGATAAACGTTCGTGTTGTAAAGATCTAGGAGCACTAACATTCAAATGATTATCATCGAATTATATGGTACCATCTCAAAGCGGCAAGGGTAGAGGCACGTAGGTAGAATATAGAATATGATGATCCGTTGATGATCCGTAATATCGCAAGCGACACCAAGTAAAAAATATCAACTTTTTTACTTGCATTTTCACACATTTATATATTTCACAGATCAATTTAGACTGATGAGAAACCTATCAATTGATATCAAATTCGTCTAAATCGCGTTTTTAAAAAATTACTAATGTTATAACTTATTTGCCTATATGGAAAACGCTCATTGAGGAAGACATTGAGCGGACATACAGACACACAAAGATGTACTTTATAAGATGCATACACATATTATATATTGTTGTATAGCTTTCCTTATATGTTTGAGATCTATAATATTAAAATTGAAATATGTGGTACCGTGGCAAACTGCAATGGTAGAGGCACGTATAAGTCGCAACCGATATCGAGTCAAAAATACAAACTATTTTATTTTCATTTTCACACATTTCTGTTGGCACATATCGATTTAGACTGACGAGAAACCTAACAATTGATATCAAATTTTGCTAAATCGGTGTTTATTACTATTGTAATGACTTATTCACCTGTTTGTTAAACGATCGTATAGAAGACATTAGGAGAAAAGACAGACAAATGAAGACGTACTTAATAAGATACACACACATATTATTTACTGTTGTACAACTTTAATTATATTCTTCAAATTTGTAGTATTAGTATCGAAATATGTGGTACAATCGCAAAACGGCAATGGTAGTTTCACGTACCAAGGATATGAAGATCGGTAATGTCGCACCCGATATTCAGTAAAAAGAACAATCTTTTTTATTTTGCATTTTCACACATGTCTATTGGCAGAGATCGACTTAGAATCATGAGAAACGTATCAATTGATATCAAACTTGTCAACATCGTTGGTTGTTTGCGATTGGTATGACTTATTCGCCTATATGGAAAATATTCGGTTAGGAAGGCACTAAACGCAAGGACGTACAAATGAAGACGTACTTCATAAGACGCATACACATTATTTACCGTTGAACAGCTTTTATTATATGTGTCAGGTTTATAGAATTAGCATCGAAAAAATGTGATACGATCGCAAAACGGGAATGGCAGATGGACGTAGCAAGGATACGATGATCGGTAACGTTGCAAGCGATACTGAGTGAAAAATACCAACTTTTCTATTTTGCATTTTCACCCATTTATATTGGCACAGATCTATTTAGACTGATAAAAATTTATCAACTGATATCAAACGTGTCAAAATCGTTCTTTGCGATTGGTATGACTTATTCGCCCATATGGAAAACTTTCGTATAGGTCAGATGTAGGCACACGGAAAGACAGATAAAGACGTGCTTAATAAGATACATACACATATTTTATAATTATGTACAGCTTTAATTCTATGCTTCAGATCTATAGTATTAGCATGGACGTATGTGCTACCATCGCAGAACGGGAACGGTATATGAACGTAGCAAGGATATGAAGATCAGTAAAGTCGAACCCAATATTCAGTAAAAAGTACACTTTTTTGTATTCTGCATGTTCACACATGTCTGTTGGCACAGATCGAGTTAGACAGATGAGAAACCTATATATTAATATGAAATTTGTCAAAATCGGTGTTTATTTACTATTGGTATGACTTATTCGTGTATATCGAAACCGTTCGTAGAGGAAGGCATTGGGCGCACGAACATACATTATGAAGACGTACTTAATAAGAAGATACATAAACATATTATTTACTGTTGTACAGCTTTAATTATATGCTTCAAATCTATAGTATTAGCATCCAAGTAGGTGCTACCATCCCTAAACGGGAAGGATGGAAGCATCAAGGATACGAAGATCGGTAAAGTCGCAAGCGACAATGAGTCGCAAATAGCAACTTTTTTATTATTCATTTTCACACATTTTTTTTAATTATTTTTTTTTTTTTTTTTTTTTTTTTTTTTTTTTTTGCACAGATCGATTTAAACTGATGAGAAACCTATAAATTGATATCATATATGTCGAAATGGGTGGTTGTTTACGACTGGTACAACTTATTTACCTATATGGAACATGTTCGTGTAGGAAGGCATTTTGGCGCACGGAAAGACAAATGAAGACGTATTTAATAAGATATATAAACATGTTATGCTGTTGTTTAGTTTTAATTTTATGCTTCAAATCAGTAGTCAGCATCGAAGTATGTTGTAAACTCCCCCTCCCCTTAGTATGCAACTGCAAGCACACTTTGTCAAATGCTAAAAGGCACTAACTTTCTTGAAAATTATAATAATCAAAAAAAATTCCGGATTCGTATATTATAACGTTATAATGCGCTTTCATTTTCCGTCAGGTGGGTCTCCAGGTCGAGTTGTTATGAACAACAGGAAACAGTATCGTACATTCTTTGCTAAGCGATCGCTCAGGTGGTGCAGTGTCTGTACAGAGCGTCCGCCTTGGATGCGAGAGGTCGCGGATTCAAACCCCTGCCGAATCACACTAAAGACATAAAAATGGTACTAGCAGCTGCCTCTTTTGGCGCCCATCATTAAGATATTGGTGTGAGGATAATGTGACTGGGTGGGACAAAATGCTGTATGTTTGTGGCATGATGCCACATTGCTAGACATCATTATAAACTGTCACAATGCAGACATGGTAGCGATATGATTGCATTTTTTTTAAAGCTACGTTAAAAATTACACACACACACACACACTTTGCTTAGTTATTTGCTATTTGAAGAGATGGAATATTGTTCATATTTCAACCGCTTTTTATTAATGATCATCGATGTGACCAACATATACGATAATAATACTCCCGATGATGATGATGATGGTTGTTGTTCTGATTTCTGTATTACTACTGCTCCATGGGTATATTATATATCGAACTTGAAAACAGAAGCACTACCAGCAATAAAACAGCTTTGAAAACAAATCGCACTTAATCGATATCAATATATATTGACATCAAAATGAACGTCAAATGCTCTGTGCAACTGTATCGAAATGAACTATTACATGCTGGGTTTTTTTTCTTTTTTTTTTGGGACAGTTTTAGACCGAAAAAAGTAGTACTTCAAGGGTCTGTCTATGGTATAAATATGTTCATGTACACTTTTCCATTGTAACTTTAAGTGTATAGACTGCAAATACGATGAAGCACAAATCGAGGACGTCGAGTGTTAGCATTGGAACAATGTTACTACTTCGGTCGAGAAGGATAACGACCTATATATGTATTCCTGCCCACTACCATGTAGGATGTATCAAACTGTATATTACTCAAGCGCTCTTTGTCGAGCGTGCTGGTGTGTGTGTACAAAAACAAATGGAATATAATAACTTTAACTGAAATATATACAATTAAATTTTATATAAAAGTGATGCGGCACCTGGGAGTAAAGCAAAAATGGAAGAAACAAATTTCCGGATCGCTACTATCAACAGCAATGGGATAGACAAAGCGAAAGCAGACAAAGTAGCCAAAGAAACAAACTTTGGTGTAATAATGATACAAGAAACACACTATAGAATTAAGCCAGAGTTCGAAATTTTAGTAGAAGACAAACTTAACGCAATAAAGATATGCAACAATTTTGCAAATAATGATATTAGAGTTGGTTGCAACAATAATATTTTTAAAAAGCTGGGAAAGGTTTGAGGAGGGGGGAATTTTTTAAGGGACGGTTGCTACGTGTTAAAATGTTTAATTGGCATATTATAAATGTGTACATGCCAGCTAATAGAAACAAGAAACTAATTTTAAAGAAAACTTATACACCTACCTACAACAATATTCGATGGAAAATCTAATCATAGGGGGAGATTTCAACTGGGTAACTATAAATTAAACCAGTCTAGCAGGATTGATAAATTTTACGGAAATTTTTATGATCCATTAATATATTTTAATACTGCAATAACCAACCAAAAGCTATCAGACCATTTCATGCTCACTATTGACCTAAAAATGAAAAAAATAGAAAAATGTGGGTCAGGACTATGGAAACTAAATAATAAGATTTTAAATGACAAAGAATATGTCGAAATAATAATTAAAAAAAGAAATTGAAACCGTCAAAAATGAAGAAAATATTAATATAATAATTGATTGGGATGTTTTAAAAAACAAAATAAAAGGAATAAATATTCAGTACTCAAATAGAGGGCGGAAAAACCCCAGAAAAAAAAGACAAACACGAACTCAAATTAGAACTAAGCAAAACAACAAACGACGATGGAGAAAGAAAAAAAAACGATTGACAGACAAAATTAAAATCGTTGAAGAAGACGAAAATCAGGGGAGAATAATAAGGGCGGGAAAATTTACAGAGATCTACAACGAGGCAAAAAACGTATATAAGCGAGAAGAATTTAGAAAAGGGGGTGATACAATTTTAAACAATATCAAAATAAACAATGTAACCCATACTGTAAAAGAAGATATCCTAAATAATATTTCCAAATATTATAAAGAACTATACACCACACACCACACAGAACATATACTTCAGCACAATCGACAGCTACTTAAAAAATGTCGACTGTGAGATGACATCAGCAGTACATAGAGACCAATGTGATGAAGTCATCTCAGATGAAGAAATCACAAAAAGTATATCAACACTCACAAAAGTCACCAGGGAAAGATGGACTCATCGTGGAATTCTACCAAAAGTTCCACGGTGAACTGACGCCGATCTTAAACGCTTTGTATAATAATATAGTTTTAAGTAAAAATAAAATGACTAAATCTATGAGGGAGGGAGTTATCACAATTATATACAAAGGGAAAGGGAATAGAGACGAGATTAAAAACTGGAGGCCTATATCACTTTTAAACACGGACTATAAGATTTTAAGTAGGATTTTAACAAATACAGTAAAGAGTAGGATAAACAAGATAATTAATGTAAATCAAACTTGTGGGGGAGGGATATACAAAACAATATTTTAAACATTAAAACTATAATTAACTACATAAATGAAACTGGTATGATGAGTGCTATGGTACTCTTCGACCAGGAGAAAGCTTTCGACTGATTTGAACAAAACTGTATAAAGAATGTTTTTAAAAAATTTGGTTTCGGACCCAATTTCCAAAATGGACCAAAATCCTACACACTGGGATAATTAAACGGGAAATGCACGAAAGAATTTGAAATACAACGATCAGTGATACAAGGATGTCCACTATCAATGCTAGAATACGTAATGGCAATATAAATCCTACGTCACACGATAAGAAACAACCCAGATGTGCAAGCAGGGGCGTATTAACCATTAAGCAGACTAAGCACGTGCATAGGACACCAGGGCCAAAGGGGGCACCACAAAGTTGAGAAAAGGGTGAAAAGAAAGAAAGAAAAAAGAATGAAGATTTGTAAAAAAAACTGATACAACTAGTGCAAATTGATCATGATGTTCTGTTTCTTGATCATGGTACACCCTAGGGTTATCTTCTCAGGTGTACGTGGAAAAGAGGGGCGCGCCAAGATTTGTCAGTGCTTAGGGCACCAGTGAGCCTTAATCCGCCCCTGATTATACAAGGCATACAAATACCAAACCTAAAAAAGAATTAAAAAATGCTCTAACATGCATATGATTGCAACATCTTTATAAGAGAGGGGAAATGCTATAAGCGTCGGGTTCCAAAATAAACCACAACAAGCACGAAATCTTAAAAATAGTTAACTGGAGGGGCAACCACCCTGGATTATCGCCCCCCCCCCCCACACACACTTACTGAGAGACACTGTAAAGGCTCTAGGGGTTTACTTTGGTAATAAAAAAAAAGAAGCTGTAGAAAATTATGAACATATTATCAATAAAATAAGAGAAAATGTGAAAATCTGGCCATGGCGCCATTACCTATCATGGAGCGGGCCCAAGTGGCCAAGACTTATTTATACTCAAATATTAACTACATAATTAAATCCATAGATATGGATAATACAATTTTAAACAAAACAGACAACGAAATAATAGATTATATATGGAATCATAAAATGCATTACGTAAAAAAAGAGACATTATATAGGGCCAAAAGTAGAGGGGGCTTGGGGTTGCCGAGCCCTCTACTACTATAATTAACTAACATAATCAATAGATTAAAAAAAAAATGCACTCAGACCCGGCTACAGCGTGAGAAGCACCGTACATCTACTGGTTCGGCTTCACCTTGAGAAACCGACCAGAGATATACAAAAATAACAAATTAATATAAAAAAATCGAAGTGCCACGCAAACATATGAGAACTAATTTTAAAATATAGAGACAAAACAGATTTATGCAAAATTTAATAAGTAAAAGTCACGCTTGGATTAGGGAGGAGGTAACCAAAAATATAAAATGTAGAGTAGAGCAGGACAACTGAGGGGGTAAATTGGACAAAAAATTGGAAAAATTGGGGAAAATAAGATCTGTCAAAACACAAAGTATAATTTTTAAATACCTGCACAACACCTGGCTAACAGGCGAAGAAACAATCAAACATCGTATGCTGAGGATAATGCCGAAATGCCCTTTATGTAAAACAGCGAACTTCACCAAACTACATACGATTGTCCAATGTGATAAATCTAAACATAATAGGATAAAGTTAATAATGAAAATTTGCAAAAAATATAAGTATAACAAAAATAACATTTTATTCATAGATTTAGACTACGAAAACAAAATCGTTCTAAAATGTATAGACTATATAGTAACTACGATGATATCCTGTGGACAGGTGATAAAGATTTTTAAATAAGATACGTGGTAAAAATAAGAATATTAACCACAACAAGAACTCAGTACGTCTTACGACGAATAGATACTTACCGTCAGGTTGATATAACGCAATTGATGTTGGAATTGGGGGAGAGAGGGGGAGGGAGGAATAGGTATTACAGACCGAAGGGTCGCGTAGCGCAATTGCGAGCTGATGCCATACCCATACCCCCTCCTCGCACCCCACAACAGCCATATTTCAAAGAAAATTTCAAATTCTATTTCAAATATTTCAAAGAAACCCATATAACTTTTTTTTTAAAAGAGAAAAGGGAAGAAAGGAAGAAAGAAAAAAATAAAAGAATTTTGTAATTTAATTTTTTTTCTTCTTTCTCTGAAAGAAAATTCTAAAGACATATATAGGAAGGGATACAGGGAAAATATAAGGGGGAAGTAAATGGCGATGACATCATGGGGCTAAGTCACAGGGCTCAGTGAAGTGCATAGGCCCATCATGAGTCTTTGAAAACACCCAATGTAGAACATAAACAGACAAAATAAAGACACAAATACATACTGTATAACACTTAGTTTAAAACCCTACTAACTTCTCCCGCACTGCATGGTTGACCACTATAGAATAATGTGGTCTCATAAATACGTTTGGATCTTTCAATAAAGCATAATCAGATAAACTAAATAAAGGAGGCCTAACGCGACCCAGGAAAAACACATAGAGAATAAAGAAGCGTGAACCTTGGATCGAGCGTAACCTACCTATCAACATCTTTAAAGACTATTATGAGGAACGACACATATTATCACTCGAATAATAAAATAGGAAATTATTTTTTTTAAACAAAGTCTAAATAGTACACCATTCCATCGTCAAAATTAGAAAACCATAAAACAAATTAAAAGATACAATATAACATCATAAAGGAAGAAATACAACTGGGAAAGATATTTGATCTATACTTGCTGTCTCAAACATAAAGAAAATATAGCATACACACAATATAACACCATTACATATAGCAAACACTGAGACCTAGGCGACATATAGCAAAGGTTACAAAACATTTCAAGGGAATGAACTTCGAGCAAGGTGAGGGAAACCAGACTCGGACGAACAACCCTTTAGATAACACTATGGAAACATAAATACCCCATCAAAAATTCTAAAAACTAAATTTTTTATATAAAATTTTGTTTTAATAAAACGTAGAACACATCTGAGGGGGAAATACACAAATATAAAATACTTTTTATTTTTTTTGGGAAATGGGGGCATCTGTCCGTTGCCCCCCCCCCCCACTCCCAAAAAAGTGTGTGTGTGTGTGTGTGTGTGTGTGTGTGTTATTATACCCATTACATTACTTGCAAAATATATATGGTGCTGACATTTTCGGCAAGAGGGAGACCTACCGATATTCTGCATATAATTATTTTAATGTTTTTCAGAGCGAGAGTATTGGGGCCTGATCTGTTCAATATATTTCTCAACTGATACAGCAGGTATAATCAGAGGCGTAGAGGGGGGGGGGGAAGGGGAGTACATATGTCCCCGGGCGCCAAGGTACAGGGGCGCCAAAATGAGGCTTACAACGTTACATTATAATAAGTAAACAAGGGTAATATTCAAAAATGTGATTAAACGGGGAGGGGGCTGGGGCGCCAATTTTATAGTTCGTCCCCGGGCGCAAAATATCATAGCTACGCCTCTGGGTATAATAGAGACCCCCCCCCCCCCCGAGTTTGCCACAGAGCGCTCGTGTAATATACGGTTTAATACAAAATACATGATTGTGGGCAGGAATATACAAAATTTGGTCGATATACATGATCGTTGGTATCTATTCAAACGAGGGCCATGAAATACATTAGCAAATTCCTACAGTATTTTAAGGCAGGCGATTACGAATTATTTAAACCACGTTTTTCATCTGTCACAGATTTTATAATCATTTTGAAGTGGCTGCTTTATCTCGAGGAAAACGAGCGGTAAGTGTTATACAAAACAAAATCTTAATAGCAATTTGATCACTTTTGCGTCATTTGACAGTAAGAATAGTAATAAATAGAGGATAATTTCTTTTCCTACGTTAGGCCTAATACCTGGTATGTTTTTTAGTGTGGTACACACACAAAAAACAACCCCAAAACAACACTAACAACATTTTAAAAAACCCACAAAAACGAGTGCCGTGCCGAAGCCACGGGCTAAAATGCTTTATTATCATTTTTTTTTATTTATAGCATCAATCACAAATTGAAATATATACAGTATTAGCGTTGGAAAAGAAAGTTTTCTTTTTGTTATATTTTTTTTTCTCACCCTAGCGAAACACTTTCTGCAAATGACCTTAATAAAGAAAAATAATAAATTAACCTAAACCACTTTGAATGTCGACCGTATCTTTTATTTACACGGCATCATGCGCGGAAGAAAATACCAACTGAACCGGGATTTCAGACAGCAGATGAATTGAAGTTGATTCATTGAACATCATTAGCAATTGTACAATCAAACAGATGCAACAATGAAAAGTGGAACTATGAAAAATCGAGAATGTTAGATTTGCGAAGGATTTATTCCGAATCATTGTCTGCTAATAGAGAATTCATGTCAGTTGCTGTGTCGGCGATGCCCACACAGCGCGCCGTCCAAATGTGAAGTTGCGTTTTGCTGACAGACATAACACTGTGCCATAATTTATCTGATGGCATGTAAAGAAGCTGCTTAAATTATAGTATTTAAAAGTTTCTTCATTTTGTAAGAGCTCAAGAAATTAATTCTGGTTTGAAAGACAAGATGACGGTAAAACTCAGAAGACGTAGCTGTACAGTACCGTTGGTGTTGGAGACGTCATAATAAAGGTAACTGCGTTAACTTCGCTTTTTGTTTGGTAATTTGTTGGATATTATCTTTTGCTGATCTTCTTTGAGCTTGGAGTAAATTTTACATTCTGAACATTTTTATTTGCACTTATCTGCTTAATATGTATTGCTGGGATATCATATAGAATATGAAGTCAGTATAATGGTACTATATTACATATTTGAATGATAAAAGAGTGGTAAATGATATAATGATAAGCTACAAAATAAATAATTTGCCCAATATCCCAAATATGTTAATTAAAACAAACATTGAATGTAAATTCAGATATAATGAGCAGTTGTAAGAAGTAAGAAATAACATTTTATCCATTGAACCTGTTATGTGTTATCATCATCAGTTTTAAAATAAACACATGGAGACAAGTTTGCTTAAATTCTAAAATTAACACACACACACACACACACACACACACACACACACACACACACATATGGTATTTTAATCTAATACAGAAATGGTGACATTGATATATGCAGACCAATATTTTTTTTCTTCTACAGATATAAATTAAAAAGCCTAATTCTGAGAGTTTCACCTACAACATTCATGATGGGAAAGGGCCACTAATTAAGAGCTGACATATGTGGAAGAAAAATACCATCCATGTTGAAAAGGGCTAGAGGTAATGTGAGAAAACATAATTTATCAATCTTATTTAACATTATTGTTGATATTTTATCTCAACTGGTCAAAAGGCTAAGTGGGTTTATGTAATGGTCCAGAGTGTGTTATTTATTTCACATCCCCTTCTGTCTTTCAACAGTAAGAAATTAGCTACTTTGGAGTCCATAGTTCTGATCAATTTGTTTATATAAAACTTGGTTTTGGGCTTAAATCAACATCTTGGATAAATCTAATAATGAGCAAAATCCAAGTATATACATGTGATCATGTATAAGATTAGTTGAGTTTTTTAACCAGCCTAAAAGCCATACT
Source organism: Sinohyriopsis cumingii (assembly GCA_028554795.2). Classification (NCBI taxonomy): domain Eukaryota; kingdom Metazoa; phylum Mollusca; class Bivalvia; order Unionida; family Unionidae; genus Sinohyriopsis; species Sinohyriopsis cumingii. The sequence continues at coordinate 6,227,133 of CM068837.1, read as the reverse complement.
TCCACAATATAGGCTAAAATCATTAAGTTGTCCTTGAAGTTTGATGAGTGTTAACCATTAATAATAATAAGGTGATCTTTCATCTGAGTATGTTACCACCGCATGCAATATTTATACATGTAGTGCAGTTTTTACTAAACGTAGAATACATGCTTATATAAATGAGATCTAGATTGAAGAAGTGAAGATGCATACAAATACATGAGGTTATAACCACTACTGCTGATTCAAGTTTGATCATGCTTGGCCATTGGGCTTATAGAGTCAAGTTTCACAATGATGCTTATTATGAGTGTGATAAAGGTATGGTAGTGAAGTGACCTTGCATCTGATTGGCAGAGTTTCTTATGATTTGCACAACAGTGTTTATGATCCAATTTAGATCTGACTTGTTTAATTATTTGCTTGTATGTCTGAGGCTATAAGCAAAATCTATGCATATAATGTGGTGGTTCTACATCTCACTAGCCATTCTTGCTACTGCTCTTAAAACTATTTCTCATTAATTTCATCAGACTTGGTGAATAGATTTATCTCATCAAGATATAGCAAAAGAGCAATTTTGTAAAAAAAATATTCATTCATATTAAACTCAAATTCTGCATCTGATTGGTTGACCTTGCAAATAATATAAGGGCTCTATTTCTGACAAAAAGATTATTTTGATCTAATGTAGCAGAAATGCTTATATGATCAAAACATTGAACATATTTGATGACAAATAAGAAATAGTTTTTCATGCAAATTTGATAAACATTGATAAATCGGTTCATATCATTAAAAGCTTGGAAGAGTTTGATTACATGTGAGACCATCACATATTAATCATTCTTTATTTAGAGAATTATTTTTGTCAGGATTTAGTAAAATATGTAAAATCAATATGGACTGGTTTTGTTATGTACAGCAACACTAGTTGTTTACTGAGTACTGAGGGAATTGGAGTAAGGCAAGGGTACATTGCAGTAGGTAACCTGGTTGACTTGATAACAGGATTTTAACACAAACATTTTTATCAGGAGTCTAGCATACTAACCATTGATTCACTGCAGATCCTGCCCCCATTAGTTACCTTTTAATACATAAAGCATTTGGGTTTTTTATGTCACAAATCCCATAGGGATTAAAATTAACATCATAGGTCTCACTGGATAGTTTCGTATTTTGACATCCCTCTAATTTTTAAGGTAGAAGGCATGAACCTAATTATCACAAGCCTAGCATTTATAAATTTACACATAAGCTAAATCTATAATGTGGTTCAGATTTACTTTGAGTTAGGCATGGAAATAGGTTGGCTTGTTGGTGACTGCCTGTCACAGTTAGATGAGCATTGGAGATCATATGCGTAACTTAGTCTGCAAATGAGCTGCCGACTTTTATTTGTGTCTGCTACAGAGGTAAATATAAAAAAATCTTGATGGTAGAGGGGTGATGAAAAGTATGCTAATTTGTTATAGTACTAGTGAACTTTATTCATGCATAAGGCACATACTGATTCTTTTAGTTGCCTTGTCACAGAAAAATATTGAAAATAGCTATTTCTAGTAAAAAATGAATGTAAAATGTACCTGCATCCTTTGACCCTACCAGAACCAAACTAAAAGCTCAAATTTGTGCAGCTGCTTTTGCTCATCACAAACATAATTGGGAGTATAACTGCTAACCCTACCCTCTAGCACACATTTCATTCATTCATTGGATTAAAGTCACGTGCACCTTTCGGTATGTGCGACTGTTTAGTTTGTACACGTTTGTGTACTTTTTGAATTTAGCGATTAACTTATACAATGCCCCCAAGCAAGCAAGCCGAAGCCCAGGTGCCCCAAAAGGTCCCGCCCAGGCTCTCATCGCTGCAACCTTCTCCATCGTTGTACTCCGTTGGTGGTCTGTTTCTGCATCCTGCATCTCCTTCCTCTCTCATTTCAGGCAGTAACCGAAGCACACCAGCAGCAGTATTATGAAATTTTCGTTGCAATCAATGCCCAGTTCCCTATATTTATTGGGCTATTCCTGTACTATCTTGCCAAACATGTGATTGTCACATACGCTTCAGATATTCCTGAGTTGTGAATTTTCCTATCTTTTGTAAGGTCTATTAAATTTTGTGTACTTTGCGTACTTGAATTTTCCGAAAATCTTTTCACATCTAGTAGGCTTTTAGTAGCCCTTTATTTTGTTTTGGAGATCTCAATTTGGTTAAGTATTTCGTACGTGTGGCTTTAAACCAATCAGTGTGTTTCAGGGCCAGTAAGTTGTTGGTCAAAAGAGGGCTTTCGTGGGTCAGAATGAAAGCCCTATGTGGTAAAATTTGTTTGTAAAAAAGAAAAAAAAAAAGAAAAGAAAAGAAAAAAAAGGTGGGTAGGGAGTGTGTATGCTATATTTGTGTGATGGCTATAGACATTTTTGTTCGTTTTTCTGCTTTTCCCACATATCCCGACAACACACATTCACGCTCACTTTCTCATTCACACTTATAAGTAGATGTGGGGGGGTGGGTGGCCTTATTTCTTTTGTTTGATTTCGGGAAGGCAATTCTTTTCATACTGGGGGGTGGGGGTGGTTTGATTATTTGAGGCATACTCTTTTCATTGTTTCTGCCTTCATTCCCCAAGGTCTGCAAGTGTCCTGTTCTTTCTTCTTTTACTGCCTTAGGACGTTTAACTTCATCCTGTGCCTTTTCCTGCTCTTCTTTATTTCAGCTCTTTCTGCCTTATCCCGTGTCCGTTTCTATTTTGGTCTTCTCGTCCTTTTGATACTGCCATGTTCGCCGTGAGATGTTTTCTTCGAGGGAGGTGGTTTGATTGCCTTTGTTTCCCTTCGCTTTGACCACTTGGCTATTTACCTGTTATTTTTGTTTAGCTTAGCTATTTGTGATTTATTTTAATGTATATTTTTTTTATTTTTATTTTTTTATATTTTTTTAATTTTTTTTTGATCCTACGGGACCTAGCATGCCGTTATAATTCCGAAACAGTGATTTTGTAATATTTTGTCCTTATCTGGTTTTTATTGTTCGGGTTATGATCGGCTGTGCCAGTCTGTGAACCCACGATACCGAGCCGGCCGTCACAATTCCCAAACAGTGATTTGTAATATTTTGACTGGTCTTTGATTTACTTTTTAATATTTTTTTTTTTGTTTTTTTTTTTTTGTTTTTTTTTTTCCTTTTTTTCTTTTTTTTTTTTTTTTTTGAACCTACAGGGCCTAGCATGCCATTATAATTCCAAAACAGTGATTTTGTGATATTCGTCCTTATCTGGTTTTTATTGTTCGGGTTATGAGCGGCGGTGTCAGTCTGTGAACCCACTAGCCCGAGCCGGCCGTCACAATTCCCAAACAGTGATTTGTAATATTTTGATTGGTTTTTTTCTTTTTTGGTTCGATCTTTTAGGTTTATTGGTTTTAATTTCTTTACATGGTCTCTCTTTATACCCAACCTTCATTCGGTTTAGATTTGTCCCCTTTTGCCTATTTTGTTAATGAATGTCATGATGTTATTATAGGTCATTCCTATGTTATTGTTTTTTGCCACAAGTAACTCCGGGTATGTCCACCGTTCTCCTATTTGTTCCTGTTGAGATTTTAGTTCGGCCCTTTCCTGGTTGTATTTGGGGCATATATTTATTAAGTGTGCGATTGTTTCTGGAGTTGGGCAGTAGGGCCAGTTTTCGGTTGGTCCCCTTTTTATGTGTTTCCCTGCGCATCCTGCCAATAGTGTTTTACCTGTTCTTATTCTATTTATTATTGTTATATCGTATGGATTTTTGAAGGTCGGACTTTCGACTTTTCTACTTACTTTTTTCATCATCGTGTGTATTAGACTGTTTGCATCCGATTTTTCCCATAGCTCTTGCCACGTCATTGATCTTGTCCCATGTTATTGATTTCAGTGACGCTGTATGCTATATTTTGGGCTTTTGGTTCGTTTGTGGCGTTTTTTGCTTCTGCATCTGCTTTGTCATTGCCTGGGATTATGGATGTGAGAGGGTATCCATACGAATTCAACGTGTTTGTTGTTTTTTTCAATCTCTTTAAGTAGCGATCTTGCATGATTAATCATATTAGGTCTGCTCTTGGATTGGTCTGTTGCTAACGATTGTAGTACACTGTAAGAGTCGCTTAGAATGACTGCCTTAGTTGTGGGGTATGTTTTGACGTATGTTAATGCCATTAGTATTGCCATGAATTCTACCGTGTATATAGCGCATTGGTCTGGGAGTCTTTTTCCAACAGCGACATCTAATTTTGGGATCACTATCCCTGCTGCAGTTTTATTTGGATTTTTGGTTTTTGATCCATCTGCGAAGATTTGCGTGTATGTCTCGTATTTGTTGTCAATGTACGTTAGTATTGATGCTCTTAGTCCTATCGGGTCATTTTGTTTTTGTCCTAGTTTACGTAAGCTAAGATCTATTTGTGGTGTGGGACAGGTCCACGGGGGGTCTGGGTAGTACCTTATTTTTTCTGGGTTGATATTTGCGATTTGAAATTTCCTTTTTAATTCTATAATTATTTTCCCACTAGGTATTTTTTTATTTTTTCCTTTTGTATCGAATGGTTTGTCGCATGCTAAGAGGGCTTGTAGCGTGAGGTGGTTGGGTTGGTGTATTGATATTCGAGTCGAGTATCGCAGCATCAATTCCTTCCGCCTTAGGTCTAGCGGGGGTTCTCCTACTATTATTAAGATATCTTGTGTGGGGGTACCATTTAGGACGCCGGTGCATACCCTTAGCGCTTTTGATTGGACTGTGTCTAGTTTCTTTAGTAACGTGGCGTTCGCCGCTCCATATACCTGGCAACCGTAGTCCAATTTTGCTCTTATAAGTGCTCTATATAGGGTAACGAGTGTTTTTTGATCAACCCCCCAATTCACCCCTCTGAGGTTTCTGTGGAGGTTGATGTCTCGTTTGCACTTCGTTACGAGTTCTTGGATATGAGCTGCCCACGTGAGTTCATGGTCGAATACCATACCTAGGAGTGTCGCTTGTTTTTCGAATTTGATGGGTACCCCCTTTAGGGTTAAGTTTGGAGTGGGTGGGGGGTGGCCACCTCCCGGATTGAAAACTATGCCTACTGTTTTTAGAGGTGACAATTTAAATCCCCATTTATCTGTCCAATTTCCTATATCGTTTAGTCCTTTTTGTAAGTGCTTGGTCGTTTCTCTGCTGGCTGGGTTGCCAGTTTTCCATACGGCGCTGTCATCGGCGAATTGGGATAAGTCAAGGTGGTTGGGTTTTACCGCTGTTTCCAGGTCGTTTATCATTATATTAAATAAAGTTGGGCTGATTACGCTTCATTGTGGCGTGCCATTTTCCAGTTTGTATCGTTCGGAGTAGTCTTGTCCTAGTCTGACTTGTATCTTTCTATCGGTTAGGAAGTTAGCAATAAATTTGTATATATTGCCAGTTATTCCGTATGGTTTAAGTTTACTTATCAGTCCCTTAGTCCACATTAGATCATATGCTTTTTCCATGTCTAAGAAGATGGCTGTAACATATCTGGATTTTTAAAATTTTTCTCTAGATGCTAATTTGACAGCGGTTTCTAGTCTCATGAGTTGGTCTATTGTGCTTCGGTAGTTGCGAAACCCGCTCTGTGTATTAGCTAGTAGTCCTTTGCTTTCTAAATGGTATTTCAGCCTGTTGTTTACCATAGTTTCCATTATTTTACATATATTGTCTGTTAGTGATATGGGCCTGTATGATTTTATATCGCTTGAGGGTTTTCCAGGCTTAAGAATCGGGACCACTACTGCCTTTTTCCATCTTATAGGTATGGTACCGGTTTCCCATATTTTATTAATGAGGTTAAGTGCAATTGTGACAAGTTTTTTGGGTAGGTTCTTGTACATTTCATACCCCAAAGTATCCTCCCCGGGGGATGTGGTCTTTTTGCCGGCGAGGGCCTTTCTCCATTCGGCTTCTGTAAACGGAAGGTTTAGTGGGCCGTCATTATTTCCTGCTTCCTTTATGTTGTCAGAGTTGCTTTCCTCAAATTGCCTTTTATGATTTTTAAACTTATCCTCTAAGTTGGTATTGCTACACATGTTGGCGAAATAGTTTGCGAATAATTCTGCCTTATGTTTGTTGTTTTGTCCAGGTATGTTGGGGGTTATTGATTTAGTTTTGCCTCTCATTTTTTTAATTCTTTGCCACACCTCCTTCGATTTTGTGTTAATATCTAGTTTTGAGCAGAATTCTCTCCATGAGTTTTGTTTAGCTATCATAATAGTTTGTTTGGCAGTTTTTTCCTTTTCCTTGTAGTAGTTAAAGTCCCTATTATTTTTAGTTCTTTTGAATTTGTTTAGAGCTCTTTTTTTCTCTTTAATTGCTATTTTACATTCATTATTCCACCAGGGCACCGTGGGTTTGGGTGCTACTCCTTTAGTTTTAGGAATTGTTTCTTGGGCCATTGTGTTAATGGTTTCTATTAATTTGTCATTAAAGGTGTCAATGTCCCGGTGATATATGGTTTCTGGGTCGATTGAGTCACCTATCTGTTTGAACCTAATCCAGTTGGCTTGTTCGTATTTCCATCTTGGTGTGAAGGACGCTTTATTTTGAGGTATTCTAATTTGTATTTCTATATTTATAAGGTAATGGTCACTTCCCATAGGGTCGCTTTCATCAACTTGCCAATCAGAAATGCCTGTTAATCTTGGTGTGCATAGAGATAGGTCTATTGCTGATGTGTGGCCTGTTCTGTCATCTATCCGGGTGTGCATTCCGTTGTTTAGAAAAACTAAGTTGCATTTTTGTGCCCATTTTTCTACAATTTTTCCTTTAATGTCCGTCTTTTGACTCCCCCATAGTTCATTGTGCGCATTGAAGTCCCCGCATATTACCACCCATTCTCCACAGTCTTTAATCATTTTGATTGTTTCGTCTGCACTTAAATTGCGCTGCTCATTTGTTTCATAGAGGTTAACGATTAGTACCTGCTTAGTTTGAGCGGTTATTTTGACTATCTGTATTTCGAAGTCATTGGGCGGTCTACTATCTGTTAATTTATGCATTTCTGATGTAATTCCATCTCTAACAAAGGTTGCTAACCCCCCTCCTCTTGCTGTGGGGGATCGATGCTTTAGGTATTTGGTGTTGTAGCCTATGATGTTTGGGATAAGTGAGGTATCATTTAGGTGGGTTTCCTGTATGCATATAACATCTGGTTTTCTTTCCTGTTCAAGTATTTTGTTATTTAGTTGGTCAGCGTGGGCCCTAAGGCCGCGTGCATTCCATTGCCATATTTTGATTTCTGCTCTGGAATCCATCTCTAGTGCAAAAAGTCTTAATAGTTTGTTTAATTTACTGTTGTTTTCGTTTTATGCGTGTTTCCTACCAGTGAGGGTGCTACCTATTTATTTTGTTTTTGGTATCCTGATTTTTGTTTTGGCCTGCTTATAGTTTACCCCATGGGAGATCATATATTCGACTATTAGGGCTTCTCTAAGAGCCCTGGGGCATTCTGCGTGGTTTGGTTTGTGGTTACCACTACAGTTAGCGCAGTGCTGATTGGTGGCGCTACATGTTTTCCGGTCTGGGTGGTGAAGACCACATTGATTGCACTGGAATAGGTTTCCGCAACTCTTAGAGTAATGCCCCCAATTTTTGCAGTTGCCACAGAACCGTGGTTTGTTTTTGAAAGCAAAAAATTTTTTAGCCTCGAGTTTTTCGGCTATTTTGATAGTTTCTGGGGTTACAGGCGCCCTTAAAAAAGAGTACCACTGCAGTGCTATCCTTTCCCCTTCTTGTTTTTAGGCGGATTGCTTTCTCTACTTCCTGTCCTTTACTCCTTATGTAGTCTACTATTTCATTGGTTTTATTTTGAGTTGATACGTATATGACTCCTTTGTTGTGTGTTTTTGGGGGGTTTGGGTCTATGTGTTGTTTTGTTCTGTTGTGTCTAGTGACCTGAACATTTATTTGGTCTATTCTTTCAATTTCCATATATTTGGCAATCTGTTGTTCAGTGGTGCATTTGATTATCATCAAGTCGTCTCTAGTGCTTTTAAGCGTGAATTCTCCTTGGTGATGTTTGTTCAATTGCCATGCTATGGTTTTAAAGGCTAACTTCGTTATTTTGGAATTTACTCCCTTGACGAAGAGAGTCAGTTCAGCGGGGTGTTTCTTGTTTTGGATATTTTGCAGACTGGTCTTTTTTCCCCTGGTGTTTGTCTCTTTAGCTGACTTTGTTTCGTTGTCCATAACCGGCTTGCTGGGTCTTGTATTCTGACAGTTAGTGTGTTCCTTATTCTTTCTAACTGGTATTTGGGATTTGGTTTTCCTATTATTCTTACCTTTTGTTGAGTCGTGTGTGACTGCTTTATTTGTGGTAGGGTGAGGGCGTTCTGTTTCATCTAGTAGGTTCTCAGTTTGAGTCCCCTGGCTGCTAGTGTTTTTAACCAGTGTGGTCTGGGTTGTTTTTGTGCTTGTTGAGTATTGTTCCTCAGTTTGGGTACTCATGTCGGATGTAGTTTTGCGGTTACTCGGTAGATTGTCCACATTCTCGTTTACGCTTGGTGACAGGTAGAGTCTACTCATCGAGTCAGTTGGGGTCGAGTTGAAAATTGGCGTTAAGAACTGTATCTGTCGTTTTTCTCTTAGGGGGGATGAGACTGCTTCGGAGTAAGTTTGCCTTAGTTTATCTGCCTTTAGGTTGACCAGGCAGCTGAGATAACTATTTGATGATGTGACATTAATTTTGTTGTTATCCATCTTGAGTTTCTTTATTTGATGTAAGGTATATATGACGGGATATTTCTTTAGTTTTAATCCTGGGTTTGTTTTGATTTCTTGCAATTTATTTGAGTTTAATTCTAGCTTAAAGCTATCTGTCTTAACTATACTTTATTCTACTTAGTACTATGAAAAAGCAACAGCTGTAAGGGGATATGCAAATAGCTTTTATTCTGATTTGTGTAATTAATTATTATATTACTATTATCCAATTTAAACTTATTGAAAATTATTTTCTAGCCAAATGGTCAAAGTAAAAGGTTTTACTTACCCCGATCCAATTTTCTTTTTAAGATCTTTAGAGTTTTTAAATACAGCCTTCTAATTATATAAGTTTCATTACATTGGTCAATAATTAGTCACATGTGATGTCACTTGTAACTAATCAAACCACAGCAACTGAGAGCAGACTAAGCACTGATATTTATATGGTACAGTGGCAATATACAGTCTGTCTGCCGCAACACATGAAACAAACTGGACAAATCTGAAAGCCTTGAATTTGACTTTATTTATCTGTATGGTAGAACAGAACCTGAGTTGAAAAGCTTTTAAAGAAAGACCTTGATATCAAACCTAATAATAACTGCAGGAGTTATATTATGGATAATTAACCATTCTCTCAGTTTCAAACTGGGCATTCCATCCCATGGGGTTCTAAATGTAAACCAAGTGTAACTGATATCCTAATGAACTGTAAAGACCATAGCAGCACAACAGCAGGGGACCAGGTATGTCCAGATCCAGAAATCACAGACCAGTTTCAAACTGATGATGAACCACATAAAAATTACACATCTGCTAGAACTTATGTTATGAAGATAACTTAAATTGCATTATTATTAATCCTCCTCCTCACATTCATCATAATTGAGATGCATCATATATGTTTTATTGTAAAATAGTTTATGCAACATAATTCAGTGAAGACCTTTGCTGCCAATTTACCAGTGAACCATTTGTTTCAATGAACATATTTTATGTTGTAACAAGGAGCATCATTTAAACATTATGATACACTTATCATACCTGTATATGAAATCTTAATACTAACACTTATACTTGCAATACTACTACTAATAAAAACACCTGCATTGATAATTTGATTATGTTCAATTGGACTTGTATCTAAATGATCACCAGCTGTATGAAAAGACATATTTTAATATATAGATATTGGATGGAATACTAGTTACCACAATTGAATAGTCATATGATAAATGATATATTATTTTAAACAATTTATATTTGCAGTGAAACATACTTTTACATTATTTTCACTTAAATTTCATTTATAGAGCAGTATACTCTGCATTCATTAAATTACTGAAATGGTTATAATACAACAACAAATACTGCAACTTCCAGAATCACAAAAATCAAAAGATATAAACAAAAACTTCCCTACATGTATCAACAGTTGTCACTTAATAGACAGAACTCTGAAGATTTAGAATAGGATGTTAACAAATTAGGTATTCAAGTTAAAAAGAAAAAAATACCAAGTAAGCTTACTACCAAAAAATCAAACAATAACAGTGAATTTTAGTACATTCCCAGGAAACAGAATATATGATTTTTCTTAACTTGATCTGATACATCTTAAATCTATAGAAAATGATTCATATTGTATGACTAAAATATTATGTAAACAAAAATTCCATCACTTTTTTCAGATGCAACATGCATACCCCAACCCATCCTTCTTGATCATAAAGTATACCAGCATTCCACTATAAGATGGGGAGCTGTAGTGGCTCAGTGGTTAGCTTTCTGGACCTGTGAAATAAGGTAGGTTCAAATTCTACCATCAGACCAACCTGGGTTAGCTACCATGGTGTGTCCTTGGGCAAGGCACTATACTTAAAGTGCCTTGGCACTAAATAACTTACTTGTGTTGGTTTACCATAAAAGGCCAAACCAAACACAAAAAAACAACAACTTTAAAATATGAGTTTTGTCAATACTAAGTAATTGAAAATCATACTGAAGAAATGTTTTTGTTAATACAGATTAATGGATCTAAAAAATCTCTTTCTTCTGCAGGAGTTTAAAATGTTAAATTAAAAAGGTCATGGTACACATTGCTTTGTTCGTACACATCAGGCTCCATAACCCATATCCAACTAAAAATTTTAGTAGAGTCAATAAAACATATTTTAATCTGGATGATAATATTCTTTCTCCATTCATATATTACACCACCAAGATTGATCCAAATAAGATTACATTTTACTATAACACTGAGGATGAGTATGCCTCTTAACAACTTACAAATGTGGAGAGAATGGAGTTAAACTGAACTTTGATTTCTTTTCAACCATAGCACAAGATGATCATTTATTATGAAAAAACCTGAATAAAGTTGGAGTTCATAACCATGACAGTCTTGATACAATATAAATTCAATATATTATTGTTGTCTTGAGGTATAGTTCTGTATATTACAATCTCAGACAAGATCAGGGTATATTTTAGTACCATACAGTTAATTCGGGATTGTATTAATACCTATTCTGGTGAATGAACATTAAATAAGATTTACTATTTTGGAACCAGTTGCAATAAAGTTTACTAAACAAGAGAAAATATGACTTTACTATAATATCTAAAATGTAAAATCTGCAAACAGAATACTTGCTTGACTTTACACTTCAACTATATCATAATATTTATTTGAAATGAATTTATACAAATGGCATTAAATTTGGTTTCAGGCTGGTAATGACAATGGTAGTAGTGAATAGGGACGGTCTAGGGACTAGGGAACTTCCATGTTAAAAAGGGTATATCCACTCTGGGGACTATGTAATTTAACATGGGAGAAAAAAAAAAAATATCCATTCTAGGGACAAGGGGAATTTAACATGGGAGAAAGAAAAAAAACTATTCACTCTAGGGACAAGGGAAATTGAACATGGGGAATAAATCGTGGGACTGTCTTGGGACTAGGGGAAATGGAACAGGGTCGGGACCCTATTTTAATAAGGTCCCGACCTGATGGGTCTATGAAAATGGAACAGGCGAAAATTGAAACAGGGAGGGGTCTCTATTTTTTTATTATTTTTTTAAACAAAAAAATAAAAAAAGGGGTAGGCAATTGAAAGTCAAGATCTTTTCGAGAGATAGGAATGGCCCTGAAAAGGGCCTTTGGTTTTATGTTAATATACCCTTAACATAAAGGGCATCTGTGACATCTTCTTCTTGACCTTAGGCTGTGCCTGACTGCAGGACCATAGATTAAGACTCTTTTGAGGCATCCTTGATGCTCCACATAAGATTCTTCGCATCCACAGGCTGGTGTCTGTCCTGTGGATAACTGTCCAGTTGGATCGGACATACATTGATATGTCCGTCCGGAACATCATCGAAGACACAAGCGTTGAAGATTGTACATCGGTCCACATGTTGGGGTGCTGAGTAACAGGTGAAGGAATGCAGTGAACTGTACTTATTTATAGGGGGAGGAAGGATTGAAACGGATTGAGTTTGTTGACCAATCCAAACACGCGTTACAAAATTCAGTCAGCCCACGTCCAATCCGAAGAGAGCAGTCTGTGACGTCACATAGTCTATATAGATTCGCTAGCGCCTGTGCGTAGTCAATCTAAGCGACAGTTTTTCAACATGACGGAAACTCAGAAAACGATCAGTTTGGGTGCACTGATGGTGGAGACTACCCAAGGGAACCCAGACTTACTTTCAGAAGAGGTGAATTGGGATTTTGTGGATTTTTTTACCTTGCAAGAATTTGTTCCTGAACCTTCGTCACCTTCTCCTTCATTACCGCACATGGAAAATTTTAGACAGAGACAGAAAGAAGAATTGGAGAAATTTATACAACAGCAAAAGGAAGCGGAACAAGCTTTTCTCCTACAGCAACAGCAGCAAGAAGAAGAGGTAAGAAAAAAACAAGAAGAAGAAGACGCAGCAGCAAAGAAACAAGGGTGTCAAAATCAAACGGTCACGGTACTGTTAGACATTTTAGTTAAGAAGTCTGAAACAGATGTATCAGACTTCTTTATTACGGCCGAAGAGAATACGACCTTCCCAAGCTAAACACTCCAACCCTGTGACTACGCCTACTGCACCATCCTTAGTGATTTCAACGAAATCATCATCAACAGTACGCAGTCCAGAAGTAGGCCTTGGCCATGGCAAAGGCTTAAGACAGTTAAAGTTGATTGTTTAAACTCACCCCTTACACCAAAAAAGGCCCTTTTCAGGGCCATCCACGTCTCTCGAAAAGAGATAGGCTTTCAATTGCCAATAACTAAAAAAAAACATTTTACCCAATAGTACCTGTCTGTGTATGAGTGTGCGTGAGTGTAGGTTCTTATTTTAAAATCAAAACCCAAAGACACTTACCTTTTATAATTAATTTATTCTTTTATAAATATTTACAATTCACAATTCACAACAGAGCACTTTAAAAAGTTTATAGACTTATTCTGTCTCATTGTTCACTCTCTGTTTTTTTAATTTCTTCACCGTCATAGTCTTTTCCTCCTCTTCCTCCTCACTTTCTTCCCTTCTTTTCTTCTCCTGTTTCTTTTTCTTCACCTGTCTGTTTTCTTCCTCTTCTTCTTCCTCTTCCTCTGAAGAATCCCTCTCTTCTTCTGACTCCTCTTGTTTCTTTTTTGGGCAGTCTGGTGACCAATGTCCTTTTTCTTGACAATAATAACAGGTATCTTGACTTTTGTCTCTTCTAACCCCTTTTTTTTCTTTTTTGACGGTCTGGACACTCTGAAGACCAATGCCCTTTCTTCTGACAGATATAGCAAGTATCTTGACTTTTATCTTGAAAGGAAGGAGAGTAGTCCCTCGGCTGGTCTGAAGAGAATTTTCTAATGACCCCTCGCAAAGCTCTGATGAAACGTTCAATCTTGGTAGTCTCTTCCATTGTTGTGCTCAGTTTGAGAGTGAAATGAATAGTGAAAGGACAAGACACATACCCTTTATATACGCTGGTCTGCTATGACTATAAATTAATCCATGGTGTTTAAACTTTAGTCATTTGACTTTTTGCTATCGAGATGAAATGATCCAATTCATTTGAGAAGAAAGAAGAAGAAAGTAAGAGGCAGAAACGTGATCTATCGCCTCGTACTAGGGCTGAAGTCTTGGCACAAATTCATGCCAGTGATTTTGAAGAGGACATGAGTGAACCAGAATCCAAACCCTCTAAACAAAGTTTACCACCCTTAGTCAACCCTGAAAAGTACTATGACATTCGAGAGACGGAAAAGCGTCCCTCTAGAAAATTTAGAACTACGGCTTACAAATACACAGTGAAGTTTAAAGATTTCAAGTCTGAAGTACTGTTAGAGAAAGCAAAAGGGTTCATCACCGACATGTGGGATTCTTTGCTCACCACACTCAAGCGACAATGTCAACCCAAAGAAGATGATCGCTTGAGACTTTCCATACAACATGACGGCTTGAAATCCCCTGTTTGGATCGAGTTTAGCAGCCCTGCAGAATTGACCACTTCCAAAGTCATGGACAAGATTCAACACGTGCAACAATCTAATGACCAGTTTGACATCACCGATGGAAAAGCCACACTGGACATGACCCACGTCTCTCCTCCTCAAGGGACCGGACAATGCAGAAAGACCTTATTGGTCAACAACCTTCGCATTACCAAAACAAGTCTCGTCCAAATTAACAATTTTCAAGACCACATGTGTTTAGCCCGAGCCATCGTGGTGGGATGAACCTATGCCGACAAGAACGACACGGTAGAATGGAAAAGAGCCTGGGAGAACATTCGAAAATCGAACCGAGCCAAACAACGAAATGAAGCAGAACTTCTGTTACAACAAGCATGCCTGTCCAAAGACACATCCTGTGGCATTCCTGAGATGCAAAAATTGCAAGATGCCCTAGCTCCACGATACACCTTGAAAGTGCACCCTCAAGAAGTGCGCGGGTCTCTGTTGTTTCGAGGGAAAGACTTTAAGGATGGAAAATACATTCACCTCTATCATCACGATGACCATTTCGATACCATTACCACTATCACTGGATTCCTGGGATACAAATATTACTGTGAGAAATGTGACTTATGATGGTTATAATAATCGAGAGCAACACAAACATTGTGGATCGAAATGCTCAGGATGTTTGGCCTCTCAACCCTGTCTGAGCGAAGGGCAAGAACCAGTGCATTGTCCTGCTTGTCTGCGCACATTTGTCAGCCCTGCCTGTTACCAACAACATCTGAAGATGCAAGGTTCACAGAAGAAATGTGCTTGTCAACTCCTGAGATTGTGCCCAATGTGTGGACAAGGTCTATGTATCAACAGTACCAAGGCACACGTATGTTCAGGAAAGAAAA
This sequence comes from Sinohyriopsis cumingii, assembly GCA_028554795.2. Classification (NCBI taxonomy): domain Eukaryota; kingdom Metazoa; phylum Mollusca; class Bivalvia; order Unionida; family Unionidae; genus Sinohyriopsis; species Sinohyriopsis cumingii. The sequence goes on along the minus strand of CM068837.1, from coordinate 6,212,052 downwards.
AATGTCACATTTGTCACTGCATTGTGGACTTGGAACACCAATGCTACATACAAAAATACCAATCCCAACCAGAGAAAGAGGATGGTCACAAGAAGAAGAAAGGCAATTTCATCTTTTTCGATTTCGAATGCATGCAAGAGATCAGTATTCACATTCCTAATTTCTGCGTGGCTCATCGAGCGTGCGAGAAGTGATTCAAGAACCTATCTTGAGTTATTGCCCTCACTGCAGTAAGATTCCTGGAGGGCGTGAAAAAATCTTTCAAGGACCGAACACACTAGCCGATTTCACACAATGGGTCTTAGACCCCATCGACAAGACGTGGAGCCAAGAGGACATCGAACATTATTATGGAGATTGTCATTGTCATGCCACGGTGATGGCTCACAATTTCTCCGGATATGATGGACAGTTTCTTTTGAGATGTTATACGGAACGTGGCATCGAGCATCCTAAAATCACTTTGAACGGAGCCAAAATCATTTTCATGCAAGTGGGACAAGTGCAGTTTAAAGATTCGATGAGCTACTTAGCCATGCCTTTGAGTCGAATGCCTAAAATGTTTGGAATGACAGAAATGGCTAAAGGGTACTTTCCACACTTTTTCAATACAGAAGCCAATCAACACGCCGTTCTACCCCATTTGCCTCAGGCTCACTATTACGACCCTGACAACATGCGTACCGAACGAGAAACTTTCTACGCTTGGTACCAGGCTCACGCCTCCGACCCTTTCGACTTTCAGGAAGAAATGCTAAAGTATCGTCGTTCCGACATGGACATTTTACGGCGATGCTGTGGAAAATTTCGAGAACTGTTCATGGAACACAGAGGGGTTGATCATTTAAAAGAGGCTTGCACCATTGCCAAAGCGTGTTCCTTAGTCTACCGACAACGATTCATGCTTGAAAACACTGTGGCTGTCATCAGTCCTCAAACGACCAACTATGTCAAACGTCAATACTCGGTCAAAGCCCCATGCTGGTTGCATTACTTGTGCGACAAGGAAGACAAATGGATTCAGCATGCCCGCAACGGACAGGGCGAAAGATCATCGGAATGCATTCGGTCAATGGCTGGGACTTAGAAAACCCCAAGATCATGTACGAGTTTAACGGTTGCTTATTTCACGGATGTCCCGTCTGTTACCCTGACCGCGGCACTAAAAATCAGTTCTTACAACGAACCATGGAAGACTTGTACCAGGCCATTTGTCAGCCACGCCTAAAGTTAGAACAGGAAGGATACCAAGTGGTGGAAATGTGGGAACACAAATACAATCACCGTTTGAACACCGATCCCGAGTTTAAACGCCTCATGGAAAGTTACCAGTTCATGGACCCCCTGAACCCAAGTAATAGTTTGTACGGAGGAAGGACCAATGCCACCTGTTTGCTGTACCAAGCTGACAAAGAGAAAGGAGAAGAAATCATATACTTGGACGTGTGTTCACTGTATCCCTACGTGTGCAAATATTGTTGCTTTCCTGCAGGGCACCCACAATTGTTCACCGAACACATCGACCTAAAAAACATTCGACAATACGAAGGCTTGATCAAGTGCAAAGTTTTGCCTCCCACGAACCTATACCATCCCGTCTTACCTCGCCATTGCCAAGGCAAACTTATGTTTCCTTTGTGCCGTACTTGTGCTGAAACGTGCAACCAAGATCAACCTTGTCATCACACCCAGGAAGAACGGGCCTTGACGGGGACATGGGTCAGCGTAGAATTGTTCAAAGCTCTGAACATGGGATACCAACTGTTAGAAGTGTACGAAATTTGCCACTTTCCCAAGACACAATAATTCCACAAGGGTGACCCCACGCAGAAAGGCATTTTCGCAGACTACGTGGATGCCTTTTTGAAACTGAGCAAGAAGCCAGTGGCTATCTGTCCTGGTGTCACACTCCCGAAGACCAAAAGACATTCAGAGAGAAATTCTGGGCACAAGAAGGCATTACTTCAGATCACATTGAGAAAAACGAAGGCAGGCGATCGTTTGCCAAAGTGATGTTAAATTGCTTGTGGGGGTAAAATGGCACAATGACCGTGTTTACCCAAGACGGAGTATTTGACCGAACCTTCCCGCTACTTTCAGATGATTCACGACAAAGCCAAATTCATGAAACACGTGGACGTCGTTCGTGAGGATTTGATCTTGGTGAATTACGAAGAAGATCTGAACTTTGTAGAAGATGACCCCTTTGGAAATGTCATCATTGCAGCTTACATGACAGCTCATGCTCGCTTAAAATTGTACGAAGCTTTAGAACTGTTAGGGGAACGTGTCTTGTACTTTGACATGGACAGTTGCATTTATATCGATCACCCGAGTCAACAGCACCCTGACATCGAAGGAGACCGTTTAGGAGCCTGGACAGACAAGCACCCCGATGACAAGATTCTAAGTTTCGTTAGTGGTGGTCCCAAAAATTACGGCTACGAATACTGGGCCAAACAAGGAGAAGTGCACACGAAGTGTAAAGTGAAAGGACTTACTCTGAATTATCGTACCAGTCGAGTGGTCAACTTTGGCATATTGAAAGAAGCCTTGCAGTCTAGAGATAGTGACCACCTATCAACCCAACAAGATTGTACGTTTACCCACACACCACATCGTCAGTCGACCCTTGGAAAAAGTCTATCAAATCGTGTAGCAGAAGCGAGTGCGGCTTCCCACCCACTTTACTTTGCCGTATGGACATGTCGGTATAAAACATTGGTTGTAAGAGGATAGCCACCCACCAGAAGGATGACTTCGCCGCAGCAAGAATCGAGTGAGAAATCCAGTGAGAACTCCAAGTTCAAACCCTACCATTTTCCAGTCTTCTTACCTGACTATTGTGATTGTGCCCGTCGATTGGACATGTTTCAAAAATGGCCTACGGATAGGGAAGGATTACCTTCTTCGTATGTTTTAGCTAGAACAGGATTTGTCTACTTCGGACCCGAGTCAGGATTGGGATACGAAGTACAGTGTTTCGCTTGCGGACTGAAGTTACGAATGGATCTATGTATCTACAAAGATTCAGCTATTCTGGAACATACTCGATGGTCTCCGCACTGCCCTTACCTTTCAATGGCCTTTCCACCCATTAAACTACGGTACAATTATGACGGTACCTTAGAGACGGTACCTTCCAAAACTAGACGTAAACACATTGCATCCTATTTCATTGTTGTTTCTTTTCCACATAATAGCTTATTTTTTATAAAATGTTAAACTTTACTAATCTTTTTTCAAGATCACTTTAGTTTGCAAAAATACATCTTGTCATTTATTGGCATTCTACATTGAATTTTGTAAACTAGCTATAAACCTGACCTAATTACTCAACTTAACTGCTGACAGAAACAGTCTACAGTAAATGTATTTCATTTCTATAGCTCGATGGATAAACATTACATCTTTTAAAGCTGTGCACAGAATAGGCCGACATATCACGAGTCAGGAAAACATGGGGGTGGTATCCCCTGTGTCCAAAATTAATATCATTTTGAATAGAATATTCTAGTGACAATTGCCTCTTTTCAAATGGTAAGCATTGCTTTTTTTATTTTCATCAATCTGTCAAATTCGGTATGCATTTTGCTTTAATATTTGAGATGGAAACCTTAGGTGCATAGAAATGTCAGACAGCATTGTACATCATGGATGGTGTCCAACATACTTTTATGATCATAAAACAAAATCCCATTTTTTAGTTATGGCCACTGATTTAAAAAATATTCATCCAAGCTAAATATAATAATAATAATAATGAGGACTTTGTATAGCGCCTAATCTTTAGAAGCTCTAAGCGCTTTGCAACATTAGACAACATAAAAACATACACAATGATATGATTACAAAAACAAACACCATGAAATTAGAAAACATAAAAAACATGCTGAGAATATTTAAGGTAGTTAACATTATTAAGTCATTAAGTTTGTTTTTGTAGTCAGAATAAGTAGTTTTGAGAGCACTCTTGAATGGGATCACTGCGTCTTTGTGTCTAAGTTCAGTGGGCAATTCATTCCATGTTGCTGGGCCCTGGTATGCAAAAGAATGCTGTCCATGTGACTTTGTTTTCATAGTGAGAATAATGAGTATATGATTGTCGGAAGAGGAGTGTAAGTATCTTGCTTGTGTGTACACATAGGTGAGGTCGGATAGGTATGTTGGACTAGAGTCTGTCAGTGAAACGTAGCACAGAGAACTAATGTTGTGTTTGATTCTGGATCGAATGGATAGCCAGTGTTGGGTACAGAGCAGCGGGGAGGTGTGCTCTGATTGTGGTACTCTAAGTATGATCCAAGCAGCTATGTTTTGAACTTTTTGAAGTCTCTGCAGTAGATATTAAGATGAACCAGACAGAATTGAGTTACCATAGTCCAGTCTTGAAAGCAGTAATGAACACACAAGTGTTTTAGTGGCATCAACTGAAAGATATCTGAGAATGGAGCTGATGCGTCTCAGCTCAAGATACGCAGCCTTGCATATGTTCATGACATGTTGGTGCAATGTGAGAGTACTGTCCAGAGTAACACCTAGGTTTTGTACTGATTGTGTGAATTTAATGTTGGTGTTGCTGATATTTATTGTGTGAGGTAAAGGATGTGAATGAGAAAGTCTTTGATAAGTAAGTATGGCTTGATTTAAATTGTGTTTTTCATGTGACTTGCCAGAGATTTTTAAATGAATTGATAAAGTAACTTGAGACACATTTCAAAATACATGTTTTAAAAATATTCCATTGATTATTGCTGGCATTTAGAAAAATGCAATGCATCCTTTGTTGTGAAACTTATTTTAAAACATTGTATTACTCATGCAGAAGCCTGCTTGAAAACTAATGGCAAAGCAAAGGCAAATGGAATGGAAGAGACCATATCAGAGACCCTCAATTATGCACCCAACCAACGCAGAATGATAAAAAACAAGGTAATCCAAATGACTCTTATTTCATCAATATTGGATTCAGTTTCGTCTTTTAAAGCATAGTATTTGCAAAGCGGATGCATTTCTAAACTGATAACAAAATCAGCTTATCCTATTGCCCAGGACTATCAGAGCTAGAGTCCAGCTAACTACAATATGCATATATCTTGTCTGATCGGACAAGTGCCTCCATTTGGAATTTTTATTCACATGAAATATTTGGATGAAATAAATTCATCTTTGTGCAAATTGATTGCACCATCCACTTGCCAGAAATGACAAGTAAGTGCAAAGTTATCTTGTATCATGGCTTAACGATAGTAAGGGAAGCACAAGTGCAGTGAAGAAAATTTCATACATTTTTATAATGCTGATTAACATGACTTATGCATATGTAACTAGTGCTGAGATGATATGACTTTATTTAAGCATTACAATTTTGTTTTAATTTGCAGGTGCCTGAGCAGAAGAAGTAATAGATAAACTTTACAGTGGAGTTGGAGACTGATTCTGATTCATAATCTTAATTAAATCTAGAAAATAAACATTAAAGTCATATTAAAATATCTGTTGTATTGTTTCCTTCTTTCATTTTTCTCTTAAAAACAAATGTCTGAACCTTTAGTCTGTAAATTCAGTGGATTCCTTATCAGCCCATCTACTTTTACTTTACACCATGCTACTTTAAAAAAAAAATGAATTATCCCCATTGGGGTAGGTCCCCCAAACCCCCCTACCTACTTTGTCAACTTACCTGCCACATTTAAATCTAATGGAAGGCCCTGCTGTAAAGCCTGTTAGTAAAACTACCCAACAGGAGGATTTCATACATTTGCAACTCCTAGATGGATGGTAATGTTTTCATTTTTGTAATGTAGATTTGGACATTCTTGCCACCAGTATGGAATATGTGTTTCAGAAACACAAGCAGCTTTCATCAGATTTGCATATAGGTTTTATATGTTGTGAGTATGTTGTAGGAAGTTTTTTTAAATAACATCATATGAGATGATGCCAGTGGAAATGGCAGAAAAGTGTCTGTATTGTTCACCAACTACACCTTGTTCTTACAAAATGTGGCTGTTACACATTCCCATGATGATGTCACTGACAGCCATCAGTGAGGAATGCCCCAACAAGCATGATACAAATTGCTTCCATTGTAATTGTTACAATTCCATTCTGACCACTCCGGTGTCCTAGTGGTTAGAGCGTCCGCCTCAGAAGCGGGAGGTCATGGGTTCAAACCCCAGCCAAGTCATACCAAAGACTTACAAAAATGGTATTAACAGCTACCTCGCTAGACGCTCAGCATTAAGAGGTTAGTGTTAGGACTGATCGGCCTGGTGTCAGGATAATGTGACTGGGTGCAACATCATACTACATGTTTGCAGCATGATGCCCCAGTGCTATACATCACTATAAACTGCCACACTGCAGACATCGTAGCAATATGACTGAAAAATTATTCAAGCTACGTTAAAAATCCAATCACACACACACAATTCCATTCTACGATCCAGAACCAACACTAATTCCGTACTACAGTTCTTGCATTTCAATCCAATTTTGCTTTTGAAATGTAGTGCCACTCAATTCATAATGAACCCATTCATTTCAAACACTCGCAAATACTTATTATTCCTGTCTACAACTGAAAAATATCTATATAAAAAAACGTGTAACTGTGTTTTATGCAAGGGCATGGAGATGCACAAAAACTTGCACCTGAAGCTTGAATAAAACCCCGACTGTGGATAAGACTTTACCCATCGATTACCCCAGCTTGGGGATAAATTCTGACCGTGGCGATTTATTATATATCCTATGACTGCTCCAGCTTGAGGGCAAAATCCAAGCACATCCCTAAAAAGATAACAAGTATAGCAGCTCTTTACCTTCTGTAAATGCCACTTGAGCTTCCTGATGCTGTTGTATCTGCCATTTGACAGAATCACGAATGTGGATATATTTCTTAATTGCCTCTAGTTGTTGAGCTAGTTTAGCTGTATGAAATTCCTTTGTGCAGACTCACTCATTATTAATATTACAACAGTGATTTAATTACACATCACCTGTCAGCACACCGATGATAAGTCAGTTATTTTATAACACACCAACAAGCTTGCCCCTTGCACCCCCCCCCCCCTTTTTTTTTTATTTGGGCACCTGTGGACATGAATCTGCAAGGCTCAAATTGTCATTTTTAATATAAGATCTCAACATTTTTAAGGCCTTAATTTTAAAGACATCCTTAAAACCCCCAAAAGGTTATCAACTGGATCACCAGCCTTCGTTTAGAGTAACAGCAAGTATATATATATATTTAGGTCTAAGGAAACACAATAAAAATGTTTGATTTAACAATGACATATTTGCCTCAGGTCTGTGATCCTGAAGTGAATATTAACTGTCCATTTATTTTCTTGGCTTTTCTTTACTAGGAAATTGATTATAGAGATTTCTGCAATGGTGAAGGCAATGTAAAAATTGGTTACTATAACATACTTTTTACGCCATGTTTGAAAAAATAAATCCAATGGAAAGGTTATAGTCTGAAAATCTTCATTAAATTAAGTTAATATAGGGGAAAAAACTTTAAGAGTTCATAAATATTTTTCAGTGCTGAATAAAGATATAACACTTTCTGCTGTGATTTTAATAGTTTCTGAGAGCATGAAAAATTTCTAGAACTATAATGTATAAATGTTTTCAAAAGATTATATTAATATGAGGGAAAAATCTGTTATGAAATAAACTGACAAGATCTTGTATGAATTCATGTTATCTTTAAATATGATATTTGTGTGAAAATATCTGGAAGAAAAAACAAGATGGTGCCACTCACACATACAATGTGGTTGCCACAGTAGCCATATTAAGAAACTTTTTATCGCTACTTCTGAATGGATAATTGTGTCAGCGTGTCAACATGTGTACAAAATACTTATGTTGATGTCTAGCAGGTCCTGAATGAGAATTATGGTGCTGTACAGACATCCTATAAGGCCACCAATGTGGCCATCCTGAAAATCTTGGTATAACTACTTCTCCTGAATGAATCGTCATATCAGTGAAAGACTTCTTATGTCTAGTTGGACGTAAATGAAAATAGTGCCAATCTAACCTCCAATATGGCTGTTTTAATGGGCATCTGGAAAACCCCTTCCTTGCTACTTCTCCTAGATGGCTGGTCATTTTGACATTGTGCTTTCACTAGATGACCTATTTGATGTCTGGTTGGCCGTAAATGGAACTATGCATATGGTTTTGATGTCTAGTTGGTCCTAAATGTGGTTTTTGCTGCTCATAAACTTCTAATGGTATTATAGTTGGTTCCTTAATGAAACTGCTGTACAAAATTAAAAGGCCTTCTCACTTTCTGTCAAGTTGGATACAATTATCTTTACCAGCTAGGATTTCTTGATCCTCTTTTTTATACATCAACCCTTCGCATATGTAGTTAGCTAAAACAGTATTTTGAACAATTAATTGCCCTCTTGCAAATACAATCCCAATTGCATGCTTTTACCAGTGTGAGAGCTCCTTATATAAGTAGCTAAGTATTCAGTAACTGAATTTCCACATCCACATGCATCAACTCAGAATTAAAAGTTGCAAAACATATACAAATTTGAAAATCTTGAGACATGTGTCACTTTGCATGGTGGGTGTTATGATTTAAATGCAACAAGGAAATTGAATTAGGGTTAATTTCTTTAAGCTGTATTCAATCATGGGGCCCTGGATTATAGAATGGTCTAGGCATACACATCACTAATCAACTCTCTCTAGTCCAACCAATGTGTGTATATGAGAAAGCTTGCCAGTAGCGTTATGTGTGTTGATTTCTTCCAATAAATATGTTGGCTGCCATGTAAAGTCTATGATGTCCTGAAAAATGGTGTTAAGCTCCATACAAGCAAGCTAAACAATCAATGATATAATGGAACAGTAGACACCATTTTAGCTAAATATGCCAAGAATTGATTTAGAGACTTGGTTAGTGATGATGACTTAAAATTGGCAAGGGATTAAAAAGATAAAAGAAATGACCTTTCATGGCACTGTAATATAACAAATGAGGAAAAACAAAAGTTTATTGCATTTGAACCTTTTGTTTTTTCACAGTTTCAATTTAAGTCATAAGGCCCCTTATTTTGCCTTACCAAACATATAGCAAGTTATTACCTCAAGCCCTAGCACTAATAATGCCTCACAAGTAAGCAGTCTTTTATGAAGTCTCAGGTCTGAGTATATGTCTAGCAATACTTATGTCCAGTTTGTTTATAAAATTCTTTCTCACATGGTACAGTTTTCAGAGAGACACGATAAATTCAACAAGTGTGGTAATGAAGGGACAGGCATTCTTTATTTATGCACACATCCCAAAGGGACATTGCTATGTTTGAATCAACACTGAACTGAAGAATGGAGCATCAGCTGCATCAATTAAAATATTGTGGCCCACACAAAATACTGCAAGGACTATAATCAATTTATGAGTGCAATGGGCATGAATTACTGTAGCAGACTGGAGGAAGTAATCCGAATTTATTAATATCTTGAAGCTAAATATAGTAAAGTTTTCATCTATAATCTGTGGAATCATTTTTGCACACAGTTTGCAGGATTTGTCTTTGGGTCATCGTTTTTCTTTTTCTTCATCTTTCTAGCTTATGGTATCTTGATAAGTCTTATGGTGCCGTGCAACTGCACTTGATGATTACCACAGCCAGTGACATTGTATCAAATCTTCTGGGATCAGATGATTCAATGCAAATTCCACATAACCTATCACCATCCTCATGTTTGCCATCTGACTTACTAAGTTATTTTGCCTAAATAATAATAAAAACAATCTGGTCTGATGTATTGATAGCGTTCTGAATGACCATAATATATTCTTTGTATCTATCCTAGAAAATCCTGAGTGGATTGCTGTTTGGTTTTAATAAACCAAAGTAATCCAATGAAAGGCATTTTACAGACACAAGTGTCTGTTTCCTGTATGCAGTGATTAAATGATAGTATTATGTCTTTATTTTTTTAAAACTGATGATACATATGATCACCTTCAATGTGCAATATTAGTTATGTTAATTAACGAGTGGGCAATATTTGAATTTCAAAGATAAAAGTGTATGCCATGATCACTTTAGTAGGATGATTTGTCAGGTGAGGTTATCTTTTCTGTTTGAATAAATATTGTTAACTAAACTATTTTCGCAAGTTATGACATAAGAATGATTCAAAGAAAGAAAATTCATTAAATTGAACATATAAAATGTAATACTGCAACAGAGTCTAGATGAACTATTTCTTCAGAGACACAATCCAGACTCTGTGGCAGCAAAATTATCAAATAGGACACAACTAAGAGACAATCACATTTTCAGTCACAATGGTTTGACAATTATCAATGGCTTGAATTCATTGACTGTGAAGGCAAAGTGATTTGCAGTTACTGCAAAAAAAAGTTCCCAAACTGTCACAGATTTTAAATTCTACCAGTGGACTTGTAAGTGTAACTGACAAATTCAGGATTTAATCAAGCAAGTCTCATGATAGTATTATACCTAATAAAGCAAAATGTAGCACAGTATATTCATGACACTTAGGCCAGCATGTACAAAATATTCCTCAAGTTACAGTTGCTAGCACTCCACTAAGAAATGTCATTTTATAATAAATAAAAATGTAATGGAAAAAAAAATCGATAAAGTGATTGCACTCTTTAACATAGCCTACTACCTAACTCAATAATGAAAATGATTTGGTTCATTATATCTTTGTGTTTTATGGAATAAATGCATACATCTGATTGAATTTTAGGCAAGAGACTGAACTTTTGGGTTAAGTTAAAATGTATGTGGAACAAATGCATTTTCTAAAACTACTTGTATCAGTGTGCATTGTGACTTTTCTTTAAGATAACTCTAAATGGTACTGGGTAATAATCATTTTCTTCAACTGCACACTGTTGTCTTCCATTTGATTTGATGACTTACAGCTATACTGTCTACACAGTAGGCCTCAACATCAGGAAAAATTCTGTATACTTCAGTTACAGCTGAAATAAGTTTTGCATTAGTACCTGAATCAGACAAAAAAGGTTGTGTTCTGGTGTGTGAATAGAAATGGCTAAAAGTAATATAGACAAAAGCCATAAGAGTACACAAGTTACATATGAAAACCACCAATTCACTTGCATGTGTGGCATACAAGTTCAAAGATTTGCATCATGTTTATTTCTGTACACACATTGTTCAACTCATAAGATATTTTAAGAGCTATTTCTCTATTGTATGCATAATTCATTTACAAATGTGATTAGTGGGCCACACCGAAGGCCATACTATTAGTTCACTTGGCAATATGGTAACGTCAGCTGAAAAGCATAATCATCCATTAAAAGAGCATTATGATATGAACATTAGGTATTTAGGACATATAGATTTTTCTTTTCCAAATGGAGTCCAAGTAATTATTGCCCAATCCAGGTATAATTTTGTACACAAGTAAAGAACAAAATAAGATAAATCTTCATTTATTTGCAATTGACAATACACTTCTTAATGAATATACACTTTTGCATTTATTTTGTATCACTTGAATAAACAATATTTCTTTCAGTTCATTTTAAACTTTTATTTTATATCACTTGAGTAAACAATATCTCTTTCGTTTCATTTAACACTTAGAAACAGGTTCTTCCAGTTACAATAATCAACTCTGGAAACAATAAACAAACTGGAACTTTTGACCTAATTATATTACATTTACTAGGGTTAAAACAATAAATTCCTTAACATAATAAATTAACAGTTCCAGTTAATCAAACACAAAATCACCTTTTATACAGGGTGTGAACTGTTAATATTTACAGGATAAAGCTTATAGTTTCCAAATTGATTGAAGCTTACATGTTGCAGTTGCTGGCACATATCTATTTCCAGCATGGTTTGCATACATTCCACCTTTAATAATTTTGTTACTTCCCTACCCCACCCCATTCAGTAACAAGTATCAAAAATCAGGCTCATTCTAAGGCAAAGTCTGTAACTTGTGTACCACAGTCATCAGAGAGACAAAGATGCAAAACTTTATGATGCCTGTCAAAGGAAGAAAACAGTTTGTTGTTTACCCAAGTTTTGAACCAGTTAACTTGAATTCTCAGACCATCAATTGCTACAGCCCCACTAATTACAATTGTTAGGGAATAATGAGAACTCACCTTCAGTTATCTGTGTATATATATAATTTTAATAACCAAGAATACCGGATGTCTGGGAACATTATAGCATTCAATGGTAACGTCAGAACTGAGATGAGAGAATTAAACAAGCATAGTACATGACATAATATATCCATAAACTATTGACTGGGAAAAATACTACAGAACACCATTTCTGCTGGCAGTAAGATGTTGAACCTATATGTCATAAATATCAGGTTGGACATCTAGGACCAGTAATATTCATAATGGGCAGTACCCCCACCCCCCACCCCCCCCCCCAAGTGAGAAGGGCCTGATTTGTAATCTAAGCCACCCAACCTATCACAGCCTTTATAGTACTTGAAACAAATACTGAGTAATAGTAAAACAAACTCTGAAAGTTATTAAAACCAATTTGTTATATTTCCATAACTCTGCATAGTTAACTGTGCAAGCAGACTTAAACATATCAGTGTATGACAGTTAAATTGAGCTATAGCATCGATTAACAGAAGCTACGAATTCATCAACAAGCAGTGAACAATCATCTTCACAATAAATGTCAAACATTAGCATCCATAAGCTGTCAAGACAAGTTGTTACACTGGATATATAATCATCCATTTATTTCAAACAAGCTGTGAAAAACGAACCTCACGTCCGCTATATGTACGCTGGCCATTGCAAAGGATGCTTTAATAGATTAATGTTTATCGTCGTGTCTTGAGGTATCACGGTACCAATTGTTTTTCCATATACCTCAATGCTAATGTTTTGTGAAATAAATATACTTTCTGTCCTACTTGGGCATGCATGTCACACGCTGTCATATAGAACAATGCTAGATTGTCAATTTGACAATGACATAACCAGGTACTCCATTGCATTTAAGAGAGATAACTCTACTGGAACTAGACAGGGGTAAGAGTTATCTAGTCACAACAAGCACATTTTCAGTCATGTGTACCATATTTTAAAAAAATCATAAAAAATACAAAATATGATCTAGATAGAAATTAACACAAACTCACATGTTGCCAAGAGGCTCAACTTTTTTTTAAGCCAAACAGAAAGTACAAGTCTTACATAATGCACCAATCACAGCTAGTTTTGTTCTTTAATTCTGAATACAATGTTCCATACACCTTAAGCTCCGCCCACCTGGACTTGCGCAATTGGTACCGTTATACCTATAGCAAACCTTAATTTTTCCAATAATCTGTGAAATAGTTCGGGACTGTATAAGTAACAAATATACTTAGTCTCACTTGTGAAAAACAATTTGATGAGGTACTAACCTATGTCTTATATGAATGTGTATAGAAATGTCATTGAGCTGTTTGAACTATTGTTTTCATACTTTTGCTTCACCATCAAAATCATCTTTTGAAATAAAATGAATTCTTTCAACTATGAGTTGTATCTTATTCATATCAGCAATTATTGAACTTCACATAGGTGATATGGGATAAATCACATTATATCATATTATGTAATAACTAGGTCAAAGGTCAATGTACCAAATAGTATGCACCTGTCCTACTTCAAAATGTACAATTCACCTAAAAGAAAGGAATTTATATTTGTTTGGTAGGTGCAGAACTTAACATCAGAGACAGGTGGACATGACCCAATCTTATTATAAACTATAAGCTTTGACCACTTTACACTATCTACAGATACAAGAGGTCACTAACCACCAGTCCTCACACAAAGGTCCACCTACCCATCCTCTTTGTAACACAAATAGTAAGCTTTCCTCCTTTGTAATGTGAATAAAATTGTTTCAATAAGCCAGTCAGTCACCAAATATAGTAAATCGCAGCTTCTAAGTGGTTATGTTTGGATTGGGAGGTGAAATTAGGGGAATAAAATACAGAAAAATGCCAAATATAAACACTAAGTATAGCACATCAAATGGAGTTAAAAACAGGAGGAAAGTGTTTATCTAAAAGGGAGAGGTAGCTTATGATAAAGGAATTAAAGGTGGCAAAATCAGCAATGCGAAAAATGAGAAGTGAAAGTTTGATGACCTTACCTTGGACAAATATATGGGGCAGGGCCCAACAGGTCCAAGGACAGCCCAAAGGCAACTGTGCTATAACATCCCTTACAGGACCCAAATTTCAAGTGAAGTTGTGTTCATTTCCATCTAATATAAAAGGGTGAATAATTTAGATAATATAGATACATATAAAGTATATTTCTTCTACATAAGAATTTAATAATAATTGTCATAAGATAGAGAGAAACTTATCTCAGAGCCAAGCAGAACATACCTTATCAGTTTTTAAACTTGTAAACTTTACTGTTTGAAATTATCAAATTGCTTCTACTTACATTTGCATCAAGATTGAGGGCTAATATAATACTTCACAAATCTTCTCTTTATTTTCATAATCAGTCACTGAAAATGTGAGATTTTATTTCCTTGAAATGTTATGACTGGTGTAAGGGAGATAACTGAATGATATACATAAGGTGTGGTAACCTTGAATACATTATCCATGTAATATAGATGAGTTCATCAACAACCTGTATTAACTTCATTGCAATTAAATTATCTCAAAATACATTACTGACAAAGTGAGAACCTAACATTTAGACTCTTATGTTTAGTGGAGACCTCAAGAGTCATGTAATTTTAATTTCTAAGATGACGCAGCTCTTTCATATCACATAGTTCATATTTTCTACAATGCCGGCATGTAGAGTGCAGCCTTCCATAACCATGCAGATATCATCTCATGCCAATTTGGATTCTTGCGATGGGATGCAAAGTTTCAAGAACAGTGTGGATTTGAATGGAATGAATACGCACTGTGTGACTAAAATGGTTATCATTCTGTAATGTTGGACCAAACATGGAAATTCCACAGGAGCAGCTTGACAGAAAGAAATAGGATTAATTGAAAGTCAATAGTAGATTATAATTGGGCTTATACAAGTGCCAATGGGAAATGCTGACTTAAGGAAACTGTTCTTGTTTGTTGGTATTCACTGCTACTTCAACAAAAGGGAATGCAAGAGAACTGAACTAACTACATGAACAATTTCAAAGCAGGAGAGTGTAAAAAAAAAAGGGACAATTAGAGCAGGACAATTCAAATCAAAATGGGAAGGAATACCAAATCCTTAATAAATTACCTAAAAATTACTCATGCCAGAACATCCCACATGGTACAAGTGATCTATCTACAAGTGTACTTAGAATGTTCTCTATCCTGGTTTATGGCATGCCTTACAAGAACAAGATAGTTGTTTTTGTACACATGATTTTTCATCTTTTGCAGGTACAATAGCCAATATTTGGCCAAAATCAACTATATTATGTTTACATAACTTATTTTGTTGCATGCATTCCAATCTAGGAGGTAACAGCACATACATAAAGGCATCAGGTAACACAAGTCTATATCTATCATAGCTATAGTTATCAAAAGTCCCCATCCAAAGCCATCTTGTGCTATTTTCTAAAGATTTCATACATTTTATTCTTAAAGAACTTTCAATATTTGACCAAAAGTGTTCAGCATACATTTGTTTTCCTACATCAAACTAGTATAGTTCATAAATGCCGCCCACATGTATGCGTTTCTATGGAAACACTGTGAGGCTATTCTTTCCTTTAGGTATCACGGTACCAATTGTTTTTCCATATACCTCAATGCTAATGTTTTGTGAAATAAATATACTTTCTGTCCTACTTGGGCATGCATGTCACACGCTGTCATATAGAACAATGCTAGATTGTCAATTTGACAATGACATAACCAGGTACTCCATTGCATTTAAGAGAGATAACTCTACTGGAACTAGACAGGGGTAAGAGTTATCTAGTCACAACAAGCACATTTTCAGTCATGTGTACCATATTTTAAAAAAATCATAAAAAATACAAAATATGATCTAGATAGAAATTAACACAAACTCACATGTTGCCAAGAGGCTCAACTTTTTTTTAAGCCAAACAGAAAGTACAAGTCTTACATAATGCACCAATCACAGCTAGTTTTGTTCTTTAATTCTGAATACAATGTTCCATACACCTTAAGCTCCGCCCACCTGGACTTGCGCAATTGGTACCGTTATACCTTGACAACCATTTTGCGCGCGCACACCGGAAAGTCATGCTATATATTTGTTACTTGTGAACGTATTCGTGGGCAGTACGCTATATATTGTTCCCGTGACCGTATTCACGGGCAGAATGCTATATGTTTGTTCTTCGTGAACGTATTTTTGGGCAGTTACTTTGTCATCTTCAACCTAAAGGTCAAAACTGCCCATGAAATATATATATCTGCCCACGAACCGAAAACATGAATAGGACTATAACATAAGTGTATATACTTATTTTCAACATATACATAATTACTATGTAAGAAATACAACCTATGTATATGTATTTTGATTTGAAATGTAAACTATATCATGTCCTTCCCGTAAACCCACTTTCGGGATGACTGCCCACAACGCACCTAAAACGTGTATATATATATATATATATATATATATATATATATATGAACCGGAAGAGGTTGACATCCCAGATAAGCCACCTATATACCATCATTCATGTATTGGAACTCAGCTACTACCTAATAACATGCTTGCCAATAACCGAATAGGTGGTTACGGTGTTACTCCGCCAGGTGTGTTACTGTATTGTGGAGAGGTAGTGACCATATGGTTGCGTAGAAATACCGTCCGACTGAAACCCGATTTTTGGTGTTCAGCGGATTGGGACTTGTCTTGTTTGTGCCGTATACCTCATTTTGTGATGGCCGCTGAGAATGGCGGACACGAAGTGTCAAACGTCCTTTCTCATTCAGAGGCACGCTAAGCAGATCAGATGCTAGAAATCATTCCTTTTTACTGTCCTCGAGATGGCTCTGGTCTTACATATGTCATTTTAGCCATACGCACTCCGACTATTAAGGAGGACATCTTTAATTTGGCGACGCAGATTGTCTCCCCCACCTTCAAATCTCACAAGATATAACCGAATCTGCTTTCTTACATTTTCCATGTTCTTCCCAATACAGAGTTGTTAACCAACGTGAATAATTTTTTTCAGACTCTGGCTTTGCCAGGTTAGTAGTTATGTTGCTGTGTATAATGTGTATTATTCTCATGAATATAGTCTGTAAGGGTTATTGGGTTAATACTATTTTAATAATAATATTCTTTATGACTGTAGATTTGCATTTTAAAGACGATGCCATTATTGTAATCGTAATAAGCATATTCATTCATAAATTTTCATAAACTTGCACTCTAATTCACTTAAACATCATGTAATGTGAATGGAGGTTATGGACGTTTTCACAGATAATGCTGACCTACTTTCTGATTAGCTAGTGTAACCCACGTGATCTCGTTTACCAATTCAAATCATTATATAACTATTATGAGCCTCCATTCGTATTATGACCTAGTTATCTATACAAGATAACTATAACGTGGAATTAGGCATTCCTAGTATTATTGCCAGTCTGTAACATTCATTTAAAGACATTTGGATATATAATAGCTTTTGCGGATTTACCGTTAATCCATTTAAAATACATTTTGTGGTATTATATTATAGTGATTCTTCTATATGGTTAGTGCATCAGTATATTATAGAACATCATTAGGAATACCTTTGGAACTAATTCGGATTACTCGACACTTTTAGAATTGATGCAATTCATAGAACATTGAGGACTTGATAGAACTGTTTAGAATTTCATTCACCATGCTGCAAGTTATTTTTACTTTTTCACTTTGTGTTTTAGGGAAATAAATTATATTTTCAATTTTACACCCCAAAAAAAACCTGATGGTGCTTGCTCTATCTTGTTACTTATTGTAAGACTATCGAGTCGTAATACTGTAGTCAGATTTATATAAGATGCCATTTTTTTACCACTCAATCATGAGGAGCATTGCAAAGGCAAGTGCACAGCGGGAGGTTTCGGTAATGGACATTATATAGCCATTCCTCTGAAATGCTGCTTATCCTGTTATGTATATTTGATTAAATTTATATTTGATTGTATTTAATTATCTGTTGGTAAATGTTCAAATCTTTTATTCCATTACTTGCTATTGTAATGTAACTTTTTTCTTTTGCTGGAATAGAGTTGAGTTTTGACTGATTTTTTAAATTATATTTGACGTAAACAACTTTATAGAAACATTGTATCTAATGCTGATCTAGTTACTGACCTTGATTCAGAACCAGTGAAAGTTTCTAGTAAACAACTTTTTTATATATTGTTTTTAATCCTTTCTCAGAATAAGATTCATCAAGTGGAATTGAGACCATACTTGGACTACATATTAAATAACATGTATCAATTAGGTTTTTACAGAGGGTTGACCAACATCCGGTCAACTGTTTTCCGTTATAGATAGATTATTGTTGAGGTTTTGAGAAATAATAGTTATTCTTGCCTTAACACTGGATACGTCCAGGTGTTTTATGTTGTGACCAGTTTTTGGGCTAATTATTTTATTTTATTTTAAAGAAAATTTATTCTTTTTCCTGGAATTACTAGTGCTCTAAATTAATTCTTGGACAATGACATTTATCGAAATGTATACAAAATTTAAAATGGAATATTATTTTATGTGATTCAACAAAGAATTGTTGACAAGTCAGTATGACGCTGACCACAACATACGTCATCGCCTTCCATTTTGGATTTCATCGGGATTCGAAGTCAGTTCGTCAGGAATTTTTATTATTATATGACTTCTTTTTTAATTCTTGGATTGTTTTCCTAACGAAATAAATTATTTGTTAAATTTCATATAGCTTGTTGTCTTCACTTTTTTCTTGTTACTTTTTGTAAAAGCCTAAACAGGTAACAATCCAATCATCTGAAACGCTTATAGCTTCATTAGCAAGTAGCCATTTTTTGTGATGAAGGTCATCAGGAAACTAGATGCCGATTTCAAGGATATAACGGTTGTATGCAGCAGCTGCAAATGATTCAAGTACTGGAGGGTTTGACCCACATAAAACCACCAGTTGCTAAATAAGCTGTTGCTTCCATAGTGAAAGGCGACGTACTTCTCCATGTTATTTGGAATGTTCTGATATACTCCATTAAAATGTGACTTTCTTCGCCGAGATGCTAAGGTGGCGCGATACAATTTCGTATTTTGCACTGTGTTAGATTTTTAACGAAAGAGAATTTCCCAGGTTTTCCTCACTGTTTATCCTGGATATTTAACAAAGAAGTTGTATTCTTAAGTATTTCTAAAATAATTTCTTTTTATTTCGTGCATGATTGATGGGTCTTGTTTGGGTTATAGAGTATTCAGCTTGGCCTCAATTCAAATTTACACCTGTCAAAAACTGCTAGCTCCCCTTTGTCGTTTTCATTCATGACTTCAAATGTAAATGTTTTTGTAAAACAAAAACTAGCCGAGTTTTATTTAAACATTTTTTTTTACAATTTATAACTCATTCAGTGTACTTTCAGAATCTAGTATTGTATACCCTTGCAATCTTATTTTTCCATGTTTGAATACCAGTTAAATATATTGTACTTCAGACTTATTCAGGCTGATTTTTCAAGCACAAGAGAGCCGTAATTGTAGTCATCGGTGTGCTTAGATCATATACAATTTCCACAAGTTAAATGTGTAAAGCAATTTCAGCAACAGTACATGAAAGCAGCATAAAGTTATGCCAACATTCTCTACATTATGCATGTTGCAAATGATAACAGCTTCACATTACACCAGTCACTCTTTCAGAAGAACGTAATATCTGAAGAGGACTTCCGAATGGAATACAAGTGGCTACTTTATTATTCTGGGTGGATGCACGGCTTGAGATTACATGCGTTCTGGGCGGAAGATCGGCTTCATTAGCTATTAAAATGCTGCATGGGCGCTAGCCAACTTTTGAAATATATCCATGTTATGTTACCGATTATGCTCGTGTGCACTATCTGCAGTTTGAAGCTATGTGTATTCGAATGTATAGCCTACACGAACAGTAAACACACAAGTTTAGCAGTTGAAGGTTCTATCTTCGGAGGGTTCTGAGAATGAAAAAATTTCCACCGTAGTCATGTTAAAATAAATTTAAACTCAGCATTCGGTTGACAAATCTAAAGTTAGTATTCGCCTTGGTCTTAATATTAGAGAAATTGTTTGATCATGTGACGATTAAGAATGAATCTCCTCAGAAATCTTAAAACGTCCTAAGAACATTATAAAGTACATTGATATCATAAGAGATCCGTAAAATAAATACAACGCTGAAGAAGGACCGTCGGTTTGATCCTTTGGATACTGTCCATACCAAGCTGTTTGGAAATTGCAAATTGAAGCAGTAACGCAGAAAATTAAACTCGAGACTTTCCAAAAGAAAACTAGAGTTGAGTCCCTTGTAACATAGAATATGTTATCTCCCTTTGTCTAGTGTACACTCGAGGTATAATCCATTGCCAAGGTTAGAAAAGAAAATTCACAGTTATATATTATATACCGCATACAATAACCATTCCGTTCTTGAAAATAGGCTAGCTCTACTCGGTTAATCGGAGGCAGGGCTGTATACAGTGATTTATGCAAACTGTACAACTTTTAGCGTTCAGCTAAGACGAGAAACAGTAACGTATAAATTTGGTCATTAATGAACGGTTAGATGATTTATATACTGTTTTTATTTCGACGATAACTCTCTCAATGAAAGATCTAGAAGATAAATTACGGTATTTAAATGGCTTTTATGTAAATTGAAAATACTGACCAAATAGACATATGCTACTAAATAGACACTAAAATAGTGAAAGCTATTTATTTCGTTGCTAAATATATCTACATATTTAAAGGAAATATATGAAAACCAATATATAATATAATATAATATAATTTTTTTTTATCAACAGCAAGATTAGTGAAGCAACATGTACAAATATATATCTTACGAGCCGTATACGGTTTATCCTTGCTACAAGTCGGGGTCCATAATTCGATGGCAGATTAGGGTCTATATTATGTATTACTGCATATATTTAGATCTGCCAGCTCACCATACCATGGCATATCCGGGTCGATGAATTTGCAGTTGCAGCCGAGTACTATATTGGCAGAGATGTCTGTCCTTTGAACACCGTAGAATATTGTTTGACGTGTCCAAACATGGGACCAGAAAGGCGATTATTTGATCCGTCTCGGGATAATTTTCACTATTGGATTCTCACTATCCGATTCCAAATCGAACAGTGTTAAAAAGAAACAGTAAGATGACTATTTCCGAGATTTTGAAAACTCGCATTAATTCGAATCCTGGCAGAGTCGGCCATCTTGGCGTGTTTCTGGGCAATATACTTTACTCCAATTGCCTCAGCACGATAGCCTTTAGTATGTTTTATTTGCCGATAAACACCAATCAATCAATAAATCTGTCAGTGAACCAATCAGTCTTTAGGCCTTAATTACTTACTTTTTTCAGACTCCACAAAAAACCCAAAGTAATGAGAAAGACAATAAAAGTTGTTTTTTTTTCGGTCAATAACACTTTAAATGCCTTGCTTTTAAGTGCCCGAGTTTTAGCGTGATGAATGTTTCCATGATAGTTAGGTTTAATGCTACCAACCTTTCCTTTCATTCATCTACCTACCTACGCATCCATTTATCCATTCATTCATTCATCGACACAGACATTTGTGGGAATACGTGATCCAAACGTTACAGAAATAACGTATCGTTGCTCAGAATTAACATACAGAATTACCCGACACGGTGTTGTATATCTATACTCCATGCTTGGTCGAATAAATCTCCACTACAAGATTAAAGCACATTAGACCCCAAAAAATAGTTACGTGTATGGATCTAAATATAAAATTATTCAAGGGAGATAATTGGCAATTATAAACACGTATTTAATTTACTTGCGTTTACATCAATGACAGATAATAATAAAATAAATTATTATATGCTCATTTATTTCTCCGTTAACTTTACATTGTCAGAATCATGCAATAGTACTTGATACTGAACTCGCCTGCATGCACATATTGTATTCACATGCATAAAGAAACTACTTCCTATTGTAAACGAACAATGGACGCAGACGCCAGCACTTTTGATTTATTTTATTTGTCCGTGGATGAAGTAAACCAGCTGTTTGAGCCTATTGAAAGTAGAGATGCCAAAGTTGACAATGTGGATGAATTTGCGGAATCACAAAAGAAACTTATAACAAAGCAGGCAACTGAATGCGATGTCCGAAATGTGTAGCGTTGGCTGTATGATAACAAACGTGAGACACGCTGCATTGAAAATATCATTCCGGATAATTTAAACACGTATTTAACCGAAATGTTTATAACGATTCGCAAAGCCAATGGTTCTCAGTATGAGCCATGCTCTTTAGATTCCATAAGAAACAGCATAGAATGGCATCTTAAGGCTAAAGAGTACCCCGTTTTTCTTAGAGACCGTCCATTTCAGAAATCAATCGAATCACTAAATTCTAAAAAAAATGCAAATGAAGAAGGCTGGTTTTGGAAGAAAAGCAATAGCACCAGAGCCGATAAGCCACATTGACGAAGTAGCTTATTTTCAGCCGACTGCTTTGCAATTGTCTCTGTTCTACATTTTTTTGAGAAATGTTTGGATTTAGAGGCAGAGACGAGAACAGAAAATAAAAGTTTGGAGATGTATCAGTTTTCACAGATTCAACCGGTACAAAATTTCTTTAATATGCTGAGAGGGATAGCAAAACCTTTGACGACACTGGGAAGGAAGATTACAGATCCACAATACCTCGCATTTTATCTTCAGGAACAGCAACGGAGCGAGACCCAGTTCATCTTTACCTGCAATATTTGAAACAAAAGGCCCTAGGAAATGATGGATGCTGACAGACACTTTTATTTGACATCAATTCCAATCCAGAAACTGACAGAAACTTCCCAGATATGGTAACTATATTTATAAAGATTCACTTAATGTCTTTATTTAAAATAAAAATATAAATAAAGAAAAATATATTCGTACAATTTATTTTCGACAATAAAAGGAATAAATGAAAATACAATTATATCAAAATAAACACAAAATAAACAAAAAATATGGGGAAAATCCTGAATAAACTGTATACTCTGTACATGCCAAACAATTTTCACAATGAAATGCATCAACCAACCTTGAGAAATGTAAGAAAACAGATTTTTATGAACGTGTGCATTTAAAAAATAAAAAAATCTATTTTATTCGACAAAATATTAAAAATTGCAGGTATTATCCGAGACAAATGGGGGTTAATCAACTGGGAACTCGGATGAAACGAGCCGCAGAAAGGGCAGAGATCCAGGGGAGAATTACCAGCCATTCAGTATGGAAGACTACTGTAACAACCCTGTCGAAAGCTGGTGTCCCTCCAACAAAGATCATGCAAGTGACTGGGCATAACAATATGTCATCTATAACTGGTAATAATAATGAGAATAAATCTCCTTGCCTTTTTGCATCTTTAGTCTCCTCAAAATGTACTGTGTGGGCTCTTTCTGCTAATAAGAATTAACTTTTTTTCCATATAATGATCCACATCGCGGAAATATACTGTAATATGTAGGACTATAATCCAGACTACATTTTTGGAATCGAAATCACATTGATAATAATAATAATAATAATAATAATGATAATAATAATAATCAGGACTTTATATAGCGCCTAATCTTTAGAAGCTCTAAGCGCTTGACAACATTAGACAAGACCTATAAGACAAAAACATATATAATGATATGATTACAAACACAAACACCATGAAATTAGAAAACATAAAACACATGCTGAGAATATTTAAGGTAGGAAACATTATTAGGTCTTTAAGTTTGTTCTTGCAGTCAAAATAAGTGAGTTTTGAGAGCACTCTTGAATTGGATCACCGTGTCTTTGTGTCTATGTTCAGTGGGCAATTCATTCCACGCTGCTGGGTCCTGGTATGCAAAAGAACGCATTACAAAGTATTACCGCACTCCAAAACAAAACAAAAAATTGTTCTCTATAAAACAATGTTGAATCCAGCATTTTCTTTAGCTTGAAAAACTTTCATATTTTTCCAGCTTACGCTTTCAAAATATCAATGGCAGAACAGGAACAGTTATGCAGCTTGTCGTCAACGCCAGTCCCTCATGTCGCATGTACATCGTGCGCAAAAACAACCAAAAGGAGATATTCAGAATTTAGCTGGATTGACAGAAAAACTAAATTCCTCCATTCCAGACTAGCTGGGAACTTTGTTCAATGGCACAGTCATTCATAATATGACTTTAAATTTCAAATTTAGATAGAGCTAAATGGGATTTCTTTTTCAAATGAGTGCCTGAGCGCACGGTACGCTATGAAGTTAAAAGGTCGGTGGGTGGAGCTATGTGCGTATGAATAATGCTATTGCGTGTTGAAGAATCTACGGTTATGAATTTATTTTGGAATAAAGCATAAATCAAATAAACTGTTTCTTGTAATGTATTTTATTATTAAGCCTTGGGTAGTTAAACAAATATGAGCATATAATAAAAATCATGACTGCATTTGTATGGGAAAATATGAATTCGTTTTGTCGGATGGATATATCGCATTCCCGAGGTCGTGCAGTATTTCCATCCCGAAAACTCGTTCATATTTTCCCATGCAAATGCAGTAACCTATAAGAAAAGTATATGTATACATAAATTTCCATTGTTATTGTATGTGAAATTTGTTCAATTATCATCAGCTCTCTAAGTATTCAAACATCTACAAGACATCATGAATCAAAGTTTATTTTAGAAAATATTCACCAGCAATTATGGATTTTTCAAAGACAACTTTCTTGTACTTCTGTGCAGAATGGATAAATGAAGGCACAATTTACTTGGCACTTGAAAAAAATAATTTATCTTTCATCAAAATTATCAGCAATTGTCCTCAGCTAACGGAATTATTATCTCTTCTCCTTTGACTTTGTACACAACATCTGATGCATTTAAAGAATGAAACCGACATTTTAAATTACATAACTTTAAACGTGATCTCGAATTTTCGTTTCTGCTTATTAATTCATTAAAGATATTTTTCACTGAAGCTTTACTTTGTAAGCCTTCAGTCTGGCTGGCAATGCATACATGTTTGTTCTGATCTCTTGCTGATGCCTTGTGATTGCACGAGTTGTTCACATTCAAGTAGCTATCAGAGATGGCGCTCATCATTGCACTGTGCTCGCTACAAACATCGTCAGTTTCAAGTACCTCATGATCTGCAACGCCTTCCTCTTCCGATGAATACCTGTGATATAATGTAACTTCAGCGGATGAAGGTAATTTCATGTCGAAGGATGGGACTATTACATTGTAGTTCTCTGTAGAGCATGGAATCAAAACTGACTCCTCTGCATTCCCCAAATTTACATTAAGATCTCCTTTCTGGCATGAAACTTTATTTGAGTCTGGAATAACCGATTCGTTACTATTGTGAGATTCAGTCCTTTGTCTACCAGATTCCCAAAACCTCGTGCTGCAAAACAAAGGACACGAATCATGTGAAAGTAAGCAAAATAGAGCTATTTATTGTTACTAATATTATTAATTGATTTGGGACCCAGGGAAGCCAAAGGTTATTCTCTAAGCATCGGAAGGGTCTGCTTGATGAAGTACAAATTTGATTTAATTTCTAGTACATACATTTCCGATCTTTGTCTAAAGATTAGTCTCTGTAACATGACTGCATAGATTCGCTCAGAAAGTGTATTCTAATTATAGGAGATATATTATATGTTAATTGAGAGCTATGATTTATTTGTAGAAGTCTCCTACAGCATTCACGGTATCATAGGCATACCATGCAAAATTGTTTGGGAGAGAAGAAATACGTGTTCTCTTTATAAACCGTACACTAAAATAATTTTACCTTGTAAAAACAAGACTTTATGGAACGTACCTTGGTAGAGAATCATTCGGGAAGACATCACCGCTGACCGCGACAGGGTACTCTGTGCATGATATTTCTGTTTCCATCATGTTTTCTATGTTTTCTCTCAGCTGACTGAATGTTGGTCGACAGTCCGGGATAGGATGCCAACACGACAATAGTATTTGGTATCTGAAACAATAACTACAGCCTGTAAGGTTTCTTTCATATATAAATTATTGCAGATTTCTAGAAAGCTTTTGTAACATTTACATAGACTGGACAAAATCACATACTATGTCGGAGCGAACAAGATATTCTTGTTTATATCTAGTTTCTACCGCCAAAAGGAAATTCTTGTGTATTCACGCGACCTTCTTGTATTTTGGACAGTATTTATAAACAATATTTAAATATATATTTTTGTTTATTATTCTTTTACAGAATTAATGAATTCATGAAGCTTTAAAAACAATTACAGTTTGCATGCATGGAAATCGCATGCAATTACACACTGTGAATGAATGGAAATCGCTTGCAATTACACACTATGCATGAATGGAAATCGCTTGCAATTACACACTATGCATGAATGGAAATCGCTTGCAATTACACACTATGCATGAATGAAAATCTCTTGCAATTACACACTATGCATGAATGGGAATCTCTTGCAATTACACACTGTGAATGAATGGAAATCGCATGCAATTACACACTGTGAATGAATGGAAATCGCTTGCAATTACACAGTATGCATGAATGAAAATCTCTTGCAATTACACACTGTGAATGAATCGGAATCGCTTGCAATTACACACTATGCATGAATGAACATCTCTTGCAATTACACACTGTGAATGAATGGAAATCGCTTGCAATTACACACTATGCATGAATGAACATCTCTTGCAATTACACACTGTGAATGAATCGGAATCGCTTGCAATTACACACTATGCATGAATGAACATCTCTTGCAATTACACACTGTGAATGAATCGGAATCGCTTGCAATTAGACACTATGCATGAATGAACATCTCTTGCAATTACACACTATGCATGAATGGAAATCGCTAGCAATTACACCCTATTCATGAATGGGAATCGCTTGCAATTACACACTATGCATGAATGAACATCTCTTGCAATTACACACTGTGAATGAATCGGAATCGCTTGCAATTAGACACTATGCATGAATGAACATCTCTTGCAATTACACACTATGCATAAATGGGAATCGCTTGCAATTACACACTATGCATGAATGAAAATATATTGCAATTACATACTATGCATAAAAGGGAATCGCTTGCAATTACACACTATGCATGAATGGAAATCGCTTGCAATTACACACTATGCATGAATGAAAATCTCTTGCAATTACACACCATGCATAAATGAAAATCTCTTGTAATTACACACTATGCATGAACGAAAATCTCTTGCAATTACACACTTTGCATGAATGAAAATCTCTTGCAATTACACACTATGCATGAATGGGAATCACTTGCAATTCCACACTATGCATGAACGAAAATCTCTTGAAATTACACACTATGCATGAATGAAAACCTCTTGAAATTACACACTATGCATGGACAGGAAACACTTGCAATTACACACTATGCGTGAATGGGAATCACTTGCAATTACACACTATGCATAAACGAAAATCTCTAGCATTTACACACTATGCATGAATGGGAATCACTTGCAATTACACACTATGCATGAATGAAAATCACTTGCAATTACACACTATGCATGAACGAAAATCTCTAGCAATTACACACTATGCATGAATGGGAATCACTTGCAATTACACACTATGCATGAATGAAAATCTCTTGAAATTACACACTATGCATGAATGGGAATCACTTTCATTTACACACTATGCATGAACGAAAATCTCTTGCAATTACACACTATGCATGAATGGGAATCACTTGCAATTACACACTATGCATGAATGGAAATCGCTTCGCTGCGGCTGTTAATGAAGAACGTAATAGATATAAAGATTCATGACGTAATTAATCCTTTAAAATGTTAAAGTTTTAAGCGTGTTCATGAAACACGATGTCCCATCAAGTGACCGAGAAACTGTTCTAAAGGCAAACTTTATCCGAATGGATGGACAGTGGTACAGTAAAGCTACATTCGTGTTGGAGCCTTATAAGCGACATTTTTCTATTTGCCTAGAAACTATTTCCTTCTGTAATATGTCATGACATTTTCAAGGTCCTTGTACTGGATAATACCCAGGAAACGCCACGGATTATAATTGTCTCGTACCAATCATTTCACGCTAAAAGATGACATTTTTATTTTCGTTTACTCAAAATTAAAAATAAAGTGAAAAAAGGAGTACGATATTGTCATGTGTGTTGTGCATTCAGGTACAGGTTAGAAGAATGCCTTCATGTGCCATGTTTGGTTAAAGATGAGATAGCTTAAGAAACCAGTATCCTATCAAGAAGTTTTTGACAAGAAAGGCATTGAGATTTAGCTATTAGTACACTTGTTGTTAATCTCAACATTATCATCTATATTCAATTTAAGTACATTTTTACACAATATATTTGACTTTAGAAAATTAATAAATGTGACAACTAATTGCCATAATCTATATTCATGTTATATAATATTTAAAACTCTACTTCTACTATCTCATAAAATCCATCCATGGTTTAAAATAGTACTTCTGAGATCACATAAAATCCATCCATGTTATACATTGTTTAAAACAGTACGTCTAATTTATCTCATAGGATTCGTCAGTGTTACACAATGTTTATAACATTACTTCTAGTATCTTATAAAATCCATCCATGTTAAACAGTGTTTAAATAGCACTTCTGATGTCTCATAAAATCCGTCCATGTTACACAATGTTTAAAAATTTACTTCTAATATCTAATAAAATCCATCCAAATTACATAATGTTTAAGACAGTACTTCTAATATCTCATAAAATCTATCTATGTTTCACAATATTTGAAACATTATCTCTGATTTCTCATAAAATCCATCCATGTTACACAATGTTTAAAACAGTACTTCTAATATCTCATAAAACGGGTCTGGAGAAAGTGTATAACTTGTATGCATCCATGGTGAAATATGATAAAGTTTGAGACCCATTCACCATTAATATGGAAATACAGAACCTAATCATTAGTTGTTGTTGTTGTAGGGTTTAACGCCATTTTTCAGCACACGATAGGCTATACATGGCGGCCAGTATTAATGGTGGAGGAAGAACCCGGGAAAACCCCGGAAAGAACCACCGACCCACGACAAGCTACTGGCAAGCTTTCTCACATACCCACATAGGCCGAACCCGAGACTCGAACCCACGAAGACAGAGGTGAGATGGCAGTGATCCGTAACGGCGAGCGCTTTAGACCACTCGGCCACTCGGGGCCCCCCTAATCATTGTATGCACACGTTGGAATTAAAACAGACTGTCTAACTCATCTGTATCTAGATTTTCAACTGCATATGTAAACTGTTGATAATAATGCAATTTAAAATCGGCTGCCTTCAGAGTCAACCATGTAGTATATTTTCTTACTATTGACCAAACCACGAACCCCAATGTATTAGACATCACATCCGTATGTGTCATAGTCAATGGAAAAATCAAACTCTTGTCCATAGAAAATAGTTAAGAAATTTCCCAGGTTTTGTTTGGTCACGATAGACTGTAATCAACATTACAGTGAATCTGAGTCGGTATGGAGACGTATTGGAACTTAACATAACTTTGGTGACAGAACATGAACAATGCTATAATTTCCAGTCAAATTGGAGGAATTATATCACATACTTTAGTTTTGCCCGAATGATGAAAAAATAAATAATTTAAGAAACAATTATACCGTCATGTTCACTTTGCCTCCGTATGAAGTTTCAAATAATTTTTTAAAGCAATGCAGCCATGTCACAAAATTAGCGTGTAATATAAGTGTATTTGTAGGAAATAAATCTTATCTAAATCTGACGCTTCCAACCTAAAAATGTCAAGAAAGCGAGTTTGTCACCATTTTATTCTTTCTGTAAATTAGCAATAAATGAATACAGGACACTTGGATATCAAAATATACACATTTACATAACGTTTCCCCTGTTTGTCATTCAGGGCGTCAATACACTAATTGAATTCCGTATAATTTCCTTCTTTCTTTCTACAGTATTGTTGAAAACCACCGCATAAACTATAAATTCAAGATGTACCAAGATTATTTACTTGTGTTAATTATGAACATATTCACAGCATTAAAATATTTAAAACAAACGTACACACAAAATCTAATTAGGTACTATCTGTGTTGAAATTGTTGCATGAATGGTATAAGGAGACAGGACAAAGATATATGCTAAATCATAATTGCAAATTTGGAATAACAAAAGCTGTCTGGGTCTGGTATTAGTATGCATGGTAATCAACATTACAGAGAATTTGAGGCGGTATGGAGACATATTGTAACTTTAAATTTAGCGGTCTTGGTTTAGTGTGGTGCCTAACAGGTATTACCATTTCAGGGAGACACTATGAGATCCTGCAGAAATATAACATTAGCGGTGTGGTGTCCATGCAGGCCTCAAAGGAAATTTTCATTAATGAACCATTGTATGACCCTTATGAAATTAAACATGTGCGGGATGGTATGGTGTCCTATGGCAATTTAACATCAGCAGTTTGTGGCTCCCAATGGGAATTTAACATGAGGATGACTGCGTGGACAGAAGTATTAAAGGAGAACATTTTTGACTGAAAAAAACCATATTCATTTGTACACACAAAGATTGTGACACATTTTGTCTTGACCAATAAGTTCTCTACCTAGTTACAGATAATCGTTTGCTATTCAAGCTAGGTAATGACAGGCTGACTTATATATTTAGAATTACTCTCCAACATAGCATTACACATACAAAGTAAACGGGGTAGCTCATTTTTTTACTATCCAACACACCATGACGCATACACAAAGTCAGGCTTTTTAGTACATACGCACATACACAGTCATACATAACATAGCACATACCAAGGAAGCAAGGTTTGGTTTATTTTTGGTTTTGTTCACGCATACGTTTACGAAGGAACGCCATCAATTAGGAAATTGCACGTGTGATATCGGTACCCATTTATCATTTGGCTTCAGAGTCATGCAAGATCGAACTAATTATTGTGGGTGAAATTACGTTCAACAGGTCTGGTACATAACGTCCGACCTTTGTATCGACGGTACGTCGACGCTGAATGTAATATCTTTCAGGACATCTAATTTCATACACATTCACATTTAATCTGGCACTGGCGTCCCATGATATATTTAGTTCGTAAATCTAGTATTATTTTTGTCCAACTGTTATCGTACGTTTCTTTATGTTTTGTCAGATTCTCGAAGGTTCTTCAACAAGTGAATGTTGCTGTCTACCACTTTCTAGTGAAGTGACTGATGTTGCAATAATTGTGAGAGAGCTTGTGATTTTTCAGTTTTTGACAAGTCTGATTTATTCATCAAAGATTGTAACTCAAAGCAAGTCAATCGTCATAGTATAACTAGGATTTGACGGTAGGTGAGGTTACCAAGGCCCATACTAACAGTGGAGTTTCATCCACCTCTTGGATTGGAATGACGTCAATTTTCGACCTTTCATACGGACAAGTGAAGCAGTATTGACGTCCTTCTAGAATGAACGATCCTTTTCATTGTCCCGAAAGGCTTCGTCTAAAAGATAACCAACCACCGCTCATAACACGGAAATAGATACTTTAGCATACAACGGGGCCATCGCCGTCAGATCAAACCCTTATCATTGAACGAGCGCAGATTTTTTTTTGTGTGTGGTGTGCTCTAATGTTTTTGTTAAACGTATTTCAAAGAAATCAACGATGTCGTCCTAATTATGTTTAGTGACCATGCACATATCGTGTCGATAATATCTTTAGAAGTGTATTGGGTGTATTGAGTGTATTGAGTGTATTGCGTGTATTGAGTGTATTGAGTGCATTGAATGTATTGCGTGTATTGAGTGTATTGCGTGTATTGAGTGTATTGCGTGTATTGCGTGTATTGAGTGTATTGAGTGTATTGAATGTATTGAGTGTATTGAGTGTATTGAATGTATTGAGTGTATTGCTTGTATTGCGTGTATTGCGTGTATTGAGTGTATTGAGTGTATTGAATGTATTGCGTGTATTGCGTGTATTGCGTGTATTGAGTGTATTGAGTGTATTGAATGTATTGAGTGTATTGAGTGTATTGAATGATCTGTTTTTGCGGAGTTGTATTCGCTTTGGTTAAGACCTAAATCAACTTTCAAAATGTAGCTAGACAATTGGAAATTAAATATTTTCCCATTTTATTGTTTAGGAGATGATTTTACGAGAAGATGTAGAAAATTATTACGGCGACATTAGATTTTTGGGGATGACATTTTTTCCTTGTAACGGAGTCAAACAGTGTCCGTACGCTTGTTTTTTTTTAAACCTGGATTCGTGTTTAATTGCGGACAAGACGTACAAACTTTGGTCAACCCTGAAAATAAGGACGTTACAGTTATTGTTGAAGCTCAATTACTACTTTATGTCGAATGCAAGGAACATTTATCGTTGGTCAGCAAATCTCCAAGAAAATTCAAAGAAAACACGTTAAATGGTTTTCTTTATATAGACTACATTACGAAGCAATAAATATCTGCCATCAACTAATGCAGTAATACCTGGAAGGGGTTTGCGGTTAGAACGCCTGAGTTGCAAAGAGTGGGTTGCGGTTTGGAATCATGTTCAGAGAAGCCGCCAAGGCATGTCTGTAGACAAGATACTTTACTCCGATAAAGTCCATGCATATCGACAAGACACTTTACTCCCATAAAATCGTTGCCTATCGACAAGACACTCTACTTCGATAAATTTAATACCCATAGCGAGACACTTTACTCCGATGAAGTCGATGCCCATAGACAAGACACTTCACTCCGATAAAGTCGACGCTTATAGTCAACATACTTTACTCGGATAAAGTCAATGCCTATTGACAAGACACTTTACTCCGATAAAGTCGATGCCAATAGACAAGACACTTCACTCCAATAAAGTCGATGCCATAAACAAGATAATTTACTCCGATAAAGTTGATGCCTGCAGACAAGACACTTCACTCCGATAAAATCGTTGCCCATAGACAAGAAACTCTACCCCGATAAATTTGATGCAGATAGACAAAGACACTTCACTCCGATAAAGTCGATGTCTATAAACAAGACACCTCCCTCCGATAAATTCGGTGCATACAGACAAGACACTTTGCTCCGATAAATTAGATGCTTACAGACAAGACACTTTACTACGATAAATTCATTGCCTATAGACAAGACACTTTACTCCAATTAATTCGGTACTAAATATCCTTCATAAAATGAACAAAGAGCAAACAGATAAACAAACCAACCAACCAGTAAACAAATTTTTTTAAAAATACCTACAGTTCTGGAGTGCAGTTTTCAGGCTTTTCCATTCGGTAACCAGTCAACATGAGTTTTAGAAGGTCCTTATTGGGAACACTCGGGTAGGGCGAGCCTCCGAAGGTCATGATCTCCCAGACGACAACCCCAAAGGACCACCTTGGGATGAAACATAATACTGATAGATAGCTGCATTTTGTCGATTTTCTTTGGAAACTTATTACTTTAGCTTTAATCAATGCGCTATAAACCAGTGCTTTTATTGGTTTATGACAACATAAGTCCGCTACACAGCTTCGCATTTTGTACAGGTTTTAATTACTAAATATAATGTTAGCTACAACATTTACAATTATGGGATCCGACAGTGTAATATAAGATTTCAGAAACGTTATGTTGAAAAGATTCAGTTTTATTTAGTCATTCGGTAGTAAAATGCGACACTGCTCACAGAGCAAATTCACAGTTTTTGAACGTAAATACATATCAAATTTAGGGACGAAATTAAACAAATGTAACCCGTTAGGTTTTGCATTAAACTTTGGCAAGACAAAGAAGAAGAAAGAATAGTAAATCTGACATATCATTAAAGACATACGTAACTTCTTTTGTCAGAACAGTGGCCCGGGAAACATACAAAATTGCGGCTAATTTTGAAGCAATTGGCTATTCTACGAGTTGGACTTCAACGGGCGAATAATAAGTCCGTCTTGAAATGAAATGCGGTAAAACCACCAGATATTCTAACAGAGTATTTCGTTGTGGACTATAAAAGATGAAAGATGTCACATTCCATTATATAGCATCTTTAAAGACAAAGCCTGCAGCTCAAGGAGACGACATACGTACGAAGAAGTGAATATTTGCAAAATCTGTGGAACGTAATATAAGCTTAAATGACCATGACGTTGACTTATGTCTAGAGTCTTTTAACCTGTTTGGCTGAAATGTAAATAAGGTTTAAAAATGACCAATCAAATAGCTTCAGACTAATTTTGGAAGACATACATCGGTGAAACTGGGACAGGGACAGTAAATCCAAGACTTTTAGCTTGAGATTTGTGCCATGTCATAATGAAAATATAAAGCTAAGAATGGCATGCGCAATCAGTCTCAGGTCATAAGGTGTATGGTACCTACAGATGGAATATGATAAAGTGTACAAATTTAATACATTTTTTAAATTATAACGTGTATTGCAAATAAAACTCGATATACTCATTTCTTTAATACCGGGCGTCATTTGAAACATTACAAGGTATTTAATCTCAGGCTAAGAGAGATGGCTGTACTATTTTGATGTGTTTCTTAATCATGAAATCTGGCTTTTAGGCAAAATGACAGTTTAGAGAAATCATACTCAGTACTTTATATAGCCAGTCTGGATATTCAAGCTCGAATTACATTATGAATACCGGAATATTGGACTAAAAGACTCTGACTTGAAGCATTCCTCAAAGTGTGAAAGCACAAAACTAAAAAAAAAACCTGCTTTAATTTAACTTAGAGCGTAGAACTGTATTATATACATAAATGGATTTCAAGCAGACAACCAAAATAAATTTAAAAAAACGAGACAACATTTTAACTAAATAGAACCTTTTATCTGTATGTATCTGGGCAAGGGAAGCAAATTTATTAGGACTTACACATCACTTTTAACTGTGAAATATTGGTGGGACAGTGCTTCGATAGCCATCCACTTGTAAGGCACCCGTCTACCAGATGTAGGTTGGTAACAACCGCGATCGGAGATGTCACGTGTCAGTCCGAAATCGGATATTTTCACGTGATTCTTGTGACTGACCAAAATATTCCTAGCCGCAAGATCTCTGTGTACAAACCCTGTGGAGGCTAAATATTCCTGGAAGTCATTAGGAACATACATAAATTAATATATATATATATATATATATATATATATATATATATATATATATATATATATATATATATATATACCATGCTAAACACAGATCAGATTGCAAGTCGCCATTATCTGTGATGGCCATATATGTAGTGAAAGGATTAACAAATTTGTATGACCGTATCATGCGAAAATAAGTGATTATCTGCGGCATTTTCAACTATCTCGCAGTCATATTTTTATTTTTTTGAAATGCTCCGATTATGACAACGTATGTCAAAACAACATAAATCAACTCAATGAATATATTAAACGAAATATATAAACATGATAACTGGACACTATAAACATCATAACCGGACTGCAGACATCGGAAACGGATTGTAAACATTATACCGGAACTATAGATCGCAACACATCAAAACCGGACTAAGGCAACAAATGTAATATTTACGCATATTAAAATTGTAAATCACTAGCTTCTAAAAACAAGAGCACTTGGTACATTAAATTAAGTAGTTTGCACCTTTTTGTGTGGACCTATTGACTTGTTTAAGGTTTTTGCTTAGGAATGGAATCCTGCAGTTATTTGATGTTGAATGGATCTGATGTACTTTCCTGAGTCTTCTAAGACTCGACTAATGAAAGGCAACCATTTGCCCTGGATGCGTCCCGTGATGATCATCCAGCTGAGAAGGTCTTGGACTTTCAAGCGAGTGCGTTTCATTATTTAAAAAAAAAAAAACATAGAATGTTTTCTGTATATTTTATCCATATTTGCCTTTATCTTTCTTTGTATACCTTTATGTGGCTACCTAAACTTACTCGGCACTATTTAGCTATGAATAATGCGTTTATGTGCCATTAAATATCTACATAAATACATACATACATACACACACACACATATATATATACAATACAAAACAATACATACACACACACACACACACACACACATACATACATACATACAGGTTTTATTTCAAGTAGAATTGCCCTGGCGCCCCCTCCCGCTGAATAATTTCATAAAAGAAGACAATCTACGAGATCCACGACAGAACACATCATTAGGGAGATATCCCAGTAGCACTTAATGTTGTCTAGAATTTTATATAAAAAAAAAAACATTTATTCAAAGCTGCTTATTTTTTGATCATTTGACATAACACTTCGAATTCGAGCTAAATTGCCATCATGAGGTATCTGCTCTGAATGTTTGGTATAATACGTCGAATTCGAGCTAAATCACCGTCACGAGTTATGTGCTCTGAAAGTTTGGTATAACACATCGAATTCGAGCTAAATCACCGTCATGAGTTATTTGTTCTGGATGTTTGGTATAACACGTCGAATTCGAGCTAAAGCATCGTCAGGAATTATGTGCTCTGAATGTTTGACATAATACTTTGAATTCAAGATTAAAAATAATTAACCAGTTCTGATATATTTAGAAAATTTAGATCATTACATCCAAATACATTCTGAGTTTTTGTAGGTTATAATTCGACTCTGCTTGATTTTAAACCACGTGACATTAAAAAAAAATGAATGCTGAGTTTTGCACCTATAAGATTTAGCTTTTAAACTGGCGCGATTCACCTATACCCTAAGCATGGGTTTTCCAAATTCCAAAATTCTATATATACCCACTTAGATAACAGATGTAATAATAATATAGACATTATTAATAAAATAATAAATACATTATTTGGTAAAATAAGCGTACAGATGTCTGATAACACAAATTGTGATACTGAAAATACGATTTACGTAGGCGGAAGAACATTCCCTATCATACTGTTCCACACAAATATCAACTGATAGATGACGTCAGAAATTAAATATTCATTCCGATGAAAAACGTAGCTCCACAAGAGGGCTTAAAGCCAGATATTGGCATGCAAGCGTTGTCCTGTAAAATCATCTTGTTCATTTCTAGTGTTCCGCACTTTGCACGTGGTGAAATAGTCTTGTGCATGTCTAGTTTACCGGAGTTTGTACGTAGTCCTGTGAAACAGTCTTGTGCATGTCTAGTTTACCAGAGTCTTATTTTAGTTCCGTGAAATAATCTTGTGCATGTCTAGTTTACCGGAGTTTGCATGTAGTCCTTTGAAAAAATCTTGTGCATGTCTAGTTTACCAGAGTTTGTATGCAGTCCTGTGAAATAATCTTGTGCATGTCTAGTTTACCAGAGTCTTATTGTAGTCCAGTGAAATAATCTTGTGCATGTCTAGTTTACCGGAGTTTGTATGTAGTCCTGTGAAATAATCTTGTGCATGTCTAGTTTACCAGAGTCTTATTGTAGTCCAGTGAAATAATCTTGTGCATGTCTAGTTTACCGGAGTTTGTATGTAGTCCTGTGAAATAATCTTGTGCATGTCTAGTTTACCAGAGTCTTATTGTAGTCCAGTGAAATAATCTTGTGCATGTCTAGTTTACCGGAGTTTGTATGTAGTCCTGTGAAATAATCTTGTGCATGTCTAGTTTACCAGAGTCTTATTGTAGTCCAGTGAAATAATCTTGTACATGTCTAGTTTACCGGAGTCTTATTGTAGTCCTGTGAAATAATCTTGTGCATTCTAGTTTTACACAAGTATTGCATGCACACTTGTATATTTTACTCCAGCAGAGTAGGCCCTGGTTTAGGTTCTGTTGAAAGGCAAAACATATTTCAGCGATGCGATGCTTGTAGTAACTGTAGCGATATGTTTCATGTCAAAGGGAATATCTTTATTATTATTATTATTATTATTATTATTAGTAGTAGTAGTAGTAGTAGTAGTAGTATACCATTCCAGTTGCTATTTGCCTTGCAAAAGACAAAAGTTGTACTTCGTCAATCACATCTTTAGTCTCCGTATCTGTTGATGCGTCATCTGAAACACAAATATCGATTGTCACTTTTATTGTCAATGACAGCAGATGTGAACCACATAGACAACAACAATGTTGTAAACATATTTTTATTCGCAAAAGTGCGCGGTTTCCATATGTCAAACTTTATCGTAGCTATGAACTTTGGTGGATCTACTATAAAATGGATTTGTTTAATTTCAAGAACTGGCAATTATATTTTGTAGATATATTTTCATCACTTTTTCCACATAATGCCATTTTACAGTAGCAGGAATCCTTAATGCTGTGACGTGTTTTTGGTTTTGGAAAATCATTAATTCTGACAGCATTACATTATTAATTCCCAGACTATTTTCATCTTATTTCTTATTTGAGAATAATCAAAATGGGAGTTAAAATTTCAACTCTAATCGATAAATTGACACTGAGTTAAGAACATTGTTATCAACCGGAACCAGGGTTCTGTCCCATTCAGAATAAAAATATCGACGACGCTTACAGTTTGAACGATACTAAACCAACATCCAAGTTCTTGCTACTTTGTTTAAAAAATGTTACATACATACATACATACATACATACATACATACATACATACATACATGCATACATACATAACGTCATGATGAAACCTATTGATGAGGTAACATATTTATAACACTGGAATAGAGTATATAAATAAAAAGCATGTTAAACAGAGATCAAAATTGAAACGCACCATTATCTGTTGTTTTCACCGGCACATTCACTGAGGGAAGATTTGCTGTTATGTCCATAGATGTATTCACAGAAGAAGCATTATCTGCAAAATACAGTTATATGACGCCACCAAGAAAAAATATATGTGACGAATTAATGTTCCCTTTGCAGGTATATTCAACCTAAGTTTTAGATTTTTGTTATTTTCAACCAAAAAATGTCAGGTCTTTGACAACGTACAGTACGATACCATAACCGGACTCCATAAATACATATACTATTCAAGCATGTTAAAATTATATCACAATCTGCGAAATATAAACGCTTCTTGCATCAAAACTTTAATTGTAGTAGTTCATATTTTTATGTGTGGGCTCAAGGTCATGTGCTCGCAGTACTCAAGTTTTTCGTTTCTTTGTTGAGTATATGTCCAGTTTTCCGAACTGTAATGACGTATTTTTGTGAAAATAAAACGGTAAGATAATTACGCACGGTATGATAATTTTTTGTCATCAAGTTTAATGTTAACAAAGATCTCCCCTGAAGTCACATCCTCAAACAGAGGGGTTGTTGATTAAACATAGCGAAATTACATGGCTCTGAGCTACGGTACGTCACAAAATTGAATTCCACGTAATATGAAACCCAACATTATATCATAGCAGAATAGATAACAAATGAAACAATGCTAATTGTACCAGAATCATGGAAGATACAATTACAAGCTGAGTTACTAGAGTTGACATTGAACAAGCACTCACACGATAACCCAAGTTTTCTTGCATAAGGTTAAATAAATTTTAAAGACAATTACTTACAAATTTAAGACCTGAGTTTCAATAGATATATTTTGGAAGAAACTTCAGTAGAAGGTTACAACAACTGTGGTTTGGTGTGTGACACATTATTCCTAAGATGTAGTGCATTGCAAAATTGGTGATGAAGGTAAAAATGGTATTGACATTAGGACAAAGCTTGAAAATAACACTGAATACATCCTGTAAATTAGGATACAACTGCTCATTTGTGGCGTGTGGCTCACCTTCATTGAAATATTTATGCCAATGCAGCTTAAACTGGAGTTGTGAACACAAACATGGCTTTTAAGCATGTTTTAATAACTCCTGGAAGCTTATTTACTATGACCAAGTTTAAATTGCGACACATCGTTATCCATTAAAGTCTTCCCATTGTCAATGTGTTGGCATTATATGCAAAAGGTTTTGCAAATGAAGCCAGGAATTGACTTTTTAAACTAGCTCTAATAATTCATTAAAGGTTGATCACAGCGACACAGTTTGTGGTGCCAGACGAAATTTTATACCTAAATGCATTTGCAGTGCAAGATCGATGTAAATAAATGTGATAATATAGTGATTACAGCCTGAATAGGAAGAACATACAGGTGCAAAAGCGGTTGACAATGTTAAGCCTGTACATTTCCCGCTTGTTCAAACAAGGGTATCATAACAAGAAACGAGAACATGACAATTCCCATTTTTTATATTGGTGAAAATTGTTCTGACAGTTTACCTGTAGATTCACTTGCTTGACTTATTCCACTCTCAAGGCAACCAGACATATTCAGATGGGTGTGTAAATATCTCACTGGCGTGAAAGTTTTTCCATGGACCTGAAATCAGTTACTGCAACAAGCTAATGTGAACATTGTAATTCAGTCTTTGCCAGTACAATAAGTGAAATGAGGTAAAGATAGGATTTGTAAAAAAATGCATTTAAAACACAGTGTTATGTATATCTGTATTATGTGTTTAGTTTTCATCCATGCTTTATAGGTTGTAGTGATCATTTATAAGTAACATATTGCATAGTCAACTTTTGTCCATGATTGTGGGTTTATACTTTAAGATAATATTTATACACGTGTTTACATGGCCTTTTTTGACCTTAGCATGTTCTAGAAAGACACGTGTGTACGAATTTTATGGGGAAATGACCCACATCCTGATCATCCAGGTTTGTGTTAGGTTTTATGTTAGGTTGTTAAATCATAATTATTCATTCTTATTTTGATATATCACTCTTTTCGTTGTAGTCAGTTGCAAATTGAGTTTAACATATCAGATTAAATCACTATTTAGGGATTATTGTGAATTTATTTAAGGACATTTTGGATTATAAAGTTGTGATGCTTCGAGGATGATGGCATGTCAGCTCATCCAAGACTATTGGCACATCATCACATTCAATACTGGAATTCATTCAAAACACAATATACGTTCGGAATTGTGATGGAACTTAATACTATAAGGTCCTCTTAAATTTTCAATTCATAACTTGGAGAGCTGAATTATCTGTAGTTTACAAAAACTTGTTGGTTTTGCCTTTTCTGTCCCTATACTACATTTTAAGACTATAGAGTCGTATGAATAATATTTATTTTCGTTGAGTTCGAAAGAGATCATATCCGTGATATTAAATAGCATCGAAAACAAAATTTCAGAAATTTATTTTCCCCAAGCAATGACTATTGCGCGTATTCACTGCTTGTTATATATAATTTGTTTTCTTATCGGATAAAGCATGAGTATTTTAATAGCCCATTGTTTGCACTGTCATTTTTTCTTAAGACAGATCACGATGAGCAGCTTTACAGCTAGGAAATCTATTTCTCATTTCACTTCAAGCCAGTTGTCATATGCTTATTCATTTTGATGTTTCAACACAAGAAATTAAAAAGCATGTAAAATACACACACACACACAGATATATATATATATATATATATATATATATATATATATATATATATATATATATATATATATATATATATATATATATATAGTCAAACTCTGAAAAAGATTTAAAAAGTTGCACATAAAACATAACTGTTAATTGAGGATGGGTGGTTAATTGTTTAGATTTGTAATTTTGTTGTGGTTAGTTGACTCGCAGCTAAAAAGCGTTGATGTAAACCTATGCTTGCGATAAAGAAATTCCAAGATAATATAATAGATAATAGTTTCCCATTGTATTAATAAGAGTTTTATATGCTACTGATATTGTAATTTATTATTTGGCTTCAAGTAAAGCTTCAATGTGTAAATTCAACACAAATACACACAAGTAAAGCTTCGATGTGTAAATTCAACACAAATACACACATGTAAAGCTTCAATGTGTAAATTCAACACAAAGACACACATGTATCCTGCAAAAAGTGTCATAATTCAAATATCAACTTGACAAAAAATCAGCATCATTACTTAATCTTTCCCTATTGTAAGAAACCTCATAATTAGGCCAGCTGTGATTCAAGTAAACACACACACACACACACACACACACACACACACACACACACACACACACACACACATATATATATATATATATATATATATATATATATATATATATATATATATATATATATATATATGCGCGCACAATTGTATGTTTGTGATAGGAGTACATAACTTCACCATTCAGCCA
The DNA here is from genome assembly GCA_028554795.2 of Sinohyriopsis cumingii. NCBI lineage: Eukaryota > Metazoa > Mollusca > Bivalvia > Unionida > Unionidae > Sinohyriopsis > Sinohyriopsis cumingii. The sequence goes on along the minus strand of CM068837.1, from coordinate 6,169,619 downwards.
TATAAATACATTTTATTATATAATACCTTTTCTCTATACTTTATCAGGTAATTTCTAAGGTCTCCAAAAGGACAGTAGTCCATCACTAGACATACAGTGGGACATGTGCAATATCCGATTATGGTGACAATGTTGGGATGACTCCCTATTGCTTTCATTGCCTCAATCTCCCTTAGCAAGCTTCGATGTTCTTCCTCAGTCGCCATATCTATGAATGCAAATAATTACTAAACACATTTGAACGTTTAAGTTGTTAAATATCACACGAATATTTCTTCTCACTTACTTTGCTTGATTTAGTGTAGCATATGCAATTATCTGACATTAGAAACCACACCTCATAAATCATCCATGCTTCATGCCACATAAAGATATACAAATTGCAAGTTTTGTGGGATGCATTGTCAGAATTGCTGTCTTTACAATTTGATGTATTGTAGCTGTGGAGGTATATGATAATCATATTGATTCCCTTTTCTCTCTATCACCTATGCTTGACAGAGGTTCTGAGAAATGTCCTGGATTTATATAATGTCAAGCAATTATCAATAAAATACTTACAGTGCTGACTAATGTAAACAATCCTGTCCCTAATGTTAACAATCCTGTCCCTAATGTTAACAATCCTGTCCTAATGTTAACAATCCTATCCATAATGATAAATATCCTGTCCTTAATGTAAACAATCCTGTCCCTAATGTTAACAATCCTGTCCCTAATGTAAAAAATCCTGTCCCTAATGTTAACAATCTTGTCCCAATGTAAACAATCCTGTCCCTAATGTAAACAATCCTGTCCCTAATGTAAACAATCCTGTCACTAATGTTAACAATCCTGTCCCTAATGTAAACAATCCTGTCCCTAATGTTAACAATCCTGTCCCTAATGTTAACAATCCTGTCTCTAATGTTAACAATCCTGACTCTAATTTAAACAATCCTGTCCCTAATGTTAACAATCCTGACTCTAATTTAAACAATACTGACTCTATTGTTAGCAATCCTGTCCCTAATGTTAACAATCCCGTCACTAATGTTAACAATCCTGACTCTAATGTTAACAATTCTGTCCCTAATGTTAGCAATCCTGACTCTAATGTTAACAATCCTGTCCCTAATGTTAACAATCCTGACTGTAATGTTAACATTTCTGTCCCTAATGTTAACAGTCCTGTATCTAATGTTAGCAATCCTGACTCTGATGTTAACAATCCTGTCCCTAATGTTAACAATCCTGACTCTAATGTTAGCAATCATGTCCCTAATGTTAATAATCCTGACTGATGTTTATGAATGATTCCCTTCAAAAAATGGTAATTCATTATCATCAATCACACCCAGGCTTTTCATAAGTAATGTATAAATAACTGTCATCATATTGTTAATTGGGATTTACCACTCAAATCTGAGTATGAGTATAACATTAAGGGATAATCACACACACACACACACACACACACACACACACACACACACACACACACATATATATATATATATATATATATATATATATATATATATATATATATATATATATATATATATATATATATATATATATACCACGAGATGCATACATTTTTCATTTTAAAGAAATGAGGCTTGCAGAGTTTCCTTTTAATGAAACATGTATGCACCGAGCAGTATATCATTGATACTGCGTACATACTATACATATATTTTCATCAAATGCAAGTATATCTGGTTGGTATTAAACCTGTTAGTGATAGAATAGTGGATAACCAAATAATTTGACTGACATATATGTTTCCTTGAATTATATGTATGTATGTATGTATGTGTGTGTGTGTGTGTGTGTGTGTGTGTGTGTGTGTGTGTGTATGCATGCATGTAGTTTGAATAAATTGGAAATTTTGCTTGCACAAGAAGGTTACTGTCGCAACACACATTTTTCATAGCCGAATGATATATGACATTTAAAGTCGATTTTAAAATATCTGTATTAATAATACTTGACCTTTCAACGTTTTCACAGCAATAACATTCATCGTTGCTGCCCCGTCAGTATTATTCCTTAACTCTGCTTTTACCACTTTGCCGAAAGTGCCTTCTCCAAGCTCTTCTCGGAACTGAAGCTGATCGAATTCAATTTGCATAGTGTCGTTGTATACATCTTCATGAACATTAATGTGCTGTGACAACTCGTCATAGATGGGAGACCACTCCTGTTTGACCGAAAATGATTCAGATATTATGGACAGTCTGGAATTAATGGGAGTAATTTGGATTAACTAGATGGCATAAATACTCGAGTTTAAATAAATGCTGACGATAGGATTTATTTGGGATATTTAAGTTTAAAATGATTTTGTGACAGGTTTGTCCTAAAACTAGTGTGTTCGTTAGGCTACGGCAGTTGTAAGAAAACGCCTCAGCTGAATAGAACAAAGTCATTTCTTTGTTGAAAGACCGTACAAATATTTCACGATTTTCATTTTCTTTTCAAGCACTTTGGCAGTCATAGCTTACCAGCAATAAAGAAGTTAATGCATAAATTAAAAGTAACCAGTACCCCAAATTGTGAAATTAATAGAGAGCAAGATAAATAAATTGTATAGTGTTCTTTAACGGTTTCATGGTGTTCTTCAACAGTTTCATGGTGTTCATCAACAGTTTCATGTCGTTCTTTAACAGTGTATTGGTGCTCTTATACAGTTTTATAGTGTTCTTCAATAGTTTCATGGTGTTCATCAACAGTTTCATGTTTTTCTTTAACAGTGTATTGGTGCTCTTGTACATATTCATAGTGTTCTCTAACAGATTCATGATGTTCTCTAACAGTTTCATGGTGTTCTCTAACAGATTCATTGCGTTCTCTAGCAGTTTAATTGTGTTCTTTAACAGTTTGATGGTGTTCTTTAACAGTTTCATGATGTCCTTTAACAGTTTCATGGTGTCCTTTAACAGTTTCATAGTGTTCTTCAACAGTTTCGTAGTGTTATTTAAACCGATTGATGGTGTTCTTTAACAGTTTCATGATGTTCTTTAACAGATTCATGATGTTCTTTAACATTATCATGGTGTTCTTTAACAGTTTCATAGTGTTCTTCAACATATTCATGGTGTTCTTTAACATATTCATAGTGTTCTTTAACATATTCATGGTGTTCTTTAACATATTCATAGTGTTCTTTAACAGTTTCATGGTGTTCTTTAACAGATTCATGATGTTCTTTAACATTATCACGGTGTTCTTTAACATTATCATGGTGTTCTTTAACATATTCATGGTGTTCTTTAACAGATTCATAGTGTTCTTTAACATTACCATGGTGTTCTTTAACAGATTCATAGTGTTCCTGTACAGTAATTAACCGTTCATGAACGTGTCTGTTGATATGTGGGAGTTACGCCTGCTCAATGGTCAACATGCTAGGCTCAGAATAAACAAGTTGTGGGTAAGAAACCTACCCAGACATACCCGTCTTTAGTTGCCGTGCTCTGGCGAAAGTATTTTATCTTCATTGCCTGTTGTTGCTATAAGCTATTTTATTCTCAGAATCGAACCCTGTGGGTCTTATTGCCAGCGATTCGGTGTCAATCTGGCTCTTACATTTTGAAATGCACTTTGCAAAAACTGTTTTAGACGTTTCTAACATATTTCTAGATTTTGTGCAAGTTATGTATCCCCACGCAGCTCATTTTAATAATTTCTAACACAAATATAAAATGTTTATTATTTAGTTCAGCGTGATAACTTCGTATGTTATTACTTCATGATGCTTATTTAATAATAATAATAATAATAATAATAATAATAATAATAATAATAATAATTATTATTATTATTATTATTAATTATAATAATAATAATAATAATAATAATAATAATAATAATAATAATAATAATAATACCATATGCTTGACTTTGGGCTTTTCCGTGATGTGCTTGCACCTGGATTTTTTGCTGATTAGACAAATGATAATCAGAAGAGTCGAAAGAAAAACACATGGCACAAGAATAATGGTCGTTATTTCTGCCACCGTCAGAGTTCCTGAATAGGGAAGGTAAATAATAATAATAATAATAATAATAATAATAATAATAATGATAATAATGATGATGATAATAATAATAATAATAATAATAATAATAATAATAATAAGAAGAAGAAGAAGAAGAAGAAGATGAAGATGAAGAAGAATGAGGAGAAGAAGAAAATTTCAACTTACCCTAACCCCCAGTCCGTTCAGTTAATAAAAGAAGCTTGTTCACTTTCGTAATCGTGACATAAAGGTCTCACATACAATGTATTCCTTCATTCTCAGGTATATCAATATCGTTTAAGCATGAACATTAATGCAATGTCAGTGTCAATGTGGTCTTAGTGCCACTTTGTCATTGAAAGTCGTGGTAGGATCTTCTAGGAAACAGTTGCGAGCAGTTAAGAAATGGAACGAATTCCTGAGATTTAATGTTATTTTCTTTAGCAGCCTTAAAGTTAAGAATTTTTTAAAATTCTGAATAGATGTAAATATTTTTCAGGTTATTGTTTAAATATAAAATAGTATTGCAGTATCATTTTAATAGCCTCATAACGATGAGATTATTATTGTTATTTAATGACCTCAAAATGATGAGGTTGCTATTATTTAATGACCTCAAAATGATGCGATTGCTATTATTTAATGACCTGAAAATGATGAGGTTGCTATTATTAACTGACCTCAAAATGATGCGGTTGCTATTATTTAATGACCTTAAAATGATGAGGTTGCTGTTATTTAATGAACTCAAAATGATGCGGTTGCTGTTATTTAATGACCTCAAAATGATGATGTTGCTATTATTTAATGACCTCAAAATGATGCGGTTGCTATTATTTAATGACCTCAAAATGATACGGTTGCTATTATTTAATGACCTCAAAATGATGAGGTTGCTATTATTTAATGACCTCAAAATGATGCGGTTGCTATTATTTAATGACCTTAAAATGATGCGGTTGCTATTATTTAATGACCTCAAAATGATGCGGTTGCTATTATTTAATGACCTCAAAATGATGCGGTTGTTATTATTTAATGACCTCATGATAATGAAAGGTTGTTATTATTATTTAATGACATCATAATGATGATGTTATTATTTAATAACCTCACAACAATGAGGCAAATATGTGCACAATGCAATTAACGTTCGATTATCTTCTCCCTCTCCCGCTCCCATCCCCCTCCCCAAGTATCTATGTGAAAACAGGTTTTTACCGCTATTATCAACTCATTTATTCGTTCATGTCTGCAGCAGCGAATTGTATCCGAATTATGTATTATACTGACTATGTGCTTTTCTGCATACACCTAATTATTTTAATTCTGTTCTGTTAATGAGAAGGTTAATATTAGAGCGCAGTAATCGTAAGCATACTGTGTATTCAGGTCATTTTCTTCTGGACGTTTGGACTGCAAACTCTGTGAATTAAATAGTAACCATATATATATATATATATATATATATATATATATATATATATATATATATATATATATATATATATTAAATCTGCCTACTATTATCAATCATGCTTCTATAGGAATCAAGGGATGGCACTTTCCGTTCTGTCTGGTGTATATTTATAAGTTTTCTATAATTCATTTTATATCTCTTGATTTCTTTCATATGAATCCAGAATGACTTTGTAGATATATGAGAATCAATTACTAGATCGTCATGCGAGTGTGTCTGTTACACACGAGTGCACATACAATCGACTGAGTACCATCATTTTTTGGTGATGTGTGCTTAGTCGTGAGGGAATATTGGCTCGTGTGTGCAGGCAAGGCGATGGGTGCCGTTTATCCGCGAACCTCGGTTCGAATTTCCGTAGACTACGAATTAAAAATTCTCTTACCTGTATAATAATATTATTTGTATATATATTGACAATGGGAACGAAACGTACACGATCAGTGCTTCGACCTGCGTTCATTTCGAAACAGTAAACAACACGTCAGGGCAAAGTTAACTTGCTGCTTAATTGGTACATTTCTTGTACGTCTTTCTGCGTATTGCCAACAAAAGTGAACCCATTTTCGTCAAAAGAAAAATTATCTTCAAGTATTTATTGATGACTATTTAATCATTGCTTACAATTACACATTGTGTGGATGTGTGTGTGTGTGTGTGTGAATATTTGAATTGCTTTAAAGGTCATTGTACCGTTTATACGAGTCAACTGATGTAATATCTACATAATTCAATCCTGTCTAGATATATATGCTTTTCGTAATTGTTTAAAAATAATTCAAAAATGTTATGCTAGCAATTCAAATTTCGGGTGAGTACAATAATTTGTAGGATGATTCAACTAAAAAAGTGACAATGACAATTCTTGGCGCAAATATATATATATATATATATATATATATATATATATATATATATATATATATATATATATATCATGAATTTACTTACCATTAAGTTTACTGAGATATCCTAGATCATTCATCGAGTAGTTAGCATACTCAGGGTCCTCTATAAATGACAAAATATTGACAAGAGTAGTTAAGGACATTTTATATTCAAGTGAAAAATCCATACTTTAATGAGCGAAGTCGAGCTTTAAAAGAAGTTCGCACGGAATTAATTATGCTGTTCGATATAGTTATAAAATCATGCATACGTACATATATACTGTAGTAAACTTAGGGCAGGTGCTATTTGTATTTATGTCTCCATTTTTTGTAGCGTTGTTATATTTTAGCGCCTATTTGTTTATTAACGGGAGTCGGTCCTGGGAAGAAATTTCTCAGCATGAGTAATTTGCCAATTTCTAGGAGCTGACGTCATAATGTACACGAGACGTTTGACATCATGGATTGGCATTGTGAAATTGACTCTCTCTAATTCCTTAACAAAAGGAATTTTCTGGTCAGTTTTCTTTATAGGTGTATAGAGATCTGAATACATTTTTGTATTATGTGTTTGTTCGTGTTTTGTATTGCATGGCGTGAAATGCTAATATGCGGCACGAAAAGACCTACTAATAATTCATGCAAGAGAAAAGGATTGTCTGTGTGAAATTAAGGTTTCGTTATGTGTGGTCACTAATTCATCAGCGAAATCTTACTGGTAAAATAGCTGGCAACAGCTGTTGTACTGCGGTCCTGGGAAATAAGGCGACATGAAATATATTATACATAGACTGAACTCTTGTTTAAAGTGAATTCGGATATTCGAGTTATTGGTGTTTACTTTACCTAACGTTTACCGTATCTAGAAAATACTGCAATATATTTGGATTTCTAATACTTAAAATGTATAATTACCAAGTCTGATGGAATCACCAAGTCTAATCTAATTACCAAGTCAAATAAATTACCAAGTCTAATGGAAAATTGTTCTCTGCGACTATTGCCTCCTTCTGATTCCGCCGAAAGACCAAGAATGTAGATGTTCTTATGATGGAGCATTGTAAGGTTCACTGAGGAGACGTTCTGAAGAAGATGTAAAGAATGAAATTATCATAAAACCCATCAATCGCCTGGATATAAATATTTGCTTCTTATGATATCTTCAAACTTTTTTTCAGACAACCATTGGTTACATATATAATACAGAAATACTTAGAAGAACTCCATTAGTACAGAATTGGGCACGCATCATATTGAAAATATAGACGTTGTCTTGTCTGTAAGCATATGCCCTCGACAACAGTTCAAGAATGGAATTCAGCGAGAATCTCAGGTCAGTGTTTTAGTTGGTTGGTCGTGGATTTTACGGCGCACCAGAACTGTGAGGCTATATTGCGATAGAATAAGGGCTTTTTTATATAAAGATTTATGTATCAAAAAGGTTTATTGCCATCGAGCAAAAGACATACTCAAACATTACGGTAAGATGGTGAGGATAATATGCGAATATTTCCTATCAATTGAAAATATACATTGTGTATATAGAAGGTCATTAGATAATGAAAGGTCCAGCGAAATAGAGTTCCACACACGCTATATGTGAAAGTACATGCGAACTTAATTAAATAAATTCAGAATACATGGCACATGCGCTGAACATTACAGTGATGGCCGCGTGTAGGCTGGAGATCAAAACAATATATTAGAAAGTGCTTTACGGAGAAGGGTGTATTGCAACAAAGTACTCAGGTGGGTCTTCACCCTTTAATATCTACGAGTGGGTTATAAAAGTATGACGAATTTTAACTCTTGCAATGACGACCTCGTTTTTACGGATGGTTCAGCGGGAATCAATACATTCACCTAAGGTAGGTTTGCTCACATGCAACTTGTTATTGACAGCATAATTACAGGACACCTGCCACTTACTAAATAAGGAGCTTGTTATTGACAGTATAATTACAATAAGTCCGCCACTTATTAAATAAGGAGCTTGTTATTGACAGCATAATTACAACAGGTCCGCCACTTACTAAATAAGGAGCTCGTTATTGACAGTATAATTACAATAGGTCCGCCACTTACTAAATAAGGAGCTTGTTATTGACAGTATAATTACAATACGTCTGCCACTTACTAAATAAGAAGCTTGTTATTGACAGTATAATTACAGGACACCTGCCACTTACTAAATAAGGAGCTTGTTATTGACAGTATAATTACAATAGGTCTGCCACTTACTAAAAAAGGCGCTTGATATTGACAGTATAATTACAATAGGTCCGCCACTTACTAAATAAGAAGATTGTTATTGACAGTATAATTACAATACGTCTGACACTTACTAATTAAGGAGCTTGTTATTGACAGTATAATTACAGGACACCTGCGACTTACTAAATAAATAGCTTGTCATTGACAGTATAATTACAATAGGTCCTCCACTTACTAAATAAGGAGCTTGTTATTGACAGCATAATTACAATAGGTCCGCCACTTACTAAATAAGGAGCTTGTTATTGACAGTATAATTACAGGACACCTGCCACTTACTAAATAAATAGCTTGTCATTGACAGTATAATTACAATAGGTCCTCCACTTACTAAATAAGGAGCTTGTTATTGACAGTATAATTACAGGACACCTGCCACTTACTAAATAAGGAGCTTGTTATTGACAGTATAATTACAATAGGTCTGCCACTTACTAAATAAGGAGCTTGTTATTGACAGTATAATTACAGGACACCTGCCACTTACTAAATAAGGAGCTTGTTATTGACAGTATAATTACAATAGGTCTGCCACTTACTAAATAAGGAGCTTGTTATTGACAGTATAATTACAATAGGTCTGCCACTTACTAAATAAGGAGCTTGTTATTGACAGTATAATTACAATAGGTCCGCCACTTACTAAATAAGAAGATTGTTATTGACAGTATAATTACAATACGTCTGACACTTACTAATTAAGGAGCTTGTTATTGACAGTATAAGTACAGGACACCTGCGACTTACTAAATAAATAGCTTGTCATTGACAGTATAATTACAATAGGTCCTCCACTTACTAAATAAGGAGCTTGTTATTGACAGTATAATTACAATAGATCCGCCACTTACTAAATAAGGAGCTTGTTATTGACAGTATAATTACAGGACACCTGCCACTTACTAAATAAGGAGCTTGTTATTGACAGTATAATTACAGGACACCTGCCACTTACTAAATAAGGAGCTTGTTATTGACAGCATAATTACAGGACACCTGCCACTTGCTAAATAAGGAGCTTGTTATTGACAGTATAATTGCAATAGGTCCGCCACTTACTAAATAAGGCGCTTAATATTGACAGTATAATTACAATAGGTCCGCCACTTACTAAATAAGGAGCTTGTTATTGACAGTATAATTACAATAGGTCCGCCACTTACTAAATAAAAAGTTTGTTATTGACAGTATAATTACAATACGTCTGACACTTTATAAATAAGGAGCTTGTTATTGACAGTATAATTACAGCACACCTGCCACTTACTAAATAAATAGCTTGTCATTGACAGTATAATTACAATAGGTCCGCCACTTACTAAATAAGGAGCTTGTTATTGACAGTATAATTACAGGACACCTGCCACTTGCTAAATAAGGAGCTTGTTATTGACAGTATAATTGCAATAGGTCCGCCACTTACTAAATAAGGAGCTTGTTATTGACAGTATAATTACAGGACACCTGCCACTTGCTAAATAAGGAGCTTGTTATTGACAGTATAATTGCAATAGGTCTGCCACTTACTAAATAAGGAGCTTGTTATTGACAGTATAATTACAATAGGTCCGCCACTTACTAAATAAGGAGCTTGTTATTGAGAGTATAATTACAATAGGTCCGCCACTTACTAAATAAGGAGCTTGTTATTGACAGTATAATTACAATAGGTCCGCCACTTACTAAATAAGGAGCTTGTTATTGACATAATAATTACAGGACACCTGCCACTTACTAAATAAGGAGCTCGTTATTGACAGTATAATTACAATAGGTCCGCCACTTACTAAATAAGGAGCTTGTTATTGACAGTATAATTATTTTAGGTCCGCCTCTTGCTAAATAAGGAGCTTGTTATTGACAGTATAATTACAATACGTCTGCCACTTACTAAATAAGGAGCTTGTTATTGACCGTATAATTACAATAGGTCCGCTACTTACTAAATAAGGAGCTTGTTATTGACAGTATAATTCCGTCACTTACTAAATAAGGAGCTTGTTATTGACATAATAATTACAGGACAACTGCCACTTACTAAATAAGGAGCTTGTTATTGACAGTATAATTACAATAGGTCCGCCACTTACTAAATAAGGAGCTTGTTATTGACAGTATAATTACAATAGGTCCGCCACTTACTAAATAAGGAGCTTGTTATTGACAGTATAATTACAATAGGTCCGCCACTTACTAAATAAGGAGCTTGTTATTGACACTATAATTAGAGAAAGCCTGTCACTTACTAAATAAGGAGCTCGTTATTGACAGTATAATTACAGGACACCTGCCACTTACTAAATAAGGAGCTTGTTATTGACAGTATAATTACAACAGGTCCGCCACTTACTAAATAAGGAGCTTGTTATTGACAGTATAATTACAACAGGTCCGCCACTTACTAAATAAGGAGCTTGTTATTGACAGTATAATTAGAGGACACCTGCCACTTACTAAATAAGGATTTTCATATTAGGTTTAAAATCAGTGTATGGAGTTTTATAATCAGATGGTTGTAGAGATAAGACTATTTTAGGCGCGCTGTCTGCTCTTTCATTACCTCTAATACCAACATGGCTAGGTAACCAACAGTATACTATATTGTGAGAGGTACACAGCTCAGTATACTTGATGAGAATGATGGCCAATAATGGATTTTCCAACTTTCTTTGTTTAGTGACTGTAGTACTGATACTGAATCGAAGAAGATGATAAAGTTTAAAACAAGGTTGATTTAATATATTTCATGGCAATGCATATCTTAATCTTTTGTGAAACACAAATTAATACATTTATTCTTTCATGTTGAACTTTTGAAATATGTTTTTGATAGAAACAAGGACAGAAAAAGTTTTCAAAGAAGTGACCTCCTTGAAAATTGCGACTTTAAAACAATGTAGCTTTGTGCAATTATTCATAATGAAAATAATTTTTCAATTATTACTTTTCTGTTCTTTGTATTTTTGTGCTAATTACATTTTAGTTGTATCTATGTCTTGTCGTATCCGAGTAGGTTGTTGCAAGTATAATCAGTTTTATGATGTTATTGGCGTTGTCATATATTTCCACGCAAGTAGGTTGATGCGACCTAATCAATTACGATGTGCTAGTAATTGTGAATAATTTTGGTTCTGCTGACCCCACTAGAGTTGGTTGATGCGTAAAGTTATATATATAGATTACTAGATCGCGTTCATTTGTAAGCATCAGAAAATCCAGTTATAACGAGACGCGAATAGAAGCATCACGTTATGATCCGGATTCTTGTATGAAGTGTGCGTTAGAAAAAAGGTCACTAATATTCGCTACTGTCATTATTAATAACACAAGTTTTTCGATGCGTGGGGTTATCAGACCCATATATGTAAAATTAATGTTTAATGCACTTGTCAAATTCTGCATCATGGAAAATATCACCAGTTTTTTCTGACTAAGCATTGTTAGAGTCCCGGATAGAGACTTAGCAATGGGCAAATACATCATTAATAGGACTGTTATTTAAAGCGGGATTGAAGAGATTGTTGGAATTCGAGGATGTAGATTTGTTTCAAAGAGAATGCTACTCATTTGTGTTGTATATCAAATGAGACTATGGCAGAGTTGTTCACACTTTTTCAGTTGTAACCGAGAAACACCGAAGATCAGAAAACGACTGGATTGTTTTCCTTCTTTTTGGGATTTGACGGTAAGGTTATGGCTCTTTCTTGGGTAGAAAACGGATATATATATATATATATATATATATATATATATATATATATATATATATATATATATATATATATATATATATATATAATTGATTCTTTGTTTTAATTGTTCTTTATATACTACTATATTTAGATACTACTCATAATTACATACTCTGTCAAGTGTGACCGTGCCGTAATGCGGTAATTCATTCGCTGTGTACTGTATTGAAGGCTTCTTCATCCAATCAACCTTGTAGTACTGTATCATGTTAATGGAACTCGCGTGTGCCGGTGGATCCCATGTTATAGTGATATTGTTGAATAAAGATTGACCTTCCTGAAAAACTCCCAAGTTGGTCCAGCTGATGTTAGTCGGCGGTTCAGGTGCTGCAAATAAATATTGGGAAAATAACGAATTTGCTCTCGTTAAAAGTGCACCAAGAGAAAACAAAACCCTGAGCCTGAGTCTGAAATTGAGGTTTCACTATTAGCCTATCAAAAACGAACTTTTAAAAGAGAGGACTTTTTCGATTGGTAAAAACGAAATCAAAATCAAAATCAAAATCAAAATCTCCGTGTCAAGCTATGAGTGTATGATTTCCTGGATAGCTATCTCTAATGTGCATTATGGGACTACGCCTTCTGTTTTACGTATAATTTTGTGTAGATCCTACACGTCTCATTAGGTTCTTCGTAGTTCTGTAACAGTCACATGAAGGCTCCCTCGTCCAATCAACTTTTTAGTATTGTATCATGTTAGTGGAAGTCGTGCATAACGGTCCCGGTTGCACTATAATGTCTTAATACATAAGCTAGTCATTTTTGAGAACAAAAAGCATCAGTTTACAGAGATCGTTACAGCCAATGAATTAATTAAGTGGCGAATCCATGAATAGACCCACAAACTGAAAAAGTTGTGACACAATGAGCGTATTTATGCTTGACACATAATATTTTTATTTTCTTGCTGTTACAGAAAAAGTTTATATAGATATGTGAAACAACATCAAGTTTTTTTTTACACTAGTGTCTACCAAAATAGCGTTTGGTATACCACACATGAAGAAGAAAGTTGGTGGTCTTTAAAAGATACATTGCACGGTATTCCTATTTTTATTGTTGTTTTGCAGCAGACACATTAAAGACTGAGACGCCTGTGAGAACACAACGACAAATCATGAAATGAAATTATGTGAGAAAATCAAATTCGAAATGTCAAAATTATCATAAAATCAATGTACTCAGATCCTAGAATGATGAAATTTGGAGCATCAAAATGAATAAACTAGCACTGAATTTTTATGATGACAAGATTGTTTTGACTGATGAAACAAATGCACTACCCTGTGAATATGTGAGCGTGATTTGACTGATGAAACAAATGCATTACCCTGTGAATATGTTAGCGTGATTTGACATGAAACAAATGCATTACCCTGTGAATATGTTAGCGTGATTTGACATGAAACAAATGCATTACCCGGTGAATATGTTAGCGTGATTTGACATGAAAAAAATGCATTACCTTGTGAATATGTTAGCGTGATTTGACATGAAACAAATGCATTACCCTGTGAATATGTTAGCGTAATTTGACATGAAACAAATGCATTACCCGGTGAATATGTTAGCGTGATTTGACATGAAACAAATGCATTACCCTGTGAATATGTTAGCGTGATTTGACTGCTGAAACAAATGCATTACCTTGTGAATATGTTAGCGTGATTTGACATGAAACAAGTGCATTACCCTGTGAATATGTTAGCGTGATTTGACATGAAACAAATGCATTACCCGGTGAATATGTTAGCGTGATTTGACATGAAACAAATGCATTACCCCGTGAATATGTTAGCGTAATTTGACTGATGCAACAAATGCATTACCCTGTGAATATGTTAGCGTGATTTGACTGATGAAACAAATGCATTACCCTGTGAATATGTTAGCGTGATAGAGGAAATGTCTAACGGCGAGACTAGCAGCTTGTACTTATCAGGAGAATCTAAATGAATTACATTTGGATCTGATTAACTTCTTCGTTCATGACCAAAACAAAATTAATATACATTTCCTTGACATCTAACAATTTTTGTGCTGATTTATAGGTAAATTACCGTGCTGCAAAGAAGCTGATTCATCATCACTACCATGTACTCTGCTAACATTTTATGTTATCTTATCAACCTAGACACTGTTTCTTAGTGTGAACGTTGATAACGCGTACGTTACTAATTTCTGGGTGTTTTCGGTGAGAAAATCTTTGTTTGGTTGAGATGCGTTGTTCACTGTAATATAGATTTCCAAATTAAAATATTCGAGAGTTGTTCCGAAGGCACATGATCCCTCCGTCGAATTATCTTCTCTACTTGTAACCTTTTTTGCTGTATGCTTCCGTAAAATAGAACTTCTTTCCAACGCATTGTGTAATTATATCTTCAAATTTGATTTCCTCCTTTCAATTTGTTTGTTCAATCCTTCAATATCTTGGCTGACAGTAATGTCTGTTTGTCACGTTGATGATCCAAATAAAGATCGAAACATTCAATGTCTTGGCTGACTGTAATGTCTTTTTGTCACGTTGATGATCCAAATAGTGATCGAAACATTCAATATCTTGGCTGACAGTAACGTCTTTTTGTCACGTTGATGATCCAAATAATGATTGAATCATTCAGTGTCTTGGCTGACAGTAATGTCTTTTTGTCACGTCGATGATCCAAATAATGATCGAATCATTCAATGTCTTGGCTGACAGTAATGTCTTTTTGTCACGTTGATGATCCAAATAATGATCGAAACATTCTATGTCTTGGCTGACTGTAATGTCTTTTTGTCACGTTGATGATCCAAATGATGATCGAAGCATTCAATGTCTTGGCTGACTAAAATGTCTTTCTGTCACGTTGATCCCATTGGGATTATAATATGCCTAAATTACTATATACATAGTACATACAAAGTTTTCCTTCAAAATGTTACCGCAAATCCTATTAATGTTGCATAAAACTGTCTACACAACAAAAGATCAACAATTACATTAGCTATTTCTTCATTCAGTTTGTGGAAAGAATGGTGGGAGTTCGATTCCTTTATGAAAAGTCTGAATCAGAGGGTTCGTCACACGTCATAGGCAAGAACCTTTTCTCGCCTTGCAACAATATAATCTTAAACGCTGAAAAAAACAAACGAATCCAAACTAAAATTTGTTTTGAAACATTCCTTGGGAACATTAGGAATAAAGAAACCTTCCTCAAAATTGTTTTATATTTTGAAATTATGTCTGTTTCATCGAGTTTAAATTTAGGTTCTATGTAAATATCAGCTGTCGCGTAACCAAATAAATGCATCTATATTTTAATTTATTATCTTCCTTGCCTGCTTGAATATAGTCATATTTTGTCCTCTGTGATGGTTATTATGGAATACATGAATTAAGTTTGGTGAAACTTCAACCCATTTTGTTTTTCTCTTCTTATGTTTCTTTAAAAATCTTCCAGTAGGTTTGTCTCAGTAAGCAGAAAAATGCTATCCTTGTCTTGCAAATTCATATATTTGAGGTTGTAAACCTCTTTCGTTTATTAAACTGTATCCGTTGTGGCTCTTCAAAGATTTATATGATCTAAAAGCACATGGTATGCTATCTTGCTTCGTGCGGCTACCTTTTGAGCCTGTGAGTATTTTGAAAGAGAAAATGCAAAAGGAATCCACCGTTGTCGAAATAAATTTGTATCAGTTGCCATAGTTATCAGACAATTGCTTCACTGTTTATCCAGGTGATTATGAAATTATTCTATTGATTTCTCGAGAAATATGCATGTATGATGTTAATTAGCCATTTTTTTTTTACATTCAATAGTTTTGTCAATCCATTAAATCGTATAAATTATCACACAGTTATGCTTAACTTGCCATTCATATTGTTTACTCTGCTACAACTTCTACCTATAACTAGTTACCATATGCTTTTTGAAAGTTTGTGAGACGAAACAGTTGAGTACAATTAGTCTAGTATAGGGAAGTATATAATTGGGGAGCTCTTAAATTCACGCACTAATTATGTATTAATTTATTTTATTGCGCGCAGCTGGTGAAGAGAAAGAGTTTTATAATTAAGTATGGTCCTGATATTATACTATGCATACTACTGATCATTGACCGTGAAGTTATACTGAATGTCTTTGATAGATAAAGATACAATTAACAAAATTGTTGTTGTTTTCCCTGCATGTTAAATAAACAAGAGCGGGAATGAGTCCCGTTGAGCACAAGCTAAAAAATGCATATTCACTTAATAGATAGGTCTTAAAAATCATGAACAAGAGTTAAATCATTCTCTCAAGCTTTTATAGCACGTAGTCATGTAATATCAGTCGCAAAAAGAATGTAACGAAAATATTTTTTTTGTGAACATACCACAGAGGCTGTAGTTGAACTGAGTTGCCTCTAGGCATTCTGGCGTGACAAAGGTTAAGGAAAAGGCAGTGCTGCTGTGCCGAAACATTTCATCGTATGCATGAATTCGGACGGTATATTTGCTTCCAAACTCCAGAGACTTCATTGTATACTTGAATTCTGGTGGTGCCTGAAACATACAGATAAAGGAGTAGATCATAAAAATGAAACGGCACACTCTGCCCCGCCTTCTACAAAACCCAAAATCCATGCGAAGTCGCTGAAGGAAAATGAAATTATGATATATATAGTTTCCTTCCACGTGATCATTATAGAAGTTGGCAAAAAATAACTCTCCGTAGAGTTTATACATAAATAAATGCAGCTCAACCTAATCACATGATTAATACGTTGTGACCAATGGAAATGTTCGCTACATTTACCCACTCAATCAGTTCCAATTATATTCCTGTTATCTTGCTGACTTAGCACAAGCTTTTTATACATGAACCGGCACATTGCAATATTCACGTTTTAGCAATCGTATCACGAGAGTTCACTCTCAATTTATGATACCTAATTGTAATAAATCCGAGGAGGTTTGCTGTAAATGGTGCTTATTTTACTTAACCAAGGAATTATGTTACCTCTACAGTATTATCGGTTTATTTTAGTCAATCGAATTTAATACATATATTTTTTTTTCAATGAAAGGATTGCGGAGTTACATGTTCATTAAAATTGATGCCACTAGTGGCGTATCAAAGATACAGCGTACATTCTATGCATATAATTTATTTATATCACAGACAAATATACATACTTGTCTTTAAACGGAGATAAGATTGACTACAGGTAGTATTGTGTTGACCGAGTGAATGAATTCATTACATACCTGCCAAGTGTGACCGCTACAAAATGTAATTCTGTGCATTTTATGAGTATGCACAATCCCCTTTGCAAATTGATAAGTTGCATGTTTTCTTTATGAGCTTTTGTTTTCATACATACTGATTAAATAAATATAAGACACGTATGATTTAAACGGGAGAGATTGTTGTAATGACGAAATTAGAGCACTGCAATCTATACAATACAAATATATATATATATATATATATATATATATATATATATATATATATATATATATATATATATAGAGAGAGAGAGAGAGAGAGAGAGAGAGAGAGAGAGAGAGAGAGAGTAAATGTTGGCATTCTTTTAGCTTGTAGTACTTTACCTGTATCTCCTCGACGCCAAGCCTGCCATACGACGTCATCCAGAAAAGTTTGAAGAAACATTGTGGCTCTGTGAAAATGCAAGATTATCTATAAACTTGTATAATTATTGCATCACCTTGAGAATAAAAGACATTGGCTTTATAATTACAGTGATATTCATTATATATTCCTTTAAGTCAAGTATCGAATAAAAGTTATTTCTCATGCCCCATTAATTATCTTCCAGCTTCGTAAATTTCAAAACATGCTTAAAAAGAAATCCATTCTGAGCATCAAGATTTACTCATAATAGTAGAACCTTTGGGGCACCGATAAAGCGTTATGTTCTGCCGTCCATAGGACTTCCCAGTCGACTCACTTTAGTAACCCAATCAGATAAAGCGTTATATTTCATGGTAAGGAGAGTTAGAAACGATTTGTACAGTACAAACCTTTCCCTTTGTGTAAACATGAAAGCTCTAATTTGATTGGTGCATAGATAGGTCAAGGAACACACTCTCGACGCTCGTTTTGTTTTAAATATGTTATAATGCCACCTATCGCCATTGTATACCATTTAAATACTTCTAAATCAACTTGAAATAATTAAGGTTACTAAATTGTGAACAAAATATTAGTGGCATCACTACAAATTTAAATGGAATTAAAAAAATCCTGCAAACAGGAATTAAGATTTATTATAGAAAATGGAACATTCAAGTAAATATATGCGAGACATTTCATCGATAAGGAGTTGGGTAAAATAAATTTAAGACAAACGAGAAAAGCATATGAAAGTTTTGTAAATGCTAGATTAGTAAAATATCAAAGTTATTGTCAGATGCATATTTGTTAAAATATTGCGATAGTTTACTATCGAGTGCCTTAGAGAGCAAGAAATAGCACCAGAGAAAATAATAAAGATGTGAGGTATTGAATGTAAATGATAGATGCATTACATATCGTTCTGGAATTAATTTCTGGTTGAAAAAACCTGGCGAAATTAAGAATAATTTAGTTCATGCGATGGAGTGTTATCGAGATTTAAGATAAAAGTACAAAACAGCATTTAAGTATATCAATTTTTCAGAGGATTGTCATGGTAAGTGTTTCTTGTAGAATGAGTCTTGTAGTTTTAGTATATTCGAGTAATACATGGACGATATAAGATATTACAGTTCTAAATTGGTTGGATTTAATACCGTTAGATCTAATAAGGCTGCATATCTTGAGCTTAGACGCATTAGCTCAATTCGCAAATATCTTTCAGCTGATGCCACTAAAATACTTGTGTGTTCATTAGTACTTTCAAGACTGGACTATTGTAACTCAGTTATGTCTGGTTCATCTCAAAATCTGTATGTATGTCATATTTATTCGCTTTTACAGACCTAGTCTATGCTTATTTTAAACACACACAGAGACATATATATATATATATATATATATATATATATATATATATATATATATATATATATATATATATATATATGTTTGATGGCTTTCAAACTGTTTTGTACAAAAATCTCGTATAAAATCATTAGCGCGAATGTCCCGATAAAATAAAATTTTGAAGACGTGTCTTGACAGAATGTAAAACCTGTCTCGACATAATGTTTGTTCACACTGTATTTTATACCTTGTTTTATGAAAGATACTTTTATGATCTAGAAAATGAAATCCGATAACCATTCTGATATAAAGAACGAGAGAGAACTAGGGGCTGCTTCCTGAATAATACCTATCTATTTGTCAATATCTTTTGACAGGAGTTTGTAATGTAGATGACTTTACCAACTGAAATGAATCGGTAAGAAAGTTTGCACTTGTCAAAATGACGCTGAGTTGCACACAATGCATGCACTGTGGGTAAGTTTCATTTCTTGGCTGTATAAGTAAATACATAAACTACCTGCATATATGTATAATGCTTAGACAAATACACCGTATAAAACTATATTCCGGAACTGGACTGATTTAATGTAGAAATTAGTTTTTTAGAAAACCTATTTATCTACGCTAGCTAACAGTAGTATCTAGTTTTCACTTATACTCGAAATTATAGCAATAACAAATGAGCAACATATGATAAATGGTTAATAGCCCAGGTGTCACACTTTTTAACCTCGGTATCCGCCTAAAATATGTTGGATATAAAGACGAGTGCCACCAAACTGCTTAAAGTTAGCTACATGAAATATACACAAATAGCTCCACAGAAATAGAAAGCCCGAAATTAAAACAAAATAAAATAAAAAAAAGGACAAACTGCATGAGTATGATTAATGATGCACGCACAAAGGAGAACAACATTTCGATTGTGGAAAACTTGGAAAACGATATACAAACAATTGTGGTCATTCCTCTGTAAGAAAATAGTTGGGTTTTTTTCTCTCCACAGCTGACAGGTCTTAGGCAGTAAGGTGGGAATTTTGAAAACCATATACAATGTTAATTCTTATTCACAACATCATGGTTTTTCAATTCAAACAGTTGGAGATGTCCCTTACATACTACGTTTTGTGCGAATATGATGAATGATGTGTTTAAAAAATAGAAAAGAAGAAGATTTTTATATGGCTTGCACAAATGATCGGCTGGTTTGTGTCAAAAGGGCATAAAAGACCAACTGAATATCAAGATGTAAGTAGTGAAACTTAAAGACCCCAACATAATGGTCCACTTGGTCCACACATATTAGTTAAAAATATTGCCTAAAGATAATGCTGATTTGTTTTTAATTTAATTGGTCATTCTCATAATTGTAAGATACACATGTGGTAGTGGTAACTGGATTAATTATTTAGTTTTAAAAAATGGCCGATAGGTGCTGGCGTATCATTTTATGCTTTTATTTTCTAACAACTATTTAGACGACGTTTGGCCCTGACTTGTTTTCATAAAACTGTTTTTAAAAGTCAACGGTTAGTTTCCAAGTCAGACGTTAACACATTAACCCCTGGAGGTTTTTGTCTTTTTCGTCTGAAATTCGAGTAGAAAAGACATTTCTAAAGCTATTTCTGAATACATCCTAAAATGCCAACTTCAGGTGATCTTCCAATAACATACTGCCTAGTTGTGTTAGAAACATAGTTTTTCATTGGCTATTTATCTTTATCTCGCGAATGAGCAGAAGGGTAAAAGTTGGAGTTCTTTTATTTTTTTCTTTATTATTTTTTTGTTTTTGCTTAACGAACCCATTATTTTCGTATCGAGACCAATCTTTATTCCAAAATGCCCATATTATCCTACTTTTTGCAAAGGTTCATCTGTCTGTTTGCAGTTCATACCGGTCTGCCCTAGATCCGAGACCAAAAAAGTCTAAAATCCGGACACAAAATCGGATTCCAACCACGGGCGAATTTAGGGTAGAAAAAAATCGTTTCCAAAAAATGAGGTTTTCCACTCTCTATTTTGTAGTGCAACGAGAAATTCCAGATTATTTGGTATCATTATAGAGCTACATCTGTCTACCTTTCTATAATACCACCCACTTTAGTGTATCATACATGACCTTGACGCTACAGAACTCTGCAGTAGGCTACTGCCTCCTGACACGTACACTCGTCACCAGGGGTTAATGTGTTAAGTGGCCTAGGACGAAATCCAATGGTTTGAGGATTTGTTTATAACAACTGTACTTAATACCAGTAGCCTATGATTTTATGTAAATATTATCAGGTTACTGGTTCAGTTATTTTGTTGAGCAGTGGTCTATGTGTTTAAGGTTAGTCACTTTCAATACAGCTTAGACGTTAGGTTGGTCAGAACCTATGCAAAGGTCAAGTGGTTCAGAGTTGTCAAATGTTGAAGCCACTGGTCCAGGATGAAGGTCAGAGGTTGGGGTCAAAGGTCAAAGTTTATGCCGACCAGGATAAATTGTTTTCCCTACTAAGATATTAGGTATGCTAAGTCTCGACCATTTAATTAACGGAAAGAAATAAATCTTTTCCATGGATTACATGTACGGTGAAGACTTGTATTCCTCAGACTATTTTTCTGGAACAGTTTTTCATGAAGACTGTTTCATAAAGAAGTGTGTAATAATAAAAAGACAAAAAAGGAAGATACAGAAACGTGGTATGAATATTTTGAAAAGGGATCTGCTTCACATTTTACCCTCTCCTGGATCCCAGCTGATGGTTGCGGTTGGTTTCATGTCCAAGAAGCCTTGCTTTTCGATACGAGCATAACGTGGTGTCTGTAGTGGAACGTGTTCTAACAAAAAATATATCAAGACAGTAATGACAAAACCCACAACAGACTGACAAGTTAGACTAGATTGAAATACAATCAAATCACTTGGCCTTTTATTTTGAATTGTATGACTAAACACGCCTCTTTCAAACAATCGCAATCAACCAACATTTTGTCTTTTATTTTTCTAATTTTGAATGATATATTTATTAATTGTCGCAGCGTAAAAACTCCAAGAAGTAATTAATTCAATTAATTCACAACTAATTTTAAGAAATTTTGAGAGCCAAAATAGCGTCATGATCTATGTTAACTGGATTTACTTTGCAATGGTAATCATATATGTAAAACAAATATAGCTGATATTGTTTGTTATATAAATCATTACCAAAAATAATAAATCGCACCCATAAAGAATTTATTAGCTTATGATGGTTAAATACATTGGGATAATGAAAATATGATTATCAGGCGATATGATGTCTATTTGGGAGATATCACATTTCATGCATGCTTTGCTTAAGACTATTTTTCAGAAAACAGTCATTGGTTGCATGAATTAATGTTTCTTCGACTACTATCGCCAGCATGTTGAATATTTGTTCTGTAAGTGGCATATTTTGTAAATAAAAAACAAAGTATGCGAGTTTATGAGTGATTAATGTAAACCCTCCTCGTGTAATTAAATATTTATTGTGACAGAAAAGACTCTCGTGCCTTAATTTTATTACCGTCGAAAGTTGTTGTCCATGGTGTTACTTTTGGCATATTGACGAGTCCAGTTGACGTCACAGTTGTCACGCGGAACTGATATGTGGTTTGTTCTTTCAACATGTAAATAGGTTCCAACGAGGAAGTTACCTTAATTGCAATAAATAATTATTGGCAAAACCCTAGTACTCTATAAAGGTGAAATTTAAAAATGAAACTGTTTGCCACAGTAGGTGGAAATACAGTATTTTTCTGGAAATTTCAAATACCTGCATGTATTTAATTTTCTCGATTCATGCACATGTACTAGGTAAAACCAAACAAGGGTTATCAACCAGAGTAAATGGCATTTAGCTGTGAAAAAGTATGCTGAGGTAATCACACATCCATCCATCCATACATACATACATACATATATACATACATACAAACATACAGCAGCAGGGAAGGTGTACAGACTTTTTCGTCATTTTTCGACAAAAACCATCATTTTTCAGGGGGGGCGGTCAGGGGGGGGGGGGGGTATCTCAATATTGTAACCTCCGTGACACAAAAATAATCCTCGACAAGGGAAGTTCTACAGACCAGACGGTTCCGCCAAAATAAAGCCTCCTACGCAAACTTTCTCCGTAGAAGCCTCGGATTTCAAAAATAAAGCTTCCCACGAAAAACAATTTGCGTAAATTCGATCCCGAGTGCAATTTTTGTGTGCAAAATATATCATTCTGGACAAGGAAAAAATACAACTTTTCGGGGTGGGGGTGGGAAAAAGATCGGGTGTCGATGAAGTTTGCAAGGAAAAGGCTGCAATTTCATGAGTAAATTTGATCAAGACCGATTCGATATCTACTACGCGGATCATGAAGATTAATCGTGATGAAACCGTGCGGTGTTGCCTGAGCGTGGCTGAAGAAATTTTTAAATTTATTTATGTCCATGTCGCCGTTACACCAAGTCTGATGAATATTTCTCAGCGTGTGAGTATCAACGCCATTGAATACTGATAAAATATTACAATTGTCCCTAATAACTTTCGGAATCTGTGTATATCGCTGCGTCACGTAAATCACATCGGTGTTCTTGTGTCTGCCGCGCGAAAATATCCTAGCCGGGTTGGTCTGCTTATCTAGCATGACATCATCGAAAACGACGAGATTATTAACATCGCCATCTAAATTTTCCACGGATGGAGCTTCATTAATGTCTGTGATAAATTCTATCGTGCCTTCGTCGGTATTGTCGCTAAATTCTTTTAATACTTGATAACATCGCTGATCATCAACGGATGGCGCAACCAAATACAATTTATCCCATTTCAGCCATCGCATTATCAAATTTAATAACAATTGTGTTTTTCCAGATCCAGACGGGCCAATGATTATCATTCTTATCGAATTTGGTAACGCCGCGGTGTGTTTTATTTGCTCGCGTTTCTTCGTGGCGGAAAAATCAATTACATTCATGTTACTAGAATACATGGATCTATATTGTGTTAAGTGTCGCACGCGCACGGCTACGCTAAATCCAATCGAAATCGTCACACGCAATAACAGGAACGCAATCAAGGGCGAATGCGCAGTTTGCAAGACTCGCAAGTTCAAATTTGTAAAAAAAAAAGTAGAAGAATCGGAGGAGACATCGCATCCCTCTTATCAAAGTTACCAGGGTTGCCCTGGGCAAAATATCCCGGAGAAAAACATCTGCCAGGATACAATTACTGCGGACCCGGAACAAGGCTCGACATCAGACTCGATGAAAATAATCAACCCAAACAAAATGAAAATCCAGTAAATGCCATCGATAAAGCATGCTACTATCACGATCTTGCGTATCGTAACGCTGATTTACAACAACGGCATCTTGCTGATGTCAGGTTAATTCACGCAATAGACGCGATACCCAATAAAAATATCAGAGAAAAAGCAGCAGCCTTGGCGGTAAAATTAGGGATGAAAGGTAAATTAGTATTCGGCGCTGGTAGATTATAATGGAACAAATATATTATTCTCCGCGAGGTTTTTGGCGAGGAAAATCAGCAATAGCCAAACTTGCCAAGGCAGCAAAAGTAAAACAATCTATCGCTGCATCATGGCTATCGAAACAGGCAATCTGGCAAATATATCTTCCTCCACCTAAAAAAATACCATATGCGAGTTTTTCCGTCAGCGTACCCAACGAAGTTCATCAGGCTGATTTAATGTTTCTTCCTCATGATACCGTTGACGGAGTTACATACAAATATGTCCTTACCATTGTTGATATTGCAAGCAGATATAAGGAAGCAGAACCATTATCAAATAAAACAGCAACGGAAATTGCAAAGGCATTTGAGAAAATTTACTCACGATCTCCGTTAACATGGCCGAAGCTTCTCCAGATTGATCCAGGACGAGAATTCCTCGGTGCGGTTACTTCATTGATGAAGAAGAATAATGTTAAAATCCGACGTGGCATAGTTGGTGTTCATCGTAATCAGGCTATCGTTGAAAGATTCAACAAAACACTAGCGGAACGATTATTTGGATATCAGTACGCGAGAGAATTCATCCAAGATAATCGATCTCACGATTGGGTAACAAGATTGCCTCATGTGATTAACGCGCTAAATAACGAAGTAACACGAACAATATCGATGAAACCCGCAATTGCAATTACAAAAACAAATATACCACTAAAGCGAGATTCTACTATTCCGCCTGTGCTAGGTAGCGTCATGGTCCGATATTTATATAAGGAAGGAGAAGCCGAAGGAGGAAGAAAAAGAGCAACCGATCCAACTTGGAGCGTTACGACACATAAAATATCAGCCGTAACAAGATCATCAGGAAGACCAGCAATTTATTTTCTAGATTCGCTAGCGCCACAACGAGGATTTACCAAGGAGGAATTACAAATAATACCGAAAGATACTCAACTACCGCCAGCATCATTAATGTAAAATCTAATTCTACCTAACTGAGATAATTTTCTTACTCGAGACACGGCTAGATAAACTAAATTTGACCAGGAAATTCTATCATCGACGATCCAAACTTGGCCGTCTACGGTTAATCCTTGCGATGAGTGTATCGTTGTTGCATATCCAAGTTTCCATGGTGATCTTTCTGCGTTTATCGCATCATTGACAAGATTAATATCAACGAAAATAATATCGTTCAAAACTAATATTTTTTCTTCTCCGCATGGCAAAGTAACACTGATATTTTGTTTCCTGGTATCAGCGGGCCTGTAACACAACGGCACCTGTAATGTTGGAAATTTCTCACAATGCAACTTGAATAACATTTCCTGAATAACATCACGAACAATTTTCCTGCTAGCAACAATCAAATGATCTGGACGCCACAAATTTAGAAAAATATCCATCGGAGTTTCGTCGATTATTCTTCTCATCACGTCACATTGAAACTTATTCGGTTGTAATCGAATTATTTTCTTAAATTCGGTTAGTAAATTATCATCGGATCTATAATCAGCGTCGATTTCTTCATAATAATCAACGAAATCCCTGAGCCACTCATGAGGAGATTCGCCATCAATAGGATCAGGCTGGCCATGATCGCCGCACATTATCACGGCGGTATTTTTTCCCTCAAGCCAAACCAGGAATGATTTTAGCGTGATTAAATTTACCGTGCAAATTTCATCAAATATTATAATTTTGTTGATATATTTGTTTCCCATGCGAGCTGAATCCCACAATCCACCGCTGTATTTGAAATAACTATGATATGTGCCAGAATCAACGCCGCGTTGTCTTATTTCTCGCGCTAATCTATGAGTTGGAGTCAGTACGACCATATCAGAATTTGAAAATAAATTTATCGCTCGTGTTGTTTTGCCACTACCGCCAGGACCGTTCATGTAGACGAATTTACTTCGTGAAATTGGATCGAATGCGGATGCAGCTGTTGATATTTCCTCGCATTTATCTCGATGAAATTTATCGCAATCTTCAACATCGGCGTCCTCACAATAATCTAGAATATCCTCGTTTTTTATTCTCCAAGTCCCCCAGGAACCATCGGTGATTAAATTTTCCAACCTACACTGATATTTCTTATCAATATAAAACGAGTCAGTTGCAACCCTTGCCGCGATATCAGAAAATTTATTTATCATCGATAGCAAATTGATACTTACATAAGCTAGCATCGACGATCTCAGATGCGTATATTGCGCTGATTCTCCATCGAGGTAACTGATTACGGTACCCAATTTTTCTCCATCAATAATAATATTTTCTCTGTTGCAGAATATTCCTCTCGACACTGTATCGGCGATAATAAAATCCATCTCGGCATCATTAATAAACAACCTAGCGTGGCGATGTTTATGATCAACTGATCCTCCTTGAGTAAATTTGCCAATTATTTTTCTTCCGATATCTTTCGCATTTTCACAATCTGTCGGCAGCCACACTTCGATTTGTTTCCTATACGATATAATCGCCTCGCTTACCGTCAACGATATTAACATCGACGAATCCAGCATATATCTTAACAAAACCGTAGGGACCCATCTTCGCTGAGATAAATGCCGACCAAACCAAATATAGCAAATTTTATGTAAATTTTCAGCAAACTCGAATGAAGTTACATAAGCGAATCCTGTCATGACAAAATCAGGTAATGGTCCGTTAATCGCAACTCTCGTCATCTCGCTGGTGGGATGGCCAAATTTAGCAAAATAATCTGCACAATCGCCATATCCAAGGAAACTTCCAGGATAGCATGCGCTCATGTCAACGGAAATCATATCTTCGAAATAATATTTGGTATTCCACAATCCTCCATGGCCGTATTTGATACAACTAAGTTGAATATCAGCGAGATATTCATTCCTCGTAGGTTTCCACGAGTTTCTCTCTCTGGCAGCATGAGCAGCAACAGATGGAACCGTAAAGCAGTTCGTTAATAACTGATCAGGATTTGACGAATATTTCACCGCGATATTTTTCATTGATTCGTGTAATTTTTCATCTCGATAAATATCTCCCCGCGGCAAGATAAACTGATCATACTTTTCTTCACTCGAAAATAACCAGACCGATATTGGATCAGACGCGGCTAATATTTTGATATACCTGAACATGGCATCTGTGGTATCTGCCGTGGATTCCACAGGATAAAATTTAACAGCGCGATCCCGAGGAAATATCATTACCGACTGCGACCACGCATGCGAATTATGATCAACAATTTCGATTGGTACTCCTCGAGATTTGTACGGAGACGAATATAATATTTCTCCTGATAGTGTTTTCACCGTGATAGGAAATTTAAGTTTTTTGCTCAATGCAGCAACATCGTCAATCGATGCACCATCAACAACTGTCTTCGCCCATGAGTTAATTTTATCCAACCTTAATTGAGTCAAGCCAGATCCACGACGAGCGTTTTTCATATGCTCGATAACGCGCTCAGCCACGCAGTTTATCATCGGTGATTCTTTCATTGCAGGTAGATTTTTCACATCAGGATTATTATTCAGCCGATAAATTCCATAAACAACAGCACTAGAAGGATAAGCTCTAGCATAATAAGGACCATCAATTCCCAGTAATAATCCTGGCTTCGAATTTTTATCAAGAACAACATTTTTCTTACCACCGCGCACGGGATCTCGTTTATCACGAATGACCCAAGTATCATCGGGCATTTGTGCAATAAATTTTATTCCAAAGATGAATCGTTCTTCCTTGTGTTCGATTTTTATATGTTCGATTATCTTCTTGGCTCGTTCCTGATTCATCGTAGCATCAACGGAGTTAGTTTTCCATGTCGACCAAACATGAATCGCTCCATCATCGAAAAATTCCTTCTTCGCACGATCAACTTCAGGAATGATATATTCTGCCTCATCAAGATCAAATGCATCCATTATTATATTTTAGACAAATATCTAAATTATAATGAATCAATGCAAATGGATAACGGTTGGATCAACAAAATCATGTGATAAATCCTGTAGAGGCGAATATTGTGGAGCTCACATATACGCAATTCGACGAGGCAGTAAAGGACCACAGCGATGTTTGGTTTGTCAAGTTGGCATTCGAGGAAAGACACGATTGTGTTTCTCCTGTGGAGGGAAAAATTATCGGGAATTACGACGATATTATGAAAAAAGATCCTCGTCAGTGATATCTTGTGAAGAAGATTATATTAATCGATTCAAGGCAAATTACGATTTAAACAAACAAAATATTGTATATGAATCACAAATCAACGATTCCTGCAATGAAAATCACGCACGAATATAAATCACACCCAACCATCAAGGGTTACGAAGCATCTACCGATGGTACCGTCAGAAATGCCAGAACAAAATATCCCTTTGGTAAGGTTAATAATTCGGGTTATTTTATGTTTACCGTCAGCCAAAACAAAAAAGAAAGAAAAATAAATTATCTCAATCACAGATTTGTATATGAATGTCACAAGGGACCAATAGAGATTGGATTTGTCATCGATCACATTGACGGAAATAAACTCAATAACGAAATATCCAATCTTCGCGCAGTAACTCCGAGTGAAAATTCAAGGGCTGGTAATTCTGGTAGACATCCGAAATATGCCAAGGCCGTCGAATCGATAAATCAATCAACAGGCGATAAGATGTATTTTGAGTCGATGACTGCTGCTGCGAAATATTATAATATTAATTCCGCCACAATACAACGAGCGGTTGAGGGGAAAATCAATGCGACTTTTTCATATAATCTCAGTGCATGGCTCAAATTCATTTATGTACCAATGGTATTTGATTCGGGGAGTGATGAAGAATAATTAAATATTACAAAAATTATATAATGGACGAACAAACTATAAACGATATCATTGGAGCTATCGATGATCTGAAGAAAAAAATAAATCTTCCATCGGATCTAGATATAAATAAAATTCGATCCGAGTTCGAGGCGATTATTCAGGGGAAACTTGAATATAAATATACGCTGCCATCCGAATACAAACTAATAAAGAAAATTCAAATCGCGATGTATCAGTCGCTAGCTACAGTCAGCGATGGTCAAATCGAAGATTTCGTTAAATTATCTACGCTGGTAGAAAAAGCTAGATTGACCTTATCAGACGCGTATGAGTCACGAAAAATTACAAGTTCGCGTGTCAGGCAGTTGAAAAAACTTGTCGATGAAAACAAAGTTAGGGAATCTTCCGATTCCTGATTTCACAAAAAAAAAACAAAAAAATATATTAATTTTGAAAATTTCCCTGATTTTTATTTATTTTTTTGGCCTGTTTTTTCCCGTGGACAGATTTAACAATCTCTGATTTTTTTTAACGATTTTACCAACAGGCTAATATTTAATGTTTCTCCGCGTATATCAAGTAAATTCTCATTTTGATCTGTTAGTCTAAAATTTATATTTGATAATAACCGATTGTAGCATCGAAGATAAAACGGATTAACCGGCTCTTTTATTATCAAATAACCAGGAGAAACGGTAGGTGAAAACGAATACAAGACATATCCCTGTTGCGCTTGTTTCGACACATCCTGATCAACACTGTAACTGCCATCAACAATATCCGCGTGAAGATAAATCGCGATAACCTCCGTTATATTAACGATACCCGGCGAGCGATGTCGCCCTTGGCCAACTTCGTTATTATCATGCTGAAGAATCGATCTTGTTTTTATTTTGTTAGCTAGCCACGCGTTGTACAATTTTGGAAATAAATCATCAATGGCATCAGTGACGGATTTTCTCATTTCATCAACATTATAATCGGGAAGTTTATAATTTAGTAGTGTTTCCTCGGTCAATCCGAATAATGCCATAAATTTCTGCTTTTCTCCCGAATTCCTGATCAACCGAAAACTACTCGCGGGAAATTCATAATCAGCGACTGATATATCATCGTCTATCGATAGAATAAACATGCTATGATAATATTCAACGTCGAATGCGAGTTGGTTAAGTATTTTTATTCGTTCGATGATAAGGTTATAGCATGATTCTGATTCTTCCAAGATACAATCTTGAAAGATTTTTTTTAGCAAGATTAATTGTAATTTATGTTCTTGGTTAAAATCATCGATTGTTTTTTTCACCAAGATACCATCTATTGGTTTTGCTCGTCTTGGTTGTAAAACATTTACCTCAACAACATTCGAAGGGACCTTTGGAAGAGGCAACCATGAAAAAGATTTATCTTGGACAGTGAAAGCAAAAAACAGCGCGTTGGATTTATGATTATTCATGAGAATGATGGCATCTTCGACAAGATCTTTGTGTTTGATTGCTGTTTCGTAAGATCCTTCATTGGTGATAAAATCAGATTTTTTTGGTTCAGGTGGATCTAAAACCTCCTCGTGCCAGCCGGGAATAAACACCGCTGGTTTTTCTGGTTTTGCCGGGTTAATTTCAGGCCAACCCAGCACGGTCCTAATTGACGAATGGTATATATCTACCATATACGGCGATGATACCTCGATGATAGACGACATTGATGGTTCGTGTGCTAATATTTTTATTCCCGGAGTAGCATCGCCGGTTATATTTGTTATTCTGTATGCGAATTCCGCATCGATCTGCTCAATTTCGTAACTGCCTGTTGGTATGCTAATGGGAATCCAATCGGGTGTTCCATCGGCGCGTCTTTTATTAGCGATGACAAGCGAGTTGTTTGACAATAATCTGCCAAATGATTTCGATCTGATATTAGGCCAGCTGTTGTAGACGCGCAATAGTGTTAGCGCAATTTCATTAACTTCGATTGGTGTTGGAAAACTAATGCTAAATTCCGGTTTCGTTGAACTTAGCGATATTAGCGTTGTTGTCGGCGGCGTTGTGTTTGTCGCGATCTGGGCTAGCTCGGACATTATTAATATTCATTTGTTCAATCTCCGAGTAGATGCTAATCATCGAAGAAAATTCTAGATCAGAAATAACGCCGTCGTTGAGACTCTCCGAGAGTAACGATGATAATTTCGAATACGCGTCGTTGATCTTGGTTAGTTTGTTTTTGTACGATGATAATTTCTCACTCGTGCATGATGAGATTTTCTTCGCGATGATATTGAGAACGCCAGCGATTGTTGTTGTTGATGAGATTATTATTGTTGCTACGATTGGCGCGATTGTTGTTACCGCGGATAAAATTATTCCTGCGCCAGCGACTACCGCGGAAACCGCGTAAACAGCAACGTCAATGGTAACTAACCTTCGTTGATATTTCTTTATTTTTATCTGATAATCGTCGAGGAGTTTTTTTAACGAATCTTGCCATGATCGCGCCTGATTATAACGGTAATCTGATGCGGTCATTTATTATTAATTTATCTAGCCAATTGCGGATTACCAAATTCACTCCACCCCGATAAATATTCGATAATTAGAAAATAACTCTCTGGCTCTGTGGTGGTTCTGTCTGGTGGTTCTAGTTCGAATGTTATTTTAATACCCTCATCTAATGGTACAATAATAAATCCGGAATTTTGATAGATACTACCTTTACGAAGTTGTTTGGATTTTACATTAAATTTTACATAACAAATCACATGTATTCGATATACACCAGGAATCGGTGGGGTGAAATCAAATCCGTTATTTGTGATAGACCATACAAGAATAGTCATCTGTAACACAAACGGCACATGGCAAGATAAGTTTTTTGTTACCACCTGATCAGGTATCGAAATACGCGCCAACGCAGGAATATTCAACGATGATAGTTTTGTGTTGATGCCTTGAATCTCTCTGTCATACAATGATATGTCGACTTTTAGATCAATTTTTGTCGAAAGATCATCAATCCGCGTGTTGATATTTAAAGCGGTGTCATGAAGATCTGATGTATCGAGTTTTTCATCTACCGCTGTATTTATCTTGGTAATTTCCTCGTTGATGGATTTTATTTTCTCGTTGAGATCATCGATGATTTTTTTATCGATTTTTTCTCCTATTGCGGTATTTATCTTGGTAACATCCGCGAGAATACCAGTAACATCATCGCTGATTTTCTTTGTTTTCTCGTGGAGATCATCGTGTGATGATTTATCGACTTTTTCATTTGCGATTTGGCGTATCGTGGAAATATCATCGATGATGGATTTTGTTTTTTCATCGTGTGATGTTTTATCGACTTTTTCATTTGCGATTTGACGTACCGCGTTAATATCATCGTTGACTTTAGTAATATCCTCGTTGATTTTCTTTGTTTTCTCGTGGAGGTCATCGTGTGATGTTTTATCGACTTTTTCATTTGCGATTTGGCGTACCGCGTTAATATCATCGTTGATTTTAGTAATATCCTCGCCGATTTTCTTTGTTTTCTCCTCGATCTTCTGATTCGTTAATATACGAATCGCGTTAATATCTTTGTTGATTTGGTTGATATCCTCGTTGAGTTTTTTTGTTTTCTCGGTGAGATCATCGTTGGCACCTTGACTCGCTAATCCACGAACCGCTTCGATATCTTTGTTGATTTGGGCAATATTATCGTTGATGGATTTTGTTTTCTCGCTGAGATCGTCGTATAATATTTTATCGCCTTTTTGTTCCATTGTGGTTTTTATTTCGGTAACGTCGGCGATGATCTTAGCGATATCCTCGTTGATTTTTCCTACTTTATCGCTGAGGTCGTCATGTAATTCCTGATCAACCTTTTTCTTTACTAACTGATCTGCGGCAAATGAGGTATCAGCTGATTTTTTTATATTTTCGTCAACTTTTTTGCTAAGTTTACCCAAAGCATCATCGAGTTTTTTAA
Source organism: Sinohyriopsis cumingii (assembly GCA_028554795.2). Lineage (NCBI taxonomy): Eukaryota > Metazoa > Mollusca > Bivalvia > Unionida > Unionidae > Sinohyriopsis > Sinohyriopsis cumingii. The sequence goes on along the minus strand of CM068837.1, from coordinate 6,136,002 downwards.
GATCGTTATTTAGTTTGTTGAGTCTCTTTGATAATTTGTCTTGAACATCATCATAGGCTGCTTTATCGACCTTTAGCAGCAATGTTGCTGATAGTTCCTTGTCGGATTTTTCTACATCCGCGATATCGGCCTTCGATGGTAATTTTGCGACAAGATTGGCGACGTCAGCGATGGATTTTGTTACCGAATCCGATAATTGAGTAAATTGATTAATACGCTCGTTATATTCATCCCGTTTGATTATATCAGTTATTTTGATGTTGCTAGTTTGTAATCGCCCTTCGGTATTTTGAAAAATAGCAACCTCGCCAGGATCTATCTCTGACAGCGATAGGAGATCGTTAATATCACTCTTGGTTGCGAATTTTGATATATCGACGCCTTCTATTTCTTTTTTCTTCTTCTTCCTATAGAGGGATCTACCATAAATGTCAACCATGATATTTATCTACGGTATATTCAAATAAAATTTTGCGATAAGGGTTGGATGATTTTGAAATTGCATCAAGGACATTTATTGATTCTGGACCGCATATTGGTGGATCCGTTAATGTTTGTGTTGGAAGTGTCGAATACCAAACTGGAATATTTAATTTTGACACGTACTTGATAAATTCATTTGGTGGAGCTAATCCATACGAGTCAAAGTAAATAACTTCGCGAGGATTAATCGCGTAGGTAACCCAGTGCGTGCCAGGGCCGGAATTTTCATCGAGATTTATTATTCCTGTTTCGGTAGGGTTTGGTTTGTCCGGTAGTTGATCTCGCATAAACACGCCTCTGAAAAATTTTATTTTCTTTTTCTTTGCTTCGTCGATTAGATCTAAATTCGATAAGGGCGTGATAATCTTAGGCCGGACCCGTATATTGGTGGCGGTCTTCCTAACCTTAGGCCGGATCCTTGTTGTCGTCGCTGCATCGCTTTCATGATCAGTGGAAGAGCGAGAAGGGCGGGAGGAAATGCTCCTGTTTTTTGTATAAAACTTTTCACCCCCTCCTCCATACCCGGGATATCTCCTCCTCTCTTTTTTTTACCATATCGTCCTCCTGTGACTTTTTCTAATAATTTTTTAGTCCCGAATCCAGCCGCTGCTGATAATGCGCCTGTTATTAATGGTGCTATTAATGGTAGTAGAAAAGGGAGGAATCCTCCTATTTTTACCATATCTTTGATTGCGCCTATGGAAAGATTTAGATGAACACTGGAATTCGCCGATTTGGCTTTGGTAAATCTTTCATGTTGACCTCTAGTTAACGATAGTTTGTTAGGCCCACCGTGAAGTTGATCATTTTTCAAGGTTAATTTTAAACCTCTTCGTGCTGTTGTTGCTGATTGAAGCTTTTTTATCTGACCCGGAGTCAGAGTTACACTGACGTGATCGTACGGCATATTAATAATCGCTTCATCTAAATTTGGAATTTCTCACATTCGTTCGACGGGAGCATCGATGATTCTCATTCTACCACTAATGCCTTCCAGGATCATTGTTCTATCACTGAGGAGCACCGCAACTACCTTGTGACTAATATTTGCTGTGCGAATTCTAGCCTTGAAATGAATATCGACAACCGATTGCTTTATTAAGTCAAGATGTTCCAAAGAAAAATAGTAGATAGGATAAAGCTTATTAAAATCCAACTGTGATATTTGTAATCCGGTATCGATATTTTGATCGCGACCCATGAAACTTAGCAGACGATGATACGCGCGTGCCGTCGAATAGTTGGCAAAATCAATGGATATTTCCTCGGATGGTTCTTGTTGGCCGTTTATTCTCAATGATACGTTTGTTGCATCAATTTTATCAAATATCATGTGACTTCTCATTTGATGATATCTATCGGAACGCAAGAAAGCAATAAAGATATGCCTTGGCGCGGAGGTACCTTGCTGCGATGCAATGCGCCAGGTGTAATCACCGTTAATAGTAGTAGTCGTGGAATCTGTTGTTGTCGTCAGCCATGACATGATAGATTTACCACCTTGATTCATGAATGATAATAATTTTTCTTCTTCGATTATTGATGGAGTTATCGCTGGCATCCACAAGGTAAATTTTAGTAAATTTACTTTGCCACCATTATCTGTGACATCATCGACATGCGGTAAATTAGTAGCGGGATCAATCCTACCTTCTCGCCAGATAGCATCATTGCTATCCGCCTTTTTGACAAACGATACGGTATGCTTTGCCCCGTATATAACTTTCCTAAAATGCCTACAAAATCCAAATATGTGAGATAACGGAATAGCGCAGGAAAATCTTCTTCGATTTGTTATTAACATAGATTTTCGCGTAGCAAATCCAAGATTGTAATTGTCATTAGTATTAATAATCATATTTTCGACATCAGCGTCAGCATTAGCAGCGTTATTTTTCGGTCTCCTGACGATATACTGGTTATGATCAGCGTTATCAGAGTTATCCTTAGCGAACATCATACTAGGGCCGGCTGATCTAGTAAAATCATCCGAGTATCTCGCTAGGCCTATTATCGTTGTTGCTAAATCAACATTATCCGTAATTGACTCAATCTCTCTTCCGTCAATCATGTAAGTGGCGCCTTTGAATAATGCCATAATGCCATTGTTGACAAATCCGACTTTAAAATTTTCATCATAGACGACATTATTTGTTTTAATAATTTCCCCAACAACTTCGATATATGCCTCGGATGGAAGAAAATATCTTGTTGTATCGTGAACTTGAATTTCCAAGCGAGTACTCGTATTTGGGTCAACCGCAAAATATGAGAAATACTGGAAATCTCGTACCGATGTATCTCTGCCTACTGGTTCGTCCATGTCGAACACTTCGTTTGACACTTGTGCGAACATTTATTATTAAGAATATCATCTAAAACGAAGACCGCTACCAGAAATGAAGCTCGTGTTAGCAATTTCATTTGCTAGATTTGTTTTAACGATTTTCTTTGCTACTTCGTGTGCTAGTTCTGTGTTAGCAACCTCTTGCGTTAGGTCGTTTATTTTTTTATTTGCTGCGTCATTTATGATTTTGCTGATTTCGGATGGCATTTCACTGGTGATGGGCAATTTGACTGGTTCTCTTTTACGCATTAAATTTGATATTTTTTCTCTGACAAAATCATAGCCTTTGCTGGCCATTTTTTTGATACCAGAAATAACAGCAGTCTCGCCAATTTTTCCCATTGCCTTTGATACGATTTGTTTAGCTACGGGTCCGATTTTAGGTATTACTCGCGTAACGAGACTTCCAACAATATCGCCAAGTCCATTGCCGTGGATATATTTGTATACGGGCAATCGAGAGTTAACTACGCGGACCTGCTTGGGTCTGCGTTGATGTTTGTGAACAATCATGTTATTTCAATTGTTGTTGTTTTAATCGATGAGCTCATCGACAAGTTCTTTGTAAATGTAAGAATCAATTACACCACCACGGAATAATCGCTGACAAATATCTGATGCTTCGTTGATTATTTCGCGAGAGTTATTTCCAGCTCGTTTTCCTCCGATTAACACTTCGAGGCGAGATACGTCGTTGATAACGCTATCGGGACAAACGGTATATCCACTTCCTGTTTTTGGTGTTGATGGCTCACGAAACCACTCCGACGCCACATCCTCGTACTCTTCTTCTTTTTCTTTTTCTTTTTGTTCTACTTTTTCCTTAAATTTGTAAAATACATCATCGCGTTCGTAGGGAGGTTTTTTACTAGCAAAATATATCCATTCGAGCCATTTTTCTTTATCGACGTATTTTCCATGAATATTTGGATTTGTATATTTGTCTATATTATCATAATCCGCGGCAATATCTATTAAATTTCTTCCCCTTGCGATTTGTTCATGCGTATCTTTGTTAAAAATATATTCGATAGTTCTATGAAGACCTTCGTATTCGGACTTCGCAGTTTTCTGTTGAGTTGTTTGTTGTGGTACCCCCGTTTTTTTACTATCTTTTCTTTCATTTGCAAATTCCAGAAATTTAGCATAAACAGCGTTGGTTTTTCTCACCTCGGGCAAATTAAATTTAGCTCGAAATAAATTATTATACCAACTATCTCGTGTTTTAATTTTTTTCAATCCCTCCTCCGTTAAAAACGCCTTTCTATTATCAAAAACATCTTCGACAAATACAGCAAATAATTCAATGTTTTTACCAAACTCTTCAAATTTATTTTCCATTGTTTTCCAACCCCCCTCGGTAAATTTTTCTTTTATTATATCCCGAGGTTCTTTCTTTCCTTCTTCTTCTTCTTTTTTTTCTTCTTCCTGCGCTTGTTCTTCTTCCTGCGCTTGTTCTTCTTCCTGCGCTTGTTCTTGAGGTAATTGTGGTTGTTCTTGCCGCGATCGTATTTGTTCCAGACGAATTTGATCCAACTTATCCGGAACCATTCGAGTATGTTGTTCGATATCTCTCATCATAGGAATAAACCCGATATCCATAAGTTCCTTATCTTTCTTTTGTTTGCCAAATGCTACTTGTTCGATTGCTCCGGTGACTGGACTCAGCCATTTCGACGATACCTCACCGATATGATATTGAGAATCATCGTACTCACGAACTTTTTTCTTAAATAATCGTTTTGTCGGAATGAGCTTCCTTACTGCCGCTAATTCTTCTCGCGCTAATCTAGCAGAATGAGGCTCTCCAACTCTACTAGCTTTCCGACTCATCTTATTTTCAACTATATTGTTTTAATGCGAGGTAAAATTAGGATCCGCAGCCTTTTCCTTGCAAACTTCATCGACACCCGATCTTTTTCCCACCCCCCACCCCCGAAAAGTTGTATTTTTTCCTTGTCCAGAATGATATATTTTGCACACAAAAATTGCACTCGGGATCGAATTTACGCAAATTGTTTTTCGTGGGAAGCTTTATTTTTGAAATCCGAGGCTTCTACGGAGAAAGTTTGCGTAGGAGGCTTTATTTTGGCGGAACCGTCTGGTCTGTAGAACTTCCCTTGTCGAGGATTATTTTTGTGTCACGGAGGTTACAATATTGAGATACCCCCCCCCGACCCCCCCCCTGAAAAATGATGGTTTTTGTCGAAAAATGACGAAAAAGTCTGTACACCTTCCCTGCTGCTAACATACATATATATATACATACATACATGCATGCATACATACATGCATGCACGCACGCACGCACACACACACACACACACACACATACATACATACATACATACATACATACCATGCGATATACATATAATATCACTATTAAAGAGATTGCTAAACTGTATTAATACAATAAAGAGAATATATATATATATATATATATATATATATATATATATATATATATATATATATATATATATATATATATATATATATATATATATTTGCATGCAACTACTCAGGTATTTGAGTATATATATATATATATATATATATATATATATATATATATATATATATATATATATATATATATCTGCGTAGGTGCATGCAAATATAGAAGTAGATCAGAATGGGTAACTAATTAAATGTATACAAGTATTGGGGCAATAAGGTAAGCTGATGGAAGAGCGATGAGACAACACAATGTAGTTAATTCACAATAAAGTTTACCTTTCGTACGGGTGTCCATATTTCCTTGTTTCCCTTTAAATGTTCCTTTAGACTGACCACAAAGACAAGTGGAGGTGACAGCTCACCTTCATCATTAATGAGGTACCAAGTTAGGTAAACCGTGGAATTACTGACACTACTACCTAAATATGTCTGTGGTGTGTGCTTGCAGACAACGTGTGGATCGGATATTTCGTGCTCAGTCATGGCTTTCGGAACATCTGCAATTGAAATTCAACTGACTATAAGGCGCCTTAAAAGACCTTTTCTTAATGAAATGTTAAAATAACCGATGCCAAAGTCAAAGTCATTGGCGAGAACTGGATAATATCTTTTCCTCTCGTCACCTCACATACAAGGAGGCAAGAGAGCAACATTTTTAAGATTCGTTTGCTGCAGCTGCAGATGCGTTTAGATTTCAGGTTTGAAATGCGAGAAACTTACCCCAAAAATCGTCAGCAAATATTGAACGTTCTTCTTCCTCTGCAGTCTTAACCCTTATTCATTCCCGCATCAGAGGTAGTGTGAGATCCCTAGCCGATAACAACATTCGCGAACGGTACTCCTCAGAGTTAAGAAATACACTAAGAGCGTCTTAGTTGTTGTTCTTGTATTTTTTTTAAGCGGACAGAGGTAAAATGACAGTGATTGGTAACGGCTAGCGCTTTAGACACCACTGGCCCAGTCGGGTGGGTCCACGAAAGCGTCTTTGAACGCTTCGATTGTTGATAACACTGGTCAACAGTGAAATCATTACTGACTTGAAAAGGCCCTAATCTGTAGTATTTTGGTGTGCCGAACACGAATATAACCGTGAAAAATTTGTATTGGCTCTCGTTTTGAAGATATTCATATACCTCATTTTCTATGTTTCACTGTGTAAATTTCTCCAGTAGGACTGCAGCAACATCCGGAATAATGATGTAACATTGCATAATACCATCATGCTCACATCATCCACAGTTGATTGCATCATTTTCTGATGCAATGCAATACTAATGCCATGCGGCTGCTGAAGTAAGTTGACGTCAGCAGTGTACTATACATGTGTAGGCCTATTATACTAATGCCAGGCGGCTGCTGAAGCTGACGTAAGCAGTGTACTATATAAAGCCCAATCAGATAGGTTCAGCATTTAAAATATTTTAGACGTTGTGCGAGACAGTTCAAGCTACTGTTACATAAAACTTATTATTTTATCCATTTACGTACAATAAAGAACAGTAATGCCTCGAAAGTGTGTTAATACCGCGGACAATTTTTGCTATATTTGTGGGGAAGTGACATTTGCCAACCAGAAGAAAAGTATCAATTCTCAAGTGAAGAAGGCATATCATCTTTACTTCGGATGCAAGGTTGGTGACCAAGACAAGCCTTGGGCTCCGCATATATGCTGTGCTACATGTACAACACAGCTTTCACAGTGGTTGAATTGCAAAAGGTCATCAATGCCGTTTGCAGTCCCAATGGTGTGGAGAGAGCCAAGCAACCACCTAAATGACTGTTACTTCTGCTTGGTTCCTCCTCTTTCCAGCGGAATAACGAAGCGAAAGAAGTCGAGAATAGTCTACCCAAACATTCCGTCTGCATTGAGACCAGTTCCACATGGTGAGGGACTTCCTATTCCAGAACCTCCAGCAGAATATTCTCTTGATTCATCTGACGAAGACAAAGGTGAGTCGACCTGTTCTTCTCCTGGTCCATCAGCATGCAGTGATCCAGATTTTCACTGTGGTGCATCATCAACCCCACACAGAATAACACAGGAAGAACTAAATGACCTGATTCGTGATTTGGACTTATCAAAGAACAAGGCAGAATTGCTAGGATCAAGACTCCAACAATGGAATCTTCTAGAAGAAGATGTCACAATTACTGCATATCGAAAGCGCCACCAGCAATTGGAGCCTTTCTTCAGAAAGGAAAGTAATCTGATATTCTGTTCCGATATTGAGGGCCTCATGAATGCTTTAAAAATCACTCATGACCCACAAGAATGGAGACTATTTGTGGACTCTTCGAAACTGAGTCTCAAGGCTGTGCTTTTGCACAATGGAAACATTCTTCCATCTATTCCAGTAGCGTATGCTGTCCACATGAAAGAGACATACGATAACTTAAGGCAGCTACTGAATTCCATTGAGTATAACAAGTACAGCTGGCACCTCTGTGGTGATTTGAAGGTAGTTGCCCTTTTAATGGGACTGCAGCAAGGATATACAAAATACATGTGTTTCTTATGCAAGTGGGATAGCCGAGCAAGGGAAATGCACTACATGAGGAAGGAATGGACTCACAGGCAGAATGTAGCCATTGGAGAGAAGAATATCCAACACCCAGCTCTGGTTGAGGCTCAGAAAATCTTGCTACCACCCCTTCACATCAAACTAGGTTTGATGAAGAACTTCGTGAAAGCCATTGACCGGACTTTGCCAGCATTCCGATACCTGCATGAAAAATTCCCTCGACTCAGCGAAGCAAAGATTAAAGAGGGAGTTTTTGTGGGTCCTCAGATTCGAGAGCTTTTCAAAGATGACCGGTTCAACAACTTGCTGGAAGGTGACGCGAAACAAGCATGGAATGCTTTTCGCCTAGTTTCTACAAACTTCCTCGGAAATGTTAGGGCAGAAAACTATAAGGAACTAGTAGAAGACATGTTGATGAAGTATAAGAAACTTGGCTGCAATATGTCTCTAAAGATTCACTTCCTTCATTCCCATTTGGATTTCTTTCCTAGCAACTGTGGTATTGTTAGTGATGAACACGGCGAACGTTTTCATCAAGATATCGCAACAATGGAACAAAGATACCAGGGAAAATGGTCCACTACAATGCTGGCTGACTACTGCTGGACACTCCTCAGAGATGCTCCCGAACAGCTGTACAAGAGACAGGCGAAGAAATCTAAGATGTAGTCAATGACTTGATTTTTTATAGGTAGGCTATTACAGTTGACCTTTTACTATTGGAATGCATTTCGTTATGTAAACATTAATTTCTTGCAGATTACAAAAAAACTAGAGCCAATTTTGCAATTTGACTGTCATATTCGTGTTCAGCACATAAAAATTGATAAGAATTGACTAATTTTATTTCAGTAACATGACTTTTGTAAAAATTTGTTGTCCAGTGAGAAGCGAACAATGTTCATGTGAAAATTCTAGCCACGACATTAAAAAGCCCATTGTCCACAACATTATTCTTGGACTGGAATCACACACAACCGCTGGAGCTGGAGTAAAGGAAGACCATGATAGCGGAATATGCCGTTGTATTCTACCGTGTTTATTGGCATTTGAGCGCATGAACGAATAACTATCACTGCAAAATATCCCGAGAGTGTATTCAAGGCTTCACTACAATAATTACTTTCTTTATGTTTCAATTTTTCATCTTTTATGTAATTAAGTGCATTAGTTTCAAGCTCAAATGCCCAAGACATTATTTCATTGTAATGCACCAACCTGGGCCCATATATTACTAAAATTAGGTTAAATTAGTTTACATTTTCTGATAATATTTGCATTTCAATAAAATGACTAAACTATTTAGTGAACGTAACAACTCCGGAACCGCTCCACGTCTGCCTGTTTGCTTTATAATACTATGCAAAAGCTGCTGAACTAAGTGAAACTGTTATTTTCTGTTTAGGCCATATACAGCTTTTCTATTGAATATTAAGAACATGCTTCACTGGTCAGCAAATCTCCTGGAAGTGTCAGAGAACAAATATAAATGACTTATGGACACAATGCGATGCAATTAACAGCTAAACTCATTAGTTTAGTATTACCTCAAAGAATCACAAAGTTACATTTATTTAATGAATTTGAGCTGGCCGTATCTATCATAACATTAAAACATAACTGTGAAGTGTGGTCGCTTATGCTCCTGTGTGGTATGGTTCATAGTACAATTTTTCTTAGATGACAGCGGTCTATGGTGACAAATGTTATGTCATAGATGACAAATGTTATGTCAAAATGCAAGTACACACTTACTATACTAATAACAAATTAAAGTTCCTGTATGTGTTTGAGCCAGGTAGATTACAATTCTACTAATAAATAATTATTTCAATCTTTAAAGAACAATTTTATACTACAGTTTATGCTTAACCTATTTTTGTAAAAAATAAATCACTTTTTTTTCGGCCAATCACTACCCTGGTTGTTGCTTTGAAAATAAGGTGTGCTCCACCCCAAAGTTGAAGACGGTACTTTTGATCTCTCAGCAAGTAGGTCTAAATAAAGTATATAACATGTGCGCACCTAACAGGAAAAATGAGAAGATTTGATATCCACAGACCATTCCCACAAATAAAATGCTGTATAGACCGGTAACTAACATTGGATTACTAACAGTGGCGTACACAAACCTAACATTGGCATACCTATATTAGTTGCCCTAACGATGGAATACATACATTAGAATAGAAATGAATGGTATAAACACATTTGTATATTGATTACCAATTAAAGAAGACATTTATACGGCTGGAAATAATAATTTTTATAATCTGATGCCATCGAAACCAAATATTCAATATACGCCTCACACGTGACCAGATTAGGACCTCCAATTAATGCATTATAAATGATTTCCTCATTTGGAATGGATAAATCAAACTCTTTTCCAAATGAAATAGCTCAAAATGGATGTGATTTTCTAATTCTGATCAAGAAATACTAAACATAACTTCAGCAATGGTAAATGAACCTGAAATATTGGGTCCAGTTTATTTGGAAGAAAAGAACCACCCTTGTTCTATTCAGTCTATCAGCGAAAAAGAATGTCAGAAGAACAAATAAGCAGTCAGATTGTCTTTGCATTCATATCACATTTCAAATTAAATTAAAAGCTATGCAACCATTGACAAGTTAAAGTTCTCGTGAAATGTATCATTCTAACGCAATGTTCGCGAACAGTCTTCTCACGTTCAAAATCCAACCCACCTATGGACCTGGAGAAAAAGAGAATAAAAATGCGGAACATCTGGGAGCTTAGCCTTGTTGCATCGTTCAAGCGATTCTGAACGGCAGGACAATGTCGAATACAAATTCTGGAGAACATGTCATTGGAACTAGAGCGAACAAACAAAACCAGATCATCATTAAATGTCCTTATGCCATTCTTTTCGTGTTGTTAATGCTTGCGCCTAAAAGACGCCCGTAATAAACAATGGACCTTGCTGCCAACACACGTGATCGATGCTATTAATTTTTCATTCGACGCAGATGAAACGTTGGTCCAATAAATTTCTTGACTTTCTTATGGATTCGTATGCCAAGTTTAGTTTTTGTAGTTCAGTGCTCTTTACGTTTTGTACCTTATGCCCTACATGTTATCTTATATTCGACTGCTCTAGAATGCCGAGGTCAGACGTAGATTCTGTTTCGGAGAAAGACATAAGCAACAACAAATTTATTATGGAATGATGTGTCCTTATTTATTAATGTACAAAGTGAAATTAGCGAGAACTTGTTAGGTTTGAAGCATTAGTCATGTCTGAGCACTGTTACGCTCACTCCATCCTATGCTTGTAATAATGACTCAAAATCATTTATTGTAAACACTCTTTCAAAGATGTCAGTTTTTGTAATTATCCCAAAAGAAATACATTTTGCGAGCAATTAAGTCAGTGGAATTGGCTAAGCATCAGAGAGTTTATGCTAAATGGACATTATTTGTTGGGTGTCTGAAGGAATGTTTTGTAGCAATCCCGAAATCAACGAAAATTGGTCGCCAACGTAAAATAGTGAATCCACAGTATTTTGCACAAACAAATCTGCCCTGTTTAAAAAAATGGAACTAAACTGTAAAACCAAGGCAAGTCACAAAATAGAGCATGCAGAAATGCAGCAGGTTTGGACACCAAGCACATATTGAGAGAGAGAGAGAGAGAGAGAGAGAGCATCATGACTTAATTATTGCACAGCACTTAATAAACAGATATTAAAACTATTTCAACAGAAAGTATTATTGTCCGGACGATATATTGGCAGCAACAATTGTCAAGAAGACATGTTTCTACTTACCGCTGTTTTGGTACCTGCTACGTTGCATTATCAGAAAGGAACAACTGTCACTGCAGATGTTTGATGTCTGTCAAAATATATTTTAGCATGAAAGTAAACAAATAAAAAACCTAAAACAAAATTGTTATGTCAGGTATTAAGCAAAGAAATGTTGAGAATGCATGTACAGTATGAAGTAGAAGGATATTAATAACGAGACAATATAAATCATAATCGAATTCTATTATTTTTGTCCTTTTGCTGTTTATTGGTAATAACTATATGCAATCGATAGCGAACTATTTACGGCAGAGGTCGAGGAAGTACGTATTAGCTTTAAATACCATTACTTTCTTAATACTTGTAAATCCTCTAATTTATTATACACGTCGTGCCGTTCAAAATGCGTCCTCCCGGATCTAGTTTCACTCTCTTTCGGATAAAACTGCATGCCACAGAATCATTCAGACATTTTTTTTAGAAGGAGGTTTCTAAACATTTTGCTTACATGTTTCGAAACGAGACTTTGTGTACTGTTAAAATAACAATCTCCTGTGATGAGCAACTTACTATAGTTTTGTGTATTTTGGAATGCGTTTTAATGTAATGCTCATTGAATATCTGAAAAGCATATATAATGTGATGCAATCCTCTATTACCTTCTAGTTTACATATACTTTATTATATATAGTTGGTGGGTTACTGGATGGTATTTAACGGCACATCGACACATGAGGGACTCTAAAATGATGTGACACCGGAACTTAATCGCTTTGCTCGAAAAGATATAACGGCTGACAACTCTAACTGGACAGAGCAACATTGAACTTTAAGGTGGCAGGGTCCAGTTTCATAAATTGGCCCCTGGCAAATTTCTTAACTTAAGGCTATGGTGTGACTTTTTCAGCTATTATTGTTTAGTATTTATAGATATGGATATATTTGTGAACTAGGTGTTTTGGGATTGTGTTGTTCTTGAAATTGATGTCAGGCATGTACACCTTCCATAGTTGCTCTGCAGTATGTTGATAGTGAAATACCAATAGTTGGCTAGGAAGAAGAGCTAGCCTCCCATAGCAGTAGACACGTGGGTTCAAGGCAACTAGAGTATCTCAAAAACGGCTTGGATGACAACTATTCTGAATTGCATCAAACTATTTAGTAGACAATGTTTTTCAAAATTTTCATCCAGGGAAAGGGCTTGCGTTTGCACTGTGAGCACCACATGCTGTCAAAAAATGGCATTTGGATGTGAAAAATGCAGGTATAAAATAGGGGTTGGGGTGCATAAACCTCTTCTGCTGTGAACTACCATTGACTTCTCTGGTCAAGTGAATACTATTCTTATGCTTTGTTTTAATATAGGTATATAAAAATATGGACCTTTTTGACCTCACTTGTGTATTTGATTTTTTATGATTTTTTATAATAGGTCGCTGATTGCGGCATTAAATTTGTACATAAAAACTGGACCCTGCCCCCTAAGCCAGTGATTGTACATTCGTCACGCTCGGAAAGATATAACGGCTGACAACTCTAACTGGACAGAGCAACATTGAACTTTAAGCCAGTGACTGTACGTCCGGCACGCTCGGAAAGATATAACAGCTGACAACTCTGACTGGACAGAGCAACACTGAACTTTAAGCCAGTGATTGTACGTCCGGCACGCTTACCCCTATGCTACCTTATTCTGTAGAAATCTGAGTTATTGTTCGTTTATTGGTATGTCTGTTTCTTTTGTTGATTTATTTCTGTCATATTCTAATAAATTGATCGTTCGCTTTTGGTTTATGCTTACACAGATTTCTTCACATCTGTTACCAGAACCAATTTCGCATGCAGACAGACACTGAAATGGAATAATAATAATAATAATAATAATAATAATAATAATAATAATAATAATGATAATAATAATAATAATGATAACAACAACAATAGCAATAATAATAATAATAATAATAATAATAATAATAATAATAATAATAGCAATAATAATAATAATAATAACAGCAATAATAATAATAATAACAATAGCAATAACAATAGTGATAATAATAATAACAATGACAATAACAATAACAATAATAATAATAACAATAATGATAATAATAACAACAATAGCAATAATAATAATTAATAATAATAATAATAATGTACCACGTTCGCAAGTTTGATAGAAAATTAAAATCTTACGCATACAAAAAAGCAATAAAAAATATACGGAACCTAAATCTTCAGAATGGCGATGATTATGAAGCCCTCTGGTACGTTTTTATATACATTAACTGCTTACAAGAATGTTATTTCATTGACATGTACACTGATTCGTGTAGTGCAGATAGTAATATGTTATAATTATGTCACGTGGATATTTTAGGTTCTTCATGCTACAAATTTCTTTTCTAATCTCCGATGTGCGAAAGACCAATAATTATAAAGTAAACGAAAATGCAATATTACATATTTTAAAAGCGATCTGTTCGAGTCAAAGACTTCAATCGTCATCATCATGATGATCATCATCATCATAATCATCAACTGAGCAAACACAATTTAAAGTGTTAATTATGCCAACTTTCGTTCCAGATTTCATTTCTTCGAGAGGCTATATGTTTGAATAATGATGATATTCGTTTGCAAGTAGTTTCAATCAAGGATGCTTCTTTCTAGCTAATTTTAAATTGAAACATATCAGTAGATCTCATTCATCGAACGTCAATATTTTCAGCAGTAATCTCCACGACGAACTGTCGGAAATATTCCAAAAAGTATGACATCACGACTTTTCCTATGATGCAAGGCTACGGAAACAACTTTTTATGCTGTTTAGACTGGATTGGAACTGTCTTGGTTCTGAACATGTTAATATGCATTGGAATTGAAAAGAACCCTTTGCACTTAAAGTAATTGACAATCACACAACCAGTCTAGTTATTTTCATCTACCCCCATTTTCAATGAGTACCTTAGGATCATCGACCATATATCAGTTTACGTGAACACGGGGACGTAAAATAGTATCTTTGGTGACATGGACTACAGTTTCAATTACAATTTCATCGTGTTGATAGTGCAATAAACCTTGGATATATATTTGAACCTAAGCTTCGCTTTAGAGCATTGTTAGATTTTAGTAACAGTTTGTTAATTATAGGGGAGTCTGCGTTCGAAAAATATTTGTCAAACCTAATAATTAGTAATTTTTAGCAGACGTCATGATGCATAGGATTCATGAGACTTTATGGTTGCATAGATTTTAGTGTCATAAGTTTTGAAAGTTAAAATATGGTAACCCTTATTTTGCTGCGTTCTTTATGATTATCGAAGGCCAAATGGACTGCACGGATTTAGTGAAAGATTAGTTACGTTTCTTTTGGAGAGAACAGTTTAACTCCGAGGCGGAAGACCTTGAGCTCGAGGACAAACGGAAGTCTGCTTTTTGTCAAGTTTCCAGATGTCTAACTTAAAAATCGAATTCCAAAACCGCTTCATATATATGCGTAGCTACAAGGAAAAAGATTTCATAGCTTTCAGAAAATTGTATTCAACAGCCAGCGGCTGCATAAGATTTGTTAACAATATTTATTATTTTGTTTGCAGTTCATGGCAACATTTGCGATTTCCTATTCTCTTTCCATGTTCAAGATAACAAAATGCTTACCTGTGAACATGAGGCGGAATCGCAGAGATAATGTTTGTATAGGCGATATAATGATATGCTCCGATCCGTAGGCGGGGTACCGTACTACAAAGACATTAAAACACACAGACCATGACTATAATAATAATAATAATAATAATAATAATAATAATAATAATAATAATATTAATAGTTTTTGTTAAAAGACGGCCATTTTTGCGCCGATATAGAAGATGAATTTGGCTTTGCTATTGAGTGTCCTCTGCGTGATAATTTGAGAAATGCCTATTTACCATCGTACGTGCATTGTAACGCATATCACTGAAAGACTTATAACTTTATGCAAAAAATCATTATTTTAAGATTAATATAATTTTGCTAGAGTCAGTACGTCAATTCTACAATGTCTATTTTCGGGGTTGTACCCTATTTGTTCATAATTATATGTCATCTGGGTCGGCGGAGTATGTTACAAGAATAATAATAATAATAATAATAATGATAATAATGATAATAATAATAATAATAATAATAATAATAATTATTATTATTATTATTATTATTATTATTATTATTATTATTAAAGAAAATGTGATTTTAGTACTTAAAAGTATTGACGTAGATTTTATTTCCTTCATATTTTGGGGGGCAAGCTTATGACCTATAAATAATGAAATAAATAAAGCGATTTATATAATACGCATGATAATTAGTGGACACACACACACACACACACACACACATACACACATATTTAGGGGGGGGGGGGAGAACGGCGCAAATTCAAAACGGTTTCCCATCGTTTTGGGCTATTGGGGAAAAAAGGCAGCTTGCATAGCCAAAACAAATCACTTAAAACACAATGCACGAAAAGTTTTTGTCTCCAGAATCATTAGGGGCAATTTAAAACAAGAGATATAACAATACAAAGTTGTGCAGAAATAATGGACGTGTAGGTTCTTGTGTCTGTCACATAGCAACACATTATGGTTTGATCTGTGTGTGTGTGTGTGTGTGTGTAATACCTCAGCTGTAGCACATGTTCTTTTCGTATTTAATCATATTTAAGTTTGCTTCCTGAGAAAATATTTTAAGAGCTGTTTAAAATAGATGAACCGATCGAATCGCATTATTAGAAGTTAGAAATATGGAATGCGGTATGTATGCATTATATATGGTAAGCTGTATAAAATACTGGATTAAAATTATGCGATTATCGGATGATAGTTATCTACATGCCTGCTATATTGTCTTGAAAACCTCTAACGAAGTTAGTAGAGTCACGTGGGCGGCGAAGAGTAAAGATATGTCATATCAAAATATGGCTTTGTATATATACTGATAACATATGATGTTGACGATGAAAATTTTTTATTTCGATGTTCACCCAAAGGATTTGAAACACTGCTTTTCAAAATTGGTCAGAGTCTATTACTGATTCTTCAAAATATTATGACTATGTAGCTCATGTATCACACTACTTGTATAGATCATTTGCCACGAGAGAGGCTATATTAACTCCATTAAAATAAAATTATGTTACACTGTTACTATTTGGAAATAAGTGTAGAAACAAGCGTAGAAATAAACCACACATTTATATGTCTCCGGTATTAAAGAAAATGATGCGTTCCAAATGTGTATATCATAAACAGAATGTTGTATTATGGGCCGGAGGCTGATGTTATTGAAATAAAGTGATTTGATTTGTTCTTTTTGTTGATGCTTTTGTTTCGTTCCTCCTGTAGCGATGATACATATGCTGGTGACATACACTGCTGTCGGGCATTTCTGCGCACCTAAGGTTTTCGTTTCCAATACTGAAGCAAAACGCATACGGAATTCGAGCGATTGACAAAAATAAAACACAGCAATGCTTACCATTTGAAACAATGCAATGGTCACCAGAATATTCTGTTCAAAATAATATTAATTTTGGACACAGAGGAT
This sequence comes from Sinohyriopsis cumingii, assembly GCA_028554795.2. NCBI lineage: Eukaryota > Metazoa > Mollusca > Bivalvia > Unionida > Unionidae > Sinohyriopsis > Sinohyriopsis cumingii. Next base: position 6,118,821 of record CM068837.1, on the reverse strand, counting down.
ACCACCCCCCTGTTTTCCTTACTCGCGATATGTCGGCCTATTCTGCGCATAGCTTTGAATAGATGTCACGTTTATCCATTTGGGCTACAGAAATGAAATATATTACTTTGGACTGCTTCTGTCAGCAGTTCAGTTGAGTAATTAGGTCAGGTTTATAGCTAGTTTTACAAAATTCAACGTAAAAATGCAAATAAATGGCTAGAGGTATTAAGCAAACTAAACCGATGTTGTAAAACAGTTAGTAAAGTTCAACATTTTATGAAAAATAAGCTATTACGTGGAAGAGAAACAACAATGAATAGGATGTAATGTGATTACAACTTCTTGTTGATGGGGAAAAATTACTACAGAATTCAGAAACAGACTATACGCAGAGGAATGTGTTGATAATTTATGTTATAGCGGCAAGTAGACACGTTGGATAGCAGACGATTTTGTACGTGTGGGACAACTTCTTGCAAAATTGGAAACATGGATTAAAATACAGTTTTGTTTTAAGGTACACATTTCCATTTTTTATATAATGTATTTATTTGTATTATTCTAAAAGATGCATAGTAAATCGAATTTTCTGGGTTACAGGTAGCAGCAGGGAAGTTCTACAGACCAGGTGGCACAGACGAAATTAACCCTTCTAGACAAATAATTTCCGTAGAACCCTCAGAATTCAAAAATAAAGCCTCCTACGCGAAATAATCTGAAAAATTCCCCCCAAATTTGCATTTTTGGACACAAAAAAAATGGCAGCTTTTTTGGGGGGGGATATTGTAAAATTTATTTGCCGTAATTGACCATAATTTCATTATGGGGGTTGTAATTTTATGAGTAAATTTGATCAAGACCGATTCGATATCTACTACGCGGATCATGAAGATTAATCGTGACAAATCCGTGCGGTGTCGCCTGAGCGTGACTAAAGAAAATTTTGAACTTATTTATGTCCATATCGCCATTGCACCAAGTTTGATGTATATTCCTTAGCGTGTGAGTATCAACGCCATTAAATACCGATAAAATATTACAATTATCTCTAATAACCTTCGGAATTTGCGTATATCGCTGCGTCACGTAAATCACATCGGTGTTTTTGTGTCGGCCGCGCGAGAATATCCTGGCCGGATTAGTTTGCTTATCCAGCATCACATCGTCGAAAACAACAAGATTATTAGTATCGCCATCTAAACTTTCTACTGATGGAGTTTCATTGATATCCGTTATAAATTCTATTGTGCCATCTTCAGTATTATCGCTAAATTCCTTTAGTACCTTATAACATCGCTGATCATCTACGGACGGCGCAACTAAATACAATTTGTCCCATTTTAGCCATCTCATTATCAAATTTAGCAATAACTGAGTTTTTCCAGAACCGGATGGTCCGATGATTATCATTCTAATCGAATTTGGTAGTGCGTCGACGTGTTTTACTTGCTCGCGTTTTTTCGTGGCTGAAAAATCAATTACATTCATGTTATTAGAATATTATGGATTCATATTGTGTTAAGTGTCGCACTCGAACTGCTACGCTAAATCCAATCGAAGTTGTCACGCGCAACAACAGGAATGCAATCAGAGGAGAATGTGCTGTTTGCGGAACAAGCAAATTTAGATTCGTTAAAAAAAAGATAGAACCGGAGGAGACATCACCGCCTCCATTAAAAATCTACCAGGATTGCCCTGGGCAAAATATCCCGGAGAGAAACATTTGCCAGGATATAACTACTGCGGACCCGGTACAAGATTAGATATAAGACTTAATAATAATGATCAACCAAATCCCGGCGAAGAACCAGTAAATGCTATTGATAACGCATGTTATTATCACGATCTCGCATATCGCAGTGGAGATTTAGAACAACGGCATCTCGCTGATGTGAAGCTAATTCACGCAATAGATGTCATTCCTAATAAAAAATTCAAAGAGAAATTAGCAACCTGGTTGATAAAAGGAGCGATGAAAGGTAAATTAGTTTTAGGTGCTGGTTAATTTATAATGGAGCAAATATATTATTCTCCGCGAGGATTTTGGAAAGGAAAATCAGCAATTGCCAAACTTGCCAAGGTTGCAAAAGTAAAACAATCCACCGCTGAATCATGGTTATCAAAACAAGCTATTTGGCAAATTTATCTTCCTCCGCCTAAGAAAATACCATATGCGAGTTTCTCCGTCAGCGTCCCTAATGAAGTTCATCAAGCTGATTTAATGTTTCTTCCTCACGATACCGTTAATGGAATCACATACAAATATGTGCTAACTGTTGTTGATATTGCTAGCAGATATAAAGAAGCGGAACCGCTATCAAATAAAACAGCAACGGAAATAGCAAATGCATTTGAGAGAATTTATTCACGATCTCCATTGACATGGCCGAATCTTCTCCAGATTGATCCGGGACGAGAATTTCTTGGTGCGGTTACTGCGTTAATGAAAAAGAATAACGTTAAAATCCGTCGCGGTATTGTAGGTGTTCATCGCAATCAGGCCATCGTTGAAAGATTCAACAAAACACTAGCGGAACGATTATTCGGGTATCAATACGCGAGGGAATTTATCCAAGATAAACGATCTCACGATTGGGTAACAAGATTACCTCACGTGATTAACGCACTAAATAACGAGGTAACACGAACGATATCAATGAAACCCGCAATTGCAATTACAAAAACAAAAATACCACTAAAGCGAAGTTCAATAATTTCGCCTGTGCTGGGTAGCGTCACGGTTAGATATTTATATAAAGAAGGCGAGGCCGAAGGTGGCAGAAAAAGAGCAACCGATCCAAACTGGAGTGTTACAACGCATAAAATATCGGCCGTAACAAGATCATCAGGAAGACCAGCAATTTATTTTCTAGATTCACTAGCACCGCAACGAGGATTTACCAAAGAGGAACTACAAGTAATTCCAAAAGATACTCAATTACCACCATCTTCGTTAATGTGAAATTTAATCCTACCCAACTGAGATAATTTTCTTACTCGAGAAACAGCTAGATAAACTAAATTTGACCAGGAAATTCTATCATCAACAATCCAAACTTGACTATCTACTGTTAATCCCTGTGACGAGTGAATCGTTGCTGCGTATCCGAGTTTCCACGGTGATCTTTCTGTGTTTATCGCATCATTGACAAGATTAATATCAACGAAAATAATATCGTTCAAAACCATTATTTTTTCTTCTCCGCACGGCAAAGTAACATTAATATTTTGTTTTCTAGTATCAGCTGGCCTGTAGCACAACGGAACCTGCAATGTTGGAAATCTCTCACAATGAAGCTTAAATAATATTTTCTGAATAACATCGCGAATAATTTTCCTACTAGCAATTATCAAATGATCTGGACGCCACAAAGTTAGAAAATTATCCATCGAAGTCTCGTCAATTATTTTTCTCATCACATCACATTGAAACTTATTAGGTTGCAATCGAATCATTTTTTTAAACTCAGTTAGTAAATTATCATTAGATCTATAATCGGCATCAATCTCTTCATAATAATCCACAAAGTTTCTGAGCCATCTATGAGGAGATTCACCATCAATAGGATCAGGTTGACCATGATCTCCGCACATTATCACTGCAGTATTTTTTTCTTCCAACCAACTTAGGAATGATTTTAGTATAACTAAATTTACTGTGCAAATTTCATCAAATACTATAATCTTGTTGATATATTTGTTTCCCATTCGAGCCGGATCCCATAATCCACCACTGTACTTGAAATAACTGTGATACGTGCAAGAACTAACGCCACGCTGCTTTATTTCTCTTGCTAACCTGTGAGTTGGAGTTAACACTATCATATCAGAGTTTGAAAATAAGTTTATCGCTCGTGTGGTTTTACCACTACCGCCAGGACCATTCAGATAAACGAATTTGTTTCGTGAAATCGGATCAAACGCAGATGATGCTGCTGATACTTCATCGCATTGGTCTTTATGAAACTTATCGCAATCTTCTACATCAGCGTCTTCACAATAATCTAGAATATCCTCATTTTTTATTCTCCAGGTTCCCCAAGAACCATCGGTGATTAAATTTTCCAACCTACACTGATATTTTTTATTGATATAAAACGAATCCGTTGCAACCCTTACCGCGATATCGGCAAATTTATTTATCATTGACAGCAAATTAATACTCACATAAGCGAGCATCGATGATCTTAAATGAGTATACTGCGCTGATTCTCCATCGAGATAAGTAATCACGGTACCTAATTTTTCTCCATCAATAATAATATTTTCTCTGTTGCAAAATATTCCTCTTGACACCGTATCGGCAATAATAAAATCCATTTCAGCGTCATTGATGAATAATCTAGCATGGCGATGTTTATGATCAACTGATCCTCCTTGAGTAAATTTACCAATTATTTTTCTTCCAATATCTTTCGCGTTTTCACAGTCCGTGGGTAACCACACTTCAGTTTGTTTCCTATAGGATATAATCGCTTCACTTATCGTCAGCGATATCAACATCGACGAATCCAGCATATATCTCAACAGCACTATGGGAACCCATCTTCGCTGAGATAAATGCCGACCAAACCAAATATAGCAAATTTTATGCAAATTTTCAGCAAGTTCGAATGAAGTAACATTAGCGAATCCTGTCATAACAAAATCAGGTAACGGTCCATTAATTGCCACTCTCGTCATCTCGCTGGTAGGATGGCCGAATTTAGCAAAGTAATCTGCACAATCGCCATATCCAAGGAAACTTCCAGGATAACACGCGCTCATATCAACTGAAATCATATCTTCGAAATAATATTTGGTATTCCACAATCCTCCATGACCGTATTCGATACAACTAAGTTGAATATCATTAAGAAACTCATTCCTTGTGGGTTTCCACGAATTTCTTTCTCTCGCGGCATGAGCGGCAACAGATGGAACAGTAAAACAATTTGTCAGCAACTGATCTGGATTTGACGAATATTTCTCCGCGATATTTCTCATCGCTTCATGCAATTTTTCATCACGGTAAATATCTCCGCGTGGCAAGATAAATTGATCGTATTTTTCTTCGCTAGAAAATAACCAAACCGATATTGGATCAGACTTTGCTAATAATTTGATATATCGGAACATTGCATCAGAATTGTCTTTTACGTCATCCGTGAAAAATTCCACGGGATAGAATTTAATGGAGCGATCCTTCGGGAATATCATCACTGACTGCGACCACGCATGTGAATTATGATCAACAATTTCGATTGGTGTTCCTCGAGATTTATACGGCGACGAATATAATATTTCACCCGATAGTGTTTTAACCGTAATAGGAAATTTAAGTTTCTTGCTCAGCGCAGCAACATCATCAATCGATGCACCATCAGCAACTGTCTTTGCCCATGAATTAATTTTATCCAATCTCAATTGGGTCAGACCAGATCCGCGACGAGCATTTTTCATATGCTCGATAACTCTCTCAGCCACGCAATTTATCATCGGTGATTCTTTCATCGCTGGTAGATTTTTCGCATCAGGATTATTATTCAGCCGATAAATTCCATAAACAACAGCGCTAGAAGGATAAGCTCTAGCATAATAAGGACCATCAATTCCCAATAATAATCCTGGCTTCGAATTCTTATCAAGAACGACATTTTTCTTACCGCCGCGTACTGGATCTCGTTTGTCGCGAATAATCCAAGTATCGTCCGGCATTTGTGCAATAAATTTTATTCCGAAAATAAATCGCTCATCTTTGTGTTCAGATTTTATGTGTTCGATTATCTTTTTTGCTCGCTCTAGATTCATCGTAGCATCAATGAAATTAGTTTTCCAAGTTGACCAAACATGAATCGCGCCATCGTCGAAAAATTCTTTCTTTGCACGATCTACTTCAGGAATGATATATTCTGCCTCATCAAGATCAAATAAATCCATTATTATATTTTAGACAAATATCTAATTATAATAATGAAGCAATGCGCTTGGATAATAGTCGGATCAACAAAATCATGTGATAAATCTTGCAGAGGTGAATATTGCGGCGCTCATATATACGAAGTTCGACGAGGCAACAAAGGACCACAACGATGTTTGGTTTGCCAAGTTGGCATTCGAGGAAAGACTCGATTATGTTTTTCTTGTGGTGGAAAGAAATATCGTGAGCTACGGAGATATTATGAAAAGAAATCTTCCTCAGTAATTTCTTGTGAAGAAGATTATATTAATCGTTTCAAAGCAAATTATGATTTAGAAGTATAAAATATTATATATGGAAATGAAATCAACGATTCCTATGAGCGAATATAGATCACATCCTACCATTGATGATTATGAAGCATCCAAGGATGGAAATGTGAGACACATCAGAACGAAGAATCTTGTTGGTAATATTAATATGAATGGATATCTCAAATTCACAATCAGCAAAAATAATAGGCGAAGAAAAACAAATTACTTCGTTCACAGATTTGTGTTCGAATGTTTCCATGGACTCATCAGAGACAATTTGGTTATAGATCATATCGATGGAAATAAACTTAATAATGAATTAACTAATCTTCGAGTTGTGACTCAGAGTGAAAATTGTTCCTCGGGTAACACTGGAAAACATCCGAAAGATGCCAAGTCAGTTAAGTCGGTAAATCAAGAAACAAATGAAGAAATTGCATTTGAGTCGATATATGCTGCTGCGAAATTTTATGAAATTACTCCAGTATCGATATGGCGAGTAGCGGAGGGAATAAACCACAGAACATTTTCCTACAATCTCGGTGAGTGGATCAGATTCTTCTATGTTCCAATAATATTTGATGATGATGAAGAATAATTAAATACTACAAAATTAGTATAATGGACGAAGAAATAATAAACGATATTATGGGAGAGATTAATAGTTTGAAAAGAAAAATAGATCTCCCATCGGACCTTGATGTGAATAAAATCAGATCAGAATTCGAAACAATTATTCTAGGGAGACTCGAATATAAATATACCCTGCCGTCAGAATATAAATTAATAAAGAAGATCCAAATCGCGATGTATCAATCACTTGCGACAGTCAGCGATGATCACATCGAGGATTTTGTTAAATTATCAACGCTAGTAGAAAAAGCTAGATTAATTTTATCCGACGCATATGAATCAAGGAAAATCACAAGTTCTCGTGTCAGACAATTGAAAAAACTTGTTGATGAAAAAACAAGAGAATTTTCCAATCTTTGAAATTTTACAAAATAAAAAAAAAGATTTAAATTTCCCTGGATTTTATTTATTTTTTTAATTTTGGCGGGGGTATTTACCTAACGGATTCACGAAATTATATAAATTACTTCGATTTGAGGGGTAAATACCCCAGCGGATTCACGAAATTATATAAATTACTCGATTTGAGGGGTAAATACTCAACAAAAAACATAAAATTACGAAACTTTCTTAATTTTTCTGATTTTTATTAATTTTTTTTTATTATTTACCAAAATAATTTATTTACTGAAATTACACAAATTTATTAATTTTGAGGGGTAAATACCCCAGCGGATTCACGAAATTATATAAATTACTCGATTTGAGGGGTATTTACCCCAGCGGATTCACGAAATTATATAAATTACTCGATTTGAAGGGTAAATACCCCCGCCAAAATTAAAAAAATAAATAAAATTCAGAAAAAATATCTTTTTTTTTTATTTTGTGAAAATTTCCCTGGATTTTATTTATTTTTTTCGTTTGTTTTTCCCTGGGATACAGATTTAAAAATCAAAAACTTTCGATTACGATCTCACCAACAAACTTATACTTAACGTTTCTCTGCGAATATCAAGTAAATTTCCATCTTGATTTGTTAGTTTGAAATTTATTCTTGATAATAATCGATTATGACAGCGTAGGTAAAACGGATTAACCGGCTCCTTTATTATCAAGTAACCAGGAGAGACGTTAGGAGAGAATGTGTATAATACAAATCCCTGCTCCGCTCTTGATATTGCAGGATCAACATTGTAGCTACCTTCCACAACATCAGCATGAAGATAAACAGCAATCACTTCGGTTATATTAACTATCCCAGGTGATATATGTCTCCCTTGTCCAATTCCATCATTATCATGCATCAAGATTGATTCTGCTTGTGTTTTCTTCTTAACCCAAGCGTCATGCAATTTAGGAAATAACTTATCAGTCGTATCAGTGACAAATTTTCTCATCTCATCAACATTGTAGCCGGGAAATTTATAATTTGGCAACGTCCTCTCGGTTAGATTATGTCGTTGCATAAATGCGTTAATAATAAAACCCATACCAAAAACGGCGCTGTTTTGTATATAGCCCGTTGCTAGTTCGTTAATAAGTTCCATATCAGCAGCTAATTTATTTATCCGCTCTGTTGTAATTATAATTTCGTTGCATGAAGCTTGTACGTTAAATACGCAATCTTGGAAATAATGTTCTAACAGTTTCTTTTGTATTTCGTATTCGTTGATAATTTTAACAAATAATATTGTAATACTATCCTCGAACAAATCTAGCATATAAACTGATCCTGATGAAAAATCAAGACTCGCCTTAGTTTGTTCATACTGATCAATATAGTCCAAGTCAAGTCCGTGGAAGTTTTTTTCATTGCTGATGAAGTCGGACTTCTTTGGTTCTGGTGTTGTTATTCTACCAGGCGGAATATCAGGCCAGCCTAATACTGTCCTGATAGATGAACGGTAAATATCTACCATATACGGCGACGATACTTCAATGATTGATGATAACGTTGGTTCATGTGCTGATATCTTTATTCCTGGATGAGCATCGCCAGTAATATTCGATATTCTAGTGTTGAATTCTTTATCAATTTGTTCAATCTCATAGCTGCCGGTTGGTATACTAACGACAAACCAACTAGGAGTTCCATCGGCGTGTTTCTTATCAGCAACAACAAGTGAATTGTTTGATAATAATTTACCGAATGATTTTGATCTGATATTAGGCCAGCTATTATAAACACGAAGTTGTATCAATGCCATTTCCTTGACGCTAATTGGAGTTGGAAAACTAATACTAAATTCTGGATTAGTTGAGCTTAGTGATATTAACGTTGTTGTCGGCGGTGTTGTGTTTGTCACTATCTGGACTAACTCGGACATTATTATTATTCATTTGTTCAATCTCCGAGTAGATGCTGATCATCGAATAAAATTCTATATCGGATATAACTCCATCGTTGAGACTTTCGGAAATCAGCGATGATAACTTCGAATATGCGTCGTTAATTTTAGTTAGTTTATTTTTGTACGATAATAGTTTCTCGCTGGTGCATGAAGATATTTTTCTTGCAATAATATTGAGAACGCCAGCTATCGTTGTTGTTGATGAAATTATTATCGTTGCTACAATTGGCGCGATTGTTGTTACCACGGATAAAACAATACCCGCACCGGCGATTATAGCTGATGCAGTATAAACAACAACATCAATAGTAACTAATCTGCGTTGGTATTTCTTTATTTTTATTTGATATTCGTCTATTTGTTTTTTTAGCGAATCTTGCCATGATCGCGCAAGATTATATCGATAATCTGATGCTGTCATTTATTTAATCTACAATAATAATTACTATATTATTTAGTTTTGTACGGAATATTATCCAACCCGGATAAAAACTCATAAATTGCAAGATATTTGATTTCTCCTGTGATGGTTCTATCTGGTGGTTCTAATGTAAATACCTCCCGAGTATTTTCCTCCATGGAAATAATAAAAATTCCAGGATAATACTCATGAAATGTATTAGTTTTGTGAAATTCAGTTGTTACCGTGAATTTTATTTTGGATATGAAATATACTCGATATACGCCAGTAATTGGTGCAATCCAACTCGTAATATTTGATTCGGGTCTCCATATCTTGTTTATCGCTTGTACCACAAATGATATATAACAACCAAGTTTTTCTACATTTTCCACATCCGGTGGGATGACAATACGGGACAATTTTTCAATTTTTGTGTTGATTTCTTGTGTTTTCTCGCTGAGATCATCGTGTGATGTTTTATCGACTTTTTCACCCATTGCGGTATTTATCTTGGTAACATCTGCGAGAATATCATCGTTGATTTTCTTTTGTTTCTTTTGGAGGTTATCGTGTATTGTTTTATCAACTTTCTTAATTGCGATTTGGCGTACTGCGTTGATATCTTCAATGATCTTAGTATTATCTTCAATGATTTTCTTGTGGAGGTCATCGTGTGATGATTTATCGACTTTCTGCTCACGAACTGCGTTAATATCCTCATCGATTTTCTTTGTTTTCTCGTCGTGTGATGATTTATCAACTTTCTGAAGCATTGCGGTATTTATATTTGTAACATCGGCGAGAATGTTATTAACGTCCCTGGTTGTTCTTGTTAGTTTTTCACCAAGATCGTCGTGTGCTGATTTATCGACTTTTTGATTTGCTAATCCACGAACCGTTTCAACGTCGCTGCTAATCTTAGTAATATCTTCGTTTATTTTCTTTGTTTTCTCGTCGTGTGCTGATTTATCGACTTTTTGATTTGCTAATTCACGTACCGCTTCAATATCATCATTGATGGATTTTATTTTCTCGTCGTGCAATGATTTATCAATTTTTTGAATCGCTAATCCACGAACTGCGTTAATATCGGCGAGAATGTTAGTAACATCCCTGGTTGTTCTTGTTAGTTTTTCACCAAGATCATTGTGTGCTGATTTATCGACTTTTTGTTGTGTTAATCCACGAACTGATTCAATGTCCTTACTAACTTTAGTAATATCATCACTGATTTTCTTTGTTTTTTCGTCGTGTAATGATTTATCAACTTTTTGATTTGCTAATACACGAACTGCGTTAATATCCTCATCAATCTTCTTTGTTTTTTCGTCGTGTAATGATTTATCAACTTTTTGATTTGCTAATCCACGAACTACTTCAATGTCCTTACTAATCTTAGTAATATCCTCATCAATCTTCTTTGTTTTTTCGTCGTGTAATGATTTATCAACTTTTTGATTTGCTAATCCACGAACTACTTCAATGTCCTCATCAATCTTCTTTGTTTTCTCGTCGTACAATGATTTATCAACTTTTTGATTTGCTAATCCACGAACTGCGTTAATATCAGCAAGAATGTTAGTAACATCCCTGGTTGTTCTTGTTAGTTTTTCACCAAGATCATTGTGTGATGATTTATCGACTTTCTGTTGTGTTAATCCACGAACTGCTTCAATGTCCTTACTAACTTTAATAATATCATCACTGATGGATTTTGTTTTCTCATCATATAATAATTTATCGACTTTCTGCTGCGTTAATCCACGAACTGCTTCAATGTCCTTACTAACTTTAGTAATATCATCACTGATGGATTTTGTTTTCTCATCATATAATGATTTATCGATTTTCTGTTCACGTACTGTGTTAATATCTGCGAGAATACCAGTAACGTCCATGGTTGTTTTTGTTAGTTTTTCACTAAGATAATCGTGTGATGATTTATCGACTTTTTGATGAGTTAATCCACGAACCGTTTCAATGTCCTTGTTGATTTGATTGATATTATCATTAATGGATTTTGTTTTCTCGTCGTGTGATGATTTATCAACCTTTTCACTTATTGCAGTATTTATCTTTGTAACATCGGCAAGAATGTTAGTAACGTCCCTGGTTGTTCTTGTTAGTTTTTCACCAAGATCATCGTGTGATGTTTTATCAATTTTTTGGTGTACTAATCCGCGAACTGTTTCAATATCTTTGCTGATTTGATCAATATCATCATTGATAGATTTTGTTTTCTCGTCTTTCTGATTCATTAACACACGCATTGTTTCAATATCAGCACTAATTTTCTTTGTTTTATCGCTAAGATCGTCGTGTGATGTTTTATCAGCTTTTTGAAATGTTAGTGAACGCACCGCCTCGATATCTTTATTTATCTTGGCAATATCATCGTTGATGGATTTTGTTTTTTCAACAAGATCATCGTAATCATCACTTCCACGTAACGATTCGATGTGTTTATTGATTTTTGCAATATCATCGCTAATTTTCTTTGTCGTCTTGCTAAGATCGTCGTATAACACTTTATCGCCTTTCTTATCCATTGTGGTTTTTATTTCAGAAACGTCAGCGATAATATTAGTAATATCTTCGTTGATCTTTCCTACTTTATCAATGAGGTCATCGTGCAATTCCTGATCAACTTTTTTCTTTGTTAATTGATCTGCGACGAATGAAGTATCAGTTGTTTTCTTTATATTATCATCAACTTTCTTGCTAAGTTGTTTTAAGGTTTCATCGAGTTTTTTAAGATCGTTAGTTAGTTTAGTTAACTGTTTTGTAAGTTTTTCCTGATCTTCATTGTAGACTGACTTATCCAACTTTAGCAATAATGTCGCTGATAGTTCTTTATCGGATTTTTCTACATCTGCGATATTTGCCTTTGATGGTAAACTTGCGATAATATTAGTAACGTCAGTGATAGATTTTGTTACTGAATCTGATAATTGAGTAAATTGCTTGATGCGTTCGTTATATTCATCTCGGCTAATCATATCAGTTACTTTGACATTGCTAGTTTGTAATCGACCTTCGGTATTTTGAAAAACAGCAATTTCACCAGGATTTATTTCTGCCAACGATAGAAGATTGTTAATGTCTTTCTTGGTTGCAAAATTTGATGTATCGATTTTTTTTTCTTCATCTGTTTCTTCTTTCTTTCTAAAGAGAGATCTACCATAAATGTCAACCATGATATTTATCTACGGTATATTCAAATAAAATTTTGTGATAAGGGCGGGATGATTTTGAAATTGCATCAAGAACGTTAATTGATTCTGGACCGCATATTGGTGGATCGGTTGATGTTTGCGTTGGAAGTGTTGAATACCAAACTGGAAGTTTCAACGAAGAGATATACTTGAAAAATTCGTTTGGTGGTGCTAGTCCATACGAATCAAAGTAAATGATTTCGCGAGGATTAATCGCGTACGCAACCCAGTGAGTGCCAGGGCCGGAATTTTTATCGAGGTTAATTATTCCTGTCTCGGTAGAATTTGGTTTGTCCGGTAATTGATCTCGCATGAATACTCCTCTGAAAAATCTTATTTTCTTTTTCTTTGCTTCATTGATTAAATCTAAATTCGATGATGGCGTGATGATCTTAGGCCGGATCCGTACATTGGAGGTCGTCCTAGTCTCAGGCCGGATCCGCGATGGTATTTTTTTTTACCGTATCTTCCTCCGGTAACCTTATCCAATAATTTTTTAACTCCGAATCCAGCCGTTGCTGATAACGCGCCCGTTATCAACGGAGCTAATAAAGGCAATAGGAAAGGAAGGAAGCCACCTACCTTGACCATGTCTTTCACTGCGCCAATGGAGAGAGTTACATGAACACCAGAATTCATTGATCTGGCTTTGGTAAATCGTCCGTGTTGACCTCGTGTCAGTGATAGTTTGTTAGGTCCACCGTGAATCTGATTATTTTTCAAGATTAATTTTAAACCTCTTCGCGCTGTTGTTGCTACTTGAAGTTTTTTTATCTGACCCGGGGTCAGTGTTACGCTGACGTGTTCGTATGGCATATTAATAATCACTTTATCTAAATTTAGAATTTATCACATATTTTCTACGGGCGCGTCGATGACTCTCATTCTACCACTGATGCCTTCTAGGATCATTGTTCTATCACTAAGAATAACCGCGATGGCTCTTGCCGGTCCTCCAGTGTTAATTCTGGCTTTGAAATGAATATCGACAACCGACTGCTTTACCAAATCAAGATGTTCCAGGGAAAAATAATAGATGGGATAGAGAGTATTAAAATCCAATTGTGATATTTGCAATCCGGTATCAATATTTTGATCGCGACCCATAAAACTTAATAATCGATGATACGCGCGTGCCGTAGAATATTGAGCAAAATTAATAGCTATTTCTTCGGATGGTTCTTGTTGACCGTTTATTCTTAATGATACGTTTGTTGCCCCAAATTGATCAAATATCATGTGACTGTGAGTTTGATCGTATCTATTTGCATTTTGAAGAACAATGAAGATATGCCTGGGCGCTGAAACACCTTGCTGTGACGCAATTCGCCAAGTGTATATTCCGTTCATATTAACATCGGAGGAGTCGGTTGTTGTTGTTAACCAGGACATAATGGATTTTCCTCCTTGATTCATGAATGATAATAATTTTTCTTCTTCGCGAATTGATGGTGTTACTGCTGGCATCCACAAAGTAATTTTATTTAATGTTACCTTACCAGCATCACCCGCCTCTCGCCAAATGGCTCTATCATTACCCGCGGCATCTCGAATAAAGGAAATTGTATGCTTTGCTCCATAAATAACTTTCCTGAAATGCCGGCAAAATCCAAAAATGTGAGATAATGGAATTGCACAAGAGAAATTATTCTCGGCTCCAACTAACATTTTCTTTCGCGTAGCAAATCCAAGATTATAATTTTCAGTTTGATTAATTATCATATTTTCAACATCAGCAACAGCATTGCCGGCGTTATTATTCGGTCGTCTAACAACAAACGGTTTGAATATAGGTTCATTAGAATTATCCTTAGCAAACATCATGCTAGGACCAGCCGATCTGGTGAAATCATCCGAGTATCTTGCTAGGCCTATAATCGTTGTTGCTACATCAACATTGTCAGTGATTGATTCAATCTCTCTTCCATCAATCATGTAAGTGGCACTCTTGAATAATGCCATGATACCGTTATTGACAAATCCAACGTTAAAATTTGCATCGTAGTTGGTATTATCGGTTTTATTAAGTATCCCAACAACCTCGATATACGCCTCAGACGGAAGAAAATATCTTGTTGTATCGTGAACTTGAATTTCCTTGCGGTTAGGTGCATTTGGTTCAACTACCTCGTACGAGAAATACTGAAAATCTCGCACGGATGTGTCTCTACCCACAGACTCGTCCATGTCAAACACTTCATTTGACACTTGTGAAAACATTATTACTAATGATATCGTCTAAAACGAAGACCATCTCCTGAAATGAAACTTGTATTTCCAAGATTTGTATTTGCAATCTCATGCGCCAGATTTGTGTTTGCAATCTCATGAGCTAGATTTGTGTTTGCAATTTCATGTGCTATATTCGTCTTAGCAACTTCCTGCGCCAGATCATTTATTTTCTTATTTGCTGCTTCATTTATGGTTTTGCTAATTTCGGGTGGCATCTCTCTAGTGATAGGTAATCTGACCGGTCTTTTTTTACGTATTAAATTTAATATTTTACTTTTGACAGCGTTGAATCCTTTACTAGCTAAATTGCCAATACCAGAAACAGCGGTTTCACCAATCTTTCCTATTGCTTTTAATCCTAGTTGTTTGATCACAGGACCAATTTTAGGTGCTACTCGAGTAACAAAACTTCCAACGATATCGCCTAATCCGTTGCCGTGAACATATTTATATACTGGCAATCGAGAGTTAACTACGCGGACCGGTGCTGGTCTGCGTTGATGTTTGTGAATAATCATATTATTTCAATTATGTTGTTTTAATCGATAAGCTCGTCAATAAGTTCCTTATAAATATGAGAATCAATTACACCGCCGCGAAATAACCGCTGACAAATATTTGATGCCTCGTTGATTATTTCAGGAGAATTATTTCCAGCTCGTTTTCCTCCGATTAATACTTCAAGACGAGACACGTCGTTGACAACACTGTCGGGACAAACTGAATATCCACTTCCATATCCTTTTCCTGATATTAGTTTTTCTTTTCTTAATTTCTGTTCTTTTTTATATTCTTCAACTTTCTCCATAAAATTTTTAAATCCGTCATCTTTTAAATATATTTCCTCCCCTAAACTACCAAAATAAATTACCGCAGGCCAGATTTCTGGATTAGCATCAACAATTTTATGCGCGCTTTCTCGCAGGTATAAAAGTTTATTTCGTAAGTTATAATTTGCAGCAACGTGCAATCTTGTCTCTCTATCATCGAGTCTGTTGATAGTTCGGGATCTCAAAAGCAAATCCGCAGGTACATCTACAAAATCAGATGGTATTTTTGAAGAAAATACGATTTCTTCAGCTAATTCTTGAACTTCCTTGCTTTCTGCGGGTTTGATTTCTTCAAGCGAAGATGGGAACAAACGCGACTCTGAAAATTCTCGTGGTTTGTAATTGACTATCGAATCAATAAAATTGATATATTCAGGATCATCTTTGTTGACCTTTTTGACATCTTTGTGTATATAGTATATCCATTTTATCCACTGTACGCGAGACACATTCTCAGCTTGATGAGGTTTCATTAATTTTTTCCGTCTATTTTTATCATAATTTTCCACAGCAAATTTTATAACTTCATCCGGATTCATTTCCTTTATTCTTGTGATAACCTCATCGGTAAATTTATCAGTACTCAAGAATTTTATTCTTCCTTCTTCGGGGTGCTCTTGTTCCTGCTGCAATTGTTCTTGTGTTTTTTTTTGTAACTCTAGTATTTGTGCTTGTGCTTGTGCTTGTGCTTGTGCTTGTTCTTGACGTAATTGAGTTTGTTCTTGATGAATCTGTTCAAGTTGACCGGGAACAATTCTAGCGTGCTGCTCAATATCTCTTGTCATAGGAATAAGCCCAAGATCTCTAAGTTCCTTATCTTTCGTTTGTTTGCCGTATGCTACTTGTTCGATTACTCCGGTAACTGGACTCAACCACTTTGACGATACTTCACCAATATGATG